>CM042316.1:1107500-1127500 GCA_023566125.1 Zingel zingel
TGATATATCAATTGCTGCAACTTATGATTATTGTCTATCAATAACTTTAAAATGAAGTGTCTTGAAAAGGCCGCTGAAAATCCAAAGATATGTAATTTACAATGACTTAAAGGGGAACTATGCAGTTTTTTTTAGCTTAATTTACCTTAACTGAACAGCTTCATTGGAATGGTTATATGACTTTTTTCGAGTTGAATGGTGGTCGTCTGAAAAACCACCCTGGCAACTTTGGCCGCCAGCCTCAGCGTCAGGAAGTATGGCGTGATATCAGGTCTCGCGATGTAACGAATTGCTTCACGGCACTGCACACATACGCCCATTCAGGAACCGGCTAACAAGGTAGAGCTGGAGTTTTTCACACTATCGTCATGGCTGAGCCGGCTAAAGAGAAGCAGAAAGCTAGGACAGCATTGTTGGAGGAACAGAGAAAGAGGAAACGGTAGACTGACCGAGGAGGAGTCAGACACAAGTAGACATAGGAGCTGCCAAATATCTATTCTGAAGCTGTAGGGGGAGCTCTGTAGAGAAACCTGCCAGCAAAAAGCGATGGCCAAAACTGCATAGCGCCCCATTAAAACAAAGCACCAAATCTTCACATTTAAGAAGCTGGAAGCAGATTTTGCTTAATACCTTGAACAATTTATCTAAAGTGTTGCTGATTTTTTTTCTGTCAGTATATTATTCAAATACTAGTTTGATCACTGTATCACTGCATAAAAATGTAGCGTCCAGTTCTTCACTAATAGATCTTAATGTTTTCATTTATGGGACACACTGGTCCATTAGTTTCACTTCTTTCTCTACTAAACTGGAACTGTTGAAATGTTCAATATTAACTATATCTGACAGATAGAAATTAATCTTACATTAGGTTTTATTTGAACAAATCCATTACTTAAAAATATATAGGACACTATCTGAACCTATAGATACTGTATGTTTATATTTGAGAGAACACTTTTTTCATCCCCGTTTTCAAAAAAATGCTTACTCAGATTCGTAGTCCTCTCTAGTTACTATTTGATCCGACTGTATTCTCTTTAGCCAGTGTTGCGTACAGCTGCCGTGTTTAGACAATGTTGTATATATTGGAGAAATGTGGCTTTGTTTCTTAAATGAAGTAAAGGGTTTTGTATCTGTTCCAAAACTCAGACATAACACGTAATTGAGTTCCACTAAATGTAAGATTTTCCAAGTAAATTTTCAATTGGGATGCAGAAGTAAAGTTATCATCACACTTTGACACTTTTCTTTCTTCTGTGTGCCTGTCACTACTGTCATGTTTCTGTTTGTCTGTATGTCTCTGTCTATCTGTCTCTGTCTGTATGTCTCTCTGTCTGTCTCTCTATGTGTCTGTCTGTATGTCTCTGTCTGTCTTTCTGTATGTGTCTCTGTCTCTCTGTCTGTCTGTATGTCTCTCTCTGTCTGTCTGTCTGTCTGTCTGTCTGTATGTCTCTCTCGTCTGTCCATCTGTCTATCTTTTTTGCCAGAATCCCATCAGCATATGTCAGCAAGCACCTTTTATTTTGACTCACCCCTCATCAGTTCAAACAGTTCATGGCAATTGGATTTTTCTTTTGCATTTCAGAAATAAAATATTATTAGGAGCTGAAGCAGTAAAGTTCACAGAGGGGAAATTGTGCGTCATCCGTTGCCCCGTGCCTCCTGTTTTTGACGCTGAGGTGAAACGATGAGGTCTCTTCCTGTTTGCGAGCCCGGAGCGTTGTCGTTCTTGCAAGTTGCGGCGATGCGGGGAGTGAGTCCTTCGTGACTGTATAGAGAGGAACCCAGAACAGAGCCCTCTGGCCTCTCCCCTGATGACCCGGCCATCAAACAGAGATATTTCCATTAGTGTGGGAGAGGCGACCTGTCAGCAGAAAGCCAATGGGAAGATGAAAGGAACTTAAAAGGAAGGACTGTCAGATTCTTTTACATTTGTCAGAGTTACTGAGCGTGGAATAACGCCAGTGAGAGGAGTGCTTCTGTGAGGATTTTTGTCCAACTTCAATCTGCATTCCACTTTGAACTCTCTCGCTCTCTATCTCTGTGCCCAGCAGTCTGTCTGTCTTTCTCTCTCTGCCTACCTGTGTCTGCCTGGATCAGCCTGTCTCTCTGGCTGGCTGTCTTTCTCTCTCTGCCTACCTGTGTCTGTGTGTCTCTCTGCCTGGGTCAGCCTGTCTGATTCAGTTCAGTTAGCTTTATTGGCATAACTAAAACAATATTGTCAAAGCATCACACTAAATTAATACAAATACAAATACAAATTCAACAACAATATAAATAATCATATCAAAACCAAAGTAACAATAATAACAATATACCAATGGTAATAATCAAACTAATATGAGACAAAGCTATGTGTCTCTCTCTGGTTGCCTGTCTGTCTCTCAGTCTGTGTGTCTCTCTGCCTGAATCAGCCTGTCTGTCTATCACTGTGTCTGTGTGTGTGTGTGTCTCTCTCTGGTTGTCAGCCTGTCTGTGTGTCTCTGTGTCTGTGTGTCTCTCTCTGGTTTTCAGCCTGTTGGTCTGTATCTGTGTGTCTCTCTGCCTGAATCAGCCTGTCTATGTGTCTCTCTGCCTGGTTGTCAGCCTGTCTGTCTGTCTCTGTGTCTGTGTCTGTGTGTCTCTGCCTGGTTGTCAGCCCTGTCCACTCACCATCTGTGTCTGAATTTGCAGACATTCCGCCGACTCCTCAGCCCACCGATGATGTGGACATCTACTTTGAGACCCCGGCCGACGACAAGGAGCACAGTCGCTTCCAGAGGGCCAAGGAGCAGCTGGAGATCAGGCACCGCAACCGCATGGAGAGGGTGAGTTACCAGGTCCAGTCCATACACCACTCCCTTAATTAAAGTAAGATTTGTATTGCTTAATACTTTGCTAATATACACAACCGGTCGTTTGTAATCAGATGTCTGAGAGGATTACTTTATTTATTCATATTTTTTTACGAATAGATGCTGTTTTGTATGAAGGGTCTGTACGTTGAGTCAACCAGATAACTGAAAGGGCAGAAATTAGTTTTATCTATGTTAAAATAGATATTATTGTGCTATTATAGGGAAAGAAGAAAAACATCAATATCACTATATAATATATAATAAGGTGATTTCAAACTTTTAAACGGTAATGTGCAATATCTGTGATAGTGATCAGTACCAGTTAATCAAAGAGTATTTTCCCAGATGCAGAATGTTCAGGCTTTGAAAGCAGAATCTGTTTTGGAACATCCTACCTAAACCTGCAGTACTTAGCCAAATAACTGTAGAGTTTTAAGTATTTTATTAGCTAAAATCAATATCTTCATTCATAAATATGTCCTCATTGGTGTAAAATGACCTCTGCCAATGATCTGACTTATCCTCGTAAGCGAAGAATTTCTTATCTGTATTTACATTGGACGGGCAAGTCCAAGGAGGCTTCCATGTCGTTCCGCCATTTTGAAAAACTATAATGGCTGAGAGGGACATAGAGCACTAGCCTAGCTGTCTAGCTAATCCACAACGCGTTTTCGTTCAGAGCCAGCGTCACGTGACTGAAACGGAGAAGGAGATCAGTGAGAGGCGCTTGTCACTGCCCCGGCAAATTAGAAAGCCTCCACTGCACTTTAGTTCATAATGGAGGATCATGCTCATGCCGAGCCACAGGAGAAGGAATCCTCGTCGCCAAAAAAAGCAAAAATTTGAAGACATGTTGTCATAGCTTCTTGGTACTTAATGGCTACCATAGTTGCAACACGCATTTGAAAAAGCAAGGCGCTAGGGAGCACTATTCCTTTGAATGCAAAATACAATTTCATCACTAGATGGGGGAAATTCCTACACAGTGTACCTTTTAACCAAAAACTACAAAACTAAAGCTGTATTATTATCACAGAATTATGCATAGTGATAAACATTACATTCACGAAATGAATAGAACTTGTACTCCTTTAGAGGACACCCATGAGGTGAAAGCTATTGTTCTTCATTGATTTTTCTCATTAAGAAGGAATCATAGATAAAACAGGCAGATGGCTTCAGTGACTATATTATGAGGACAGTAGCGAGAGAGTAAGAAAGAGAGAGTGCACCTGTAAAGCTCAACGAAAAGGTAATGTGTGTGAATTTGCGATAGTCTTACTCATAAAACAGCCTGTCATAATAAATGCAGGTCTCTAAAGTAACTCGCAACACACGCTGAGTGAACCAAGTTACAGGAGAAATGACAGAAAAACAACTCAATCTTTTTAGATTTTTTTAAGGAATTATGGCTTTGAATGTACAGTAAATAAGTTGCCAGAGTGCATAAAAAAAGCATCAAAATAGAGCTTGTTCATAAAGAAAACCCCGGGGGACGATCCTCCCTGGACCCCCCTACTGAGGTCTGGGCTAAGTCTATAATATCCGTAAATCCTAGAAACAGCCCTGAGTGAGGATTCATTTCGTCTTTCTCTGTGAATGTGACCTATTTTGCAATAACATTGAAAGAATGTTGAAACATTTGAGAAGCAGAAAGAAAATCTGACTTTTTAAAGTACTAAAATAAGAAAACGTATAACATTTTTGTAGTTTAAGTAAAAGTAAAATGTATCTTAAGCTTGTTGGGGGTGCAGCTTAGAGTAGCTGCTGCCTGAGAGAATTCAGGGCCACAAAATGAGCTAATCGGTTGGCTCGCTAAGAATTCCCAAAATTTCAACGGAAGAATATGGCAAGGAGCAAAGTCATACTTTAAGGGTCACTTACCTTTTGTGCAATAAAAGGCTTTCTTTTGCCTCCAAATGCCTGTTTGACTCACTTTGAGTCGACAGGTGCAGTAAGACCACCTTGCATGTCGCTTCAATTCCGTCTCTCTTTCTCCAGGTAAGAAAAGAGTGGGAAGAGGCTGATCGCCAGGCGAAGAACCTGCCCAAGGCTGAGAGGCAGACATTGATCCAGGTAAGACACACTGGGCCTCATTCACCAATCGTTCTTAAGAACAAATTTGTTCTTAAACCCCAACTTACGCAGTTTTCACGAAGATTCTGGCATTCACCAATGTTTTCTTATTTGGGATTTGTTCTTAGTAGAGTTCGGATCGGGCCACATTTTTCTGTCCGAGCCCGGCCCGCATCCGACAGAGCAGTAACCAAGCCCGGCCCGAGCCCGACAGGCATTAAGATATTTATGTCCGAGCCCGACACAGTTCAAATCTAATTTTTTTTCTCATACTAATGACATTACATTTGTAGGAAGGCATTCGGAAATGTCAACAGATGAGCGCATCAGCGCACACGGGGCAACTAGTGCACGTTAACACAGGCGCGCACCTACATAATAAGCTTTTTTAAATTTAAAATGTTCAATGCATTATCGCACTGATGTGACCGAGCCTGACCCGGTCATTTCTCGCAGCAGTATCCCCACTTTAGAATTACTAAAAATGTTCTTCCTTTTGGAGTCCAGGCTTCCACCGTCTTTACCACGTCTTTTTCGACATTCCTCTAAGTGTGCACACGGCCCTGCCACCTCATGCCCTTTTATGGGAATTAACAGGGCGTTTACCTACGCTCAATAGAAGCGACGGGCACGAGCTTTCAATTTACGAAGACATCGGGATTCATCATTTTAAGAACACACTTGCGAACGATTCTGCTGTTGGAGAACACATCGTGAATCAGACGTAGACTTTTCTTAGGAACTTTCTTAAGAACAAATTTACGAAAAAAACTTTGATCCTTCCCCCTGGGAGTTCCTCCTTTTGTCTCTTTGTTTGGGTGAGATAAGACGGCTTACGGGCCCTGGGTCCCTCGCTCCCTCGCTCCCTGTGCCAATAAAGATCCTTTTTCCCTGGCTGCTCTATCTTTATCACTCTGAGACTAAATTAGGGCGCTGCTGAATGGGGAGACTTCTAAATGAGTCCCTAACTCCCCTGACAAGCTGGAGAGGTGACATGAGTGAAACCGAGAGCCATTTTTTTCAAGTCGAAAGAGCTCTGTTGTGCCGTACTGGTTAAGATGCGTATCCATATTTATGTATGTTTGTGATTTTGTTTGTAGCACTTCCAAGCCATGGTGGAGTCTCTGGAGGAGGAGGCAGCCAGTGAGAAGCAGCAGCTGGTGGAGACTCACCTGGCCCGGGTGGAGGCCATGCTGAATGACCGGCGCCGTCTGGCCCTGGAGAATTACCTGGCTGCCCTGCAGGCTGACCCCCCCAGGGTAAACACTGCACACTGGCCTCTGGGAGAACCTTTTATCCTCCTCTCACCTCGCTTCATCTGTCTTCTCTGCTTTTTCCTCCCATCAGTCAATGTGCACACACAAACCCACGCACACACGCATACACACACGCATACATTTCTGTCAGAACACACACATACTCTCACACACACACACACACACACACACACACACACACACACACACACACACACACACACACACACACACACACATTTCTGACAGAACACACACTTATACTTTCTGTCAGAACACTCTCACACACACACACACACACACACACACACACACACACACACACACACACACACTCACACCTTCCACTACTTATGGCCTGTGGCTAATGTCATCTCCTGTCAAAAGACTCACTGCCAACTTCCATCATGAGCAGAATGGATTACTGCAACCACAAAAACACACATCCCAAAATCCATGAGCGCAAAGTCAATCACATTTGAACCCACTGCTATAATCCCTGCCTTGTTTTTTTTTTTTTATTCCTCTTATCTAATAATCTTTTGATCCTTTTGCCAGAACACTGTTTGCCACTGTGTTGCAAGGTGCTGCTGGCCTCTCTGAGCACCAGTGCTGGGCTTGTCTCCCAAAACGGAAGGACTGAAATATTTCTATTTCATACTTTCAAATGTAATAACCTGACCTGAGAGCAGGGATTTCAAATCCTGCTCCTGTGGCACCCTTTAAAAATCGGAAATTGCATAATCTGTGGTTTGTGACGCTATTTCAGTAGGAGCTTGCAGTAGAGTTTATGTTCTGTCATATGCAGTGTTCCTTTAGCACCTCACATTTGACATGTGTCATCCTTCTGCTCTGATATATGAAGGCGGGGGGGGGGAGAATCCTTTTCATGTTATTTATCATCTTTAGTAGCACAAAGTGTGCTCATGTCTGATGATAGGCGACTACTGAGTGGGTCTGTGGGTCATATTGTTTAATTATTTAATGTCTTATTAGCTAAAACCAAATAAGCCTGAAATCTGGATCTTTTGAATGAAAATCACATCTATTTGGTTTGCTGACTCTAAAATTAGAACAGAACTATTGATTGATTGATAGATTGATTGATGTATACATCTTCAGAGACAATATTTTGCTGTCCTGTCACTCATATCGACACAAGATAGGATGGATGCATCTGAAATAATTGCGATTAACAATATAATTGTCTCTTTCACTTAAATTAAAAGATGTGTATTTATGTATTACTTTTGCAAACAAATTAAAGTTTTGTGTGAATCACAGGATACATCTTTTGGTAATATCAGAGTCATGTGACCCAGATAATGTAGTAACACAGGTACACAGTAAACCACATATGAAGTAAACCACACCTCTTTATTATCATAAAACACTGTATTTTATTCTTCTTAAATGAACATAAAAGTGATAATTACCATCAACAGTCATGCCCCTTAGGACCTTAGCGGTTGATTGCGGTTAAACAAAGAAACGGCGATTGTGTAAAGAAATTGCGATTAGACAATTACTTTGTATGTCATAATTGTTCCAGGCCAAATTGCATCATCCTGACGCATTTAAGAATCAGTATTACACAGACATGTTAATGAGGCTGTGTTTCACCACCCAACGTTACAAACCACCCCTCTCTCCCCCCCTCAGCCCCACCGCATCCTGCAAGCCCTGAGACGGTACGTCCGTGCCGAGAACAAGGACCGCCAGCACACCATTCGCCACTACCAGCACGTCCTGGCTGTGGATCCTGAGAAGGCTGCTCAGATGAAGTCACAGGTCAGTGTTTCAGTCCTGATGATCACCTGATTTGACTTTAGTGAAAAATGACCAGGGCCTAAGGTGATGTCTTCATATTGCTTGTTTAGTTTAGTTTTTTTTATTTATCTCGAACAATAAACATACTACTCTCTACTACTCTTTCGCGGCATTTTTAATCGTTAGGACAGCTTGGACATGAAAGGGGAGAGACATGCAGGAAATTGCCACAGGTCAAATTTGAACCCTGGTCCTCTGCGTCGAGGAATAAACCTCTACATATGGGAACACGCTCTACCAACTGAACTACCCGGGCGCCCCCAATTAACATACTTTAAAGCTACAGCGCATGAAACTAAAAATCTAAAGTTTAGTTTCATGTGCGCACGTGAAAGTTTTGTGTGAGCACATGAAACTAAACTTTAGATTTGTTTTCATGTGTGCCGCTTTGAAACCCATTTTGCGCTGTTATGAACAGTGCCAGTGCCACAGTCAGCAGCACTCCAGCAAAGAACTCCGGTTAGAAAGGATGGCGGCTGAAGATGAGCTTATATACAGTCATGTGAAAAAATTAGGACACCCATGCTAAAGTTGATTAAAAAGAGGAATAAAAACATCATCTTTTGGAAATTGATCTTAATGCCTTAATTAAAAAATTAGGAAAAATCCAACATTTAAGGACACCAATTGTCTTTGTGTGAATGAATAATGTATCGTAAATAAATAAATGTTCTTCCTTAAAATACAGGGGGCATAAGTCAGTACACCCCTATGTTAAATTCCCATAGATGCAGGCAGATTTTTATTTTAAAAGGCCAGTTATTTCATGGATCCAGGATACTATGCATCCTGATAAAGTTCCCTTGGCCTTTGGAATTATAATACCCCCACATCATCACATCCTCTTCACCATACCTAGAGACTGGCAATGGGTACTTTCCATAAAATCATCTCTCAAATCAAAGGCAAGGCAAGGCAGCTTTATTTGTAGAGCACATTTCAGCAACAGGGCAATTCAACGTGCTTTACATGAAAACAGATTAAAAAAAAAAAAATTAAAAACAGGTTTAAAAGTTACAGTGCATCAAACCAGCTATTAGGCTAACTGAACTAAAACCATGTCAATCTCTCCAACAATTGGTGTCCTTAAAGATTGGATTTTTCCTCATTTGTTTAATTAAGGCATTAAGATCAATTTCCTAAAGATTATTTCTTATTCCTCTTTTTAGTCAACTTTAGCTTGGGTGTCCTAATTTGTTCACATGACTGTAGATGCCAAAAGGCTTCAATTTGTCGTAACAGTCTATTAGGGTGACCAGACGTCCCGAAATCCAAGCAGTTGTCCCGAATCCCGAATCCTGCCCTAATTGTCCCAAGATTAGAGCAAAGTCTCAAGAGCAGACTCTCGAGTAGCTATAGTCAGATAGAACATTATTCGAACAAATTTTGATAACACACATTGCTATTTTTCATTCATTCATTGTTGAAATGGAGGCTCAGGCTGGTGTCCCGGGACCCGACGAACACGTAGCTAAAAAGCAAAATCGTCTCTGCAGGTTCCGGGAGGACTGGGTAGGGAAATACCCCTGGATTACTGCAGTTGTACATGATGCAAACAAAGCATTTTGCAATGTATGTAGGAAGGAGTTTGGTATTTCACACGGGGGGGAGTCAGACGTCAGGCTGCATGCTAGCAGCAAACTACATATGAATGAATGAAAACTTTATTGAACAACAATCAACAAGAGGTGATCAAAAGGATAAAAACACAATAAAGCCCATAGGCTTGTTTCCATTGTGGTCCTTAAATTATTTAACTAACAGCACAACTGTATAGACCAACACTTTGTGTTTGTTTTGTGTTTCATAATGACACTTGAGGTCATGATTTTTATTTGTATTTTCGGGTTTACATAACAGTTGAATTCCTGAATAAAAATAATAAATCATTTTGGTGCGGAGTGGAGAGTCAACCCACAGCCTCTCCGCTGCCCTGCTGAAAATGTGAAGCAGAAACGCTTATATCAGATAACGTCCATAATAATTGGACTTTGGGTTAGATTTTTTTGTCAGTTTTCAGTGGCAATGAGGAGCAATATGAGAGAGAAATTTGCTAATCATTGATCGTTGTTTAGGTTCATTAAACCACGTTAAGCTTTTTCACTTTAAGCGTTTTAGAATGTCCTGTTCAACACCCCTTTTCTCAGAGAATGTTCTCTTTCCTTATGTTTAATCCATTCTCCTCGCATTTTGTGTACATCCACCTATATCCGTGGAGTTGGCCAGATGTTTGTAACTGTTCATAAATAAAAGTAACTGCCTGATCCAAATCGCTGTATCCCTTGCTCTGGAACAGATTACAATACTTTAAAATCCATTTCAAATGTCGTATCGAAACAATATAATGGTGACGACTTGCAAGCAAAGCAGCAATGTCCTTATAATGAAGACCTAGATTAAAATATAGTGCAACTAACTCCTGTACTGTAGTCATTTCTCCAGCTGTCACTGTCAAGGCCCAGGCTACATCAATATACGGCTCACACAAAACTTTCATTTTCACAACATTCAAGTTTCACATGAGCACATGAAACTAAACTTTAGACTTTTTTTTTGCTCATGTCCCCTTAGGGGCTCCGTAATACTGTGTGTACATTCTCAGTAATATATTCAGGTCACCTTTCTGTAATGGTCGAGGATTGTTTTCTTGAATCTATTTTTGAACTGTATTATATTATGGCTCTGTTTGATTTCATTGATTAGACCATTTCACAATGGTTGTCAAATCAACCAGGGAAAAACATCAAATCCATACATTTCAGAAGCTGGAGCTGCAGAAAATGTTGGGCATTTTTGTTTGAATTAATGATCTTCGATTTATACAACTAATTGATCATCAACTGTGTAGTCCTTTAGGTCTGTATAGTTCAATTTAGTTAATCGATACCTGCCAGTAGTTTGAGGTTTTGCATCCTTCCTGAGACTACATTTACATTGCTACATTTTGTTTTTTTAAGCAGAGTTTTGAGCCAAAAGCCATCTCCGTGCACACAACAGTGTTTGTAGCTCCAGTAGAAGATCTAATCTCTGTTTAAACTAACACGCCCAAACCTCATATCTCATCAACATTCTGGTATACTGGACATAAACAGGAGGCAGCGTGTAGACTCCGCCCGCTGCTGGAGGTTGCCATGGTAACGTTAGTAGCTTAGTCTCAGAGACCGAGACGTCATGACCCAATCAGACGGAGAAACATTGGCGTCAGCGTCGGTGTTGCCAGAGGTCTCCGTTTGTGGCCGTTGAGACTGCAACACAACCACGCAGATTCCAAACCAAAAACGGGTCAGAAGTGTTTCCAAATGTCTTAATGTTTAGGGGCTCGGAAACGCCAGAGCAGGGGGAATGAGAGGGGGGAAACATAGCAGAAGATATTCCTTTTTAAACCAAAATGTAGCAATGTCAATGTAGCCTGAGCCTGTTTTCGAAGTACTGTATCAAAGGCTGTGTCAGTTAATGTGAAACCTCACGCAGAGCCACTCCGAGATCTCACCCTCCTCCTGCTCCCGCTCAGACAGGGAGGCATAATGGTGTCTCAGCCTGCTCCTCTCTGCCCTGTTTCTAAGTGAGTAGGAGGTAGAAAGAGCGTGTGTTTCTCTGAGTTGATGCCCAGAAGGAGTGAGTAGGCTGGTCTGACGGAGGGAGGGAGGGAGGGAGGGAGGGCGTTTCATTCACTTAAGCCTCAGCCTCATATTAACACTGCTCAGGTCTTGTGTAATGCTGGACTCTGAGCCAGTGCACAGGGATTTGGCTCACAGCTCTTCTTTAAGATGTACTCGCCTGTTTGTGTCAACAGCCTTCGACACCATTTACAGTTATCCTCCACCATTACAGATAGGGGAAAGGGCTGCAGGGTTGCTATTTAGAGGAATCGTGGTATCTGGGAGGCAGTGAGCCTCTGTGCTCAGTCACGGGAAGCCAATCTGTATTGTTGTGTTTTCACGCTGTTTATTTGTCAAGCCTAGCTCCTGTGTACATCTCTCAGCCAATCTTGCAGCATGTTCAAATCTGCATTTTTCAGTTTGTGTGACTGTGGATTTGACATGTGCATTACAAAAGAGCTCTCTGTAAACAAAAGGCTTGCTGTGCTTTATGTAACTGTGTTATGCGACTTTGTGGGATCAAGTAGATACTGATACCAGTATCAGAAAAAGAAAAGGTACTGCCTCAAATGCTGGTATCGGTATTGGCGAGTACGATCCAATACCACATAATTTAGCCCCAAAGAAAATCTACTTTAAAGTAGTTTATTAATGTTCTTTTTCCGTTATGAGTAGTCATGTTTCCATCAACGTATTTTCATGCGCATTTAGAAGAATCGCGTTAGAAAATATTGATGGAAACGGCAAAATTCAGAAAAACTTCCTCAAATTGGCAAAAAAGTTTTTACGCTCGCTTAAGGTGGTTTTTGCTCTTTTCGAAAAAGAGTTAATGTGCAAAATGGGAGATGAAACAGCTTTGCCGAATAAGTTGGGACGTAGCAAACACGTAACATCACACTATAGTTTGGTATCCATCGGATGGGGGAATGATCGGGATATATGGGTCCCATCCAGTGCGCCGTACACTTGTGGCATAAGATGCGTAGTGGAGTTGCGGTGCGCTATAGCGTGTGCCTTAGCCACGTCAGGTAAATTGACGAATTGGTTCAACAGCTTGAATCGTATGGCCCTGCACACCGCGTATACACAGACACCAAATGTCTCTGCCACAACTCTGGATTCTGCACAGGTGGCCAACTTGTACAATGCTGCCTCTCTCCATTTAGCTAAAGGACTTAGCTTCTAGACTCTTTGATTTAGCCAGTCGGTTTGCAATCTACAACCATGCCAAACGTCAACTTGTGACGAAACTAGGCTTTGCCTAGTCTAGTTTATTCGCTCTAAACCAGTTGATGGAAACACTTCTAATTCGCATTTTCTTTTATCTTTCTTTTTTGCGACATTTTAAAAGTTTGCTTAAAATTCGCTTGACAATTAGATAGAAACATGACTACTGACTGTCAAACTAGATAATAAAAAAAATTTCTTTGGCATTCATTATCTGTTTGTATTTTGTAAAGGTCAAATCTGGCGCAAAATAAACCTAAGGGTTAATAACCCATGTGTACCGAGTCGACCGTTCTCTGAGATATGTTTTCATGCTAATCGAATGTGACCAGTTTTAGCGCAAACCGCTAATTAGCTTATAACGCTAATAGTCAGGGCACTGGTAAAGTAAAAAGAAATCACTATTTCTATACCACTAACGAGGCTCAAAATAGCACCACACTTCCACGGTAGCATAATGAGGGTCCCTACATGTAAACCGAAGCATTGAGAACTTTGTAAGTGTACTGACAGTTTATTAAAAAGATCGTTTATAAAGACAGTACCGTTCACGTATACGCCATCTTGGGAAACAGTCACGACCAATCGAACAACGAATGCCGTGCTTGAGCTATATGTTACTGGTTACTGGTTACACGGCGTTCACGTTTACTTTACCGGTGCCCCGACAACTAGCGTTACAAGCTAATTAGCGGTTTGCGCTAAAACTGGTCACATTCGATTAGCATGAAAACATATCCCAGAGAACGGTCGACTCGGTACACATGGGTTATTAACCCCTAGGTTCATTTTGGGCCAGATTTGACCTTTAATGTTTAATATTTAACCTGAGCCCTGACCGGGTACAGTGCGTACCAATAAGGCTAAGTCTTAGCTTAGTCTAGTTTAGTTTAGTTCAGTTTAGTTTATTTGTTTCACAGAACATAAAAAAACTAAATATACTGAAGAAATACAAAAATACATGTGAGGGTGTGGTAGAAACCTGTAACGGCTTATATAAAACCACAACCAAAGTACATAGACAAATGTAGACATACAAAATCAAAATATTAGTATTTCTGTCTAAATAAAAAAGCATAAAATGCCTTACAAATAAATACATAATAGTATATATACATATTTCTTAACGCACTGGTATCAGATCGGTACTCCGTATTGGCTGATACTCAAGTAAAGGTATCGGAAGGAAATAATGGTATCTGAACCTCTCTAGGATCAAGATTATTATTATTATTTTTAGAAAAGCCTCACCTGTGTAGCTTACCAGAGCATTCTTGATGCAGTGAAATCTCCACTCCAACTCTGGGACATGCAATCTTCATAATGAGGATTGTTAGTCAAAAATGGACAGGAAGGTGCCACAGGGACTGCAACCAGCCTTTAATAGGAAAGATGCATTACTGCCATCTGTTGCTGGCTCTGCTGCTTTGCAGCCATGTGTTAGAAGATTAAAATAGTCAATCATCATAGTGGGAAATAAACAGCAGTCACCTGCCAAGCGCTGGTCAGCTCTGTCAGTGGCTGGGAGTTTTTCATATTCTGCCAACTGCTTTGGCAGCCGAAATGAGGAACTATTCCTCTGCTACAAACATCGTGCTGCTGGTAGAAAGCGACTGGAGGATTTATTTTTAATTTTTTTGGAACTCCCAAAGTTTTGTATCTGTTGGATCAAAAGAGTTTGATGTTTTACCCAAAGTGTGATGTAGTGGTGATCATTGGGGCCGACAGGCAGTAGATCCTGTCAAGTCAGTTCTAAGCTTCGAGACTGATTTGAATATTACATGCAGCAACGTGTTTTATGTCTGCAAGTCGGCTGGCTGTGAGCAAGTCTGAGTTCATCTTAAGAAAATGTGCTCTCTAGCAGAAAGCACATTTCTGACAGCTCTGTTTACATTTGTGAACATGAATGACTCTCTCCCTGCAGAACATTTATAATCTGGGCAGAGAACAGCTAGCTTTGTACTGTATAGTCATTTATTACATTCATGAGATGTTACAGTCGGTTTCTTGGTTGCACCCATTAATCCAAAAGATATATATGAATGATGAATAATGTTATTATTGTGTCGTGCCCACAAACAAGCGAGCACATACCAGAATAACAACATAAATTAAACAAATAAACCTTGTCTTTTTTGCCATGCTTTAGAGACAAAAGTCGCCAACTTTTATTTATATATATATATATAATAAAATCTAAACAACCGCTCCGTTTGGTCATCATCAGTACGCCAGAACATTTCAGGATTTTGAACAGACATTTCATGTAAGATGGGTGTTCTTAACTCATCATAATAAGGACCAAATGAAAGAAAATGGGAATCATTCTCAACGTTTCTTAATATATGTACATATAGTGATTTGTAGTTGTTTGCATTTTGCACATGTGGCATGATGTTGCTGACTGAGTTAAAGCATTACTAAATCAAGGTTCTAGATACGGAGCAACTTCTTCCTCTGCTTTTTCATCATCTTCCGAGATGAAGTTATGGTATTTGTTGTTGTGTTCTTCTTTATTTATTTATATATATTTGTTCAGGTTCTGCTGACGCCTGTTTCTGAAGATGAATTCCAATCTTCTCATAATGCATTATCTCACCGCACCACCATGTTTCTCACTGCTTCCCTGTGCAAATCTCCTAACAGGAAGAATGTTTTTTCTGGTTTGTTAAAGTTAGCTTTTGGATAAATACCGTTGGGATGAACATTTTGTACTAATAGTTGGCAAATCACGCTGTAATTACTTGTCACTGGATTAGCGTTGAAACGATTACTCAGTTTAATGGATTTGTCAAATTCCATAAAATGATTCATCAGCAATTTGAATGAATGTTTAATTATTTCAAGTATTTTATCGAAACAATTCCTGCTTCTCTAATGTAAGGATTATCAGCTTTTTTCAATGGTATATCATTATAAACATAATTGGATTGTGTTCTTCACTGTTTTCCAGACTCAGTAAGCTCTTTAAAGACAACACCCAGGGCTTTGGGAACGCCCGATGGCCATTTGTTCTTATTTTATGGCATTCTGTAGACCAGGAAACAGAGTGCGGGTGGCCTGCTGACCATATTCTCATTCACAATGAAAACAAATGGAGTCACACTGGGAATACTTTGAATGTAAATGAGGTTTCAGAGAGCATACATCTGATTGGCTGTCATATAGGCCTAGTGTCAATCCCTGTGCCAAGTTACTTTAGTTAATAAGTCAGTTCATTTGAAGACAGGGCTGGGCGATATAAAAACAAAATCTAATATCACAAACATTTTGACCAAATACCTCGATATCGATGATATTCTAGGTTTGACAGTTGTTGTTTTTTTCACAAAATATTTATGCATCAGTAATGTGGATATAAAGGCAAATAACAGAACAGCTAGAACAGTCTGGTAAGCTCAGAAAATGACATCACTTTACTGTAATGCAGCCTTTAAAACCAGGAAGAGACACCACTTGTCATATCACAATATCCAAAATATAAGACGATATATAGCCTCATATCCTGATATGGATATAATATCAATATATTGCCCAGCCCTATATTATTTGTAAATAAAGAATTTCAAAGGGAGATGAGTTATGGGCCGTTTTTAATGTTTATTCAGTGTATCTGATATTATATTATAAATATTATTAATGTCTGTTCATTAACTGGCTCCTGGCCTCCTGTCATTTTACCAAAGCAACCCCCGGCCAGAGCAAGTTGAGTATCCCTGCTATAGACTAAACTATTAATAATAATAATTAGAGATGCAGCGATAGACCGGCCGGTGACCAGAATTGGCCGGTATTCACGTGCTCGGCCATGACCGGCGACCGGCAGGTCAGTCTGACATATGCCGATTTCATGCCGCTCAACGCTCCAATTAACTGCCAACATAAGTTCTACCAGTTACAGTTCTCAAGGACGCACGCACGCGCCAGCCTCTTTTTCTTTTCTCTCAACTTCTCCGCCGTGTGTGGCGCGTACCCGCTCGCGGTGTGAAGGCGTGTCGGCGCTATTCTCCCACATGTAGGAACCTGGTGAATTAACCTGCAACATGTCAGCTGTTTGGGGGTTCTTCAGCGTGTGTGCAGAAGATAACAAGTTTGCAATATGCAACAGCTGCAAGGAAAGAGTAGGGCGTGGAGGGACCACACCAACAACCCAAATCACATTTCTTTAGTTGATATTGGACGTGAAGAGAAGGAAATGGTTCTAACATTGACCTTTAGATGTGTGTGAGTTTCCCACACAAGGAGTAATTTATATAGTTCTATTTTATAGTGATCCATTATCTGTTCAACACATGTTCTATTAAAGAAAAGAAATATGTGTGTGTGCTGTAAAGTGGTTAGAAAAAATGAAATCTGAATCGGCCAAAATCGGTATCAGCTAGCCTAACTCAAAGAAAATCAGAATCAGCCTAGAAAGTTGTAATCGGTGCAGCTCTAATAATAATATCATAGACACTGAAAGCACTATGGGAGAAGGTTTGGACTACTCTCTACCGCAGACAGCATGCAAACTCCATACAGAAAGGCCCGGGACAACCAGGGTTTGAACCCGGTACCTTGTTGCTGTGAGGCCACAGTGCTAACCATTGGGCCACCATGCTATATTTGTTTATCCATTAACACATCAAATGAAATAGTTTTATCAAAATATGACAATAATTAGCTGCAGACCTAGATGTGAATGGTAATCTTGATTATTTTGTCCTGTGTTTGGAATGATCCAAGATCCTGGGAAGTGGGAAGCCATCATTTCCATACAGGGAAGCATTTTACTTTGAAGTCATCCTAAAGCTGGATTTTGGTTCCATGACGGCCTGTTTGTCTGTTTTTCCAACACCAGGTGATGACCCACCTGCGTGTGATCGACGAGAGGATGAACCAGAGTCTATCTCTGCTCTACAAAGTACCTTATGTGGCCGAGGAGATTCAGGATGAAATTGGTGAGTCGTGTTCAGCAAAAAAAGCCTCGAGGCTGTAATAAGAATGAGAGTGAAATGAAAACAGTGATGGAATTCACACATGTTCCAGACAGATAAGCCAATGCATCGCATTTCCTCTGACCCTCAGTGAATGTTTTTGCTTTTATCTGCTGCAAACTGACCCCAAAAAAATCCCAGTCTTCTCTTTGTGCAAAGGGAAAGACAAATCTAGAGCACTGGACAGGCTTTAGCGCTGTCTGTAAACCAATTATCAGAGAAGGGAAGAAAAGTACAGTATTGTCTTTTTCTCGGTATGTAACTTGTGGAGGGGAAGTTAATACTGCTTATACTCTCTTTTTTAGTTTTATTTATTTTTGAAGATTCTTTTTTTGGGGCTTTTCCTTTTGTTCGATAGTGACAGTGGATAAACGGGAAAGGGGCGAGAGAAAGAGAGGGGATGACACGCAGCAAAGGGCTGTGGGTCGGATTCGAACCCGGGCCACTGCAAAGGACTCAGCCTACATTGAGCGCTCTACTGGATGAGCAAAAGGCTGCCCCCCTACGCTCTGTTTTTAAGGGGCTCTGCTCACCAGCACTCGTTTTTACAATTGGAGCTAAAGATGGAAACTGTATTTGGGATGTATTCATCTCCAGTGGTACGATTTAAGACGGGCAATGTCCGGTATGTTTCATTATCTCCTTTTGTTTCCTTTGGCTCATAAAAGGAACCACAGCATGGTGTTGCGGTGCAGATTAAAAGTGGAGCGGGTGCACTGACAGAACTGGGTCACAGCTTTCACCATGCAGCATCCTGTTGGGAGATGAGCAGATTTACATGGAAAATAGCTCACAGAGAAATACTAATTGGTAGTTAGCAGAAATGGGAAAGGACGTCTCTCGCAGCAGAAGCTCCATTAACAATAATTGGCGACACTCATTGTGCACATTGCTGTCATGTCCCAGGTTGACAGGTGTTAGCATGATCCAACAGTGGTGGAATGTACTTAAGTACAAATGTTGAGGTACTTGTACTTTACTTGAGTCTTTTCTTTTCATGCCACTTTCTACTTCTACTCCGCTACATTTCAGAGAGAAATATTGTTCTTTTTACTCCACTACATTCATCTGACAGCTTTAGTTACTTAATAAATTAAGATTTCTGCACACAAAACACACGTAGTTTATAAAATCTGATGTTTTATTTTAAATCAAACTAGCCAACAATATAAGGGCCTACGAGTCCAGCTGAAATGATTAGACCATTAAACACACAACTGTTTGGATCCTTTACACCAGGGCTATTCAATTAATTTGGAATTGGGGCCAGTTCATGAAACTGAGGCAAAATAAGGGGCCGGAGAATGTGAGTAATTATAGTAACAAATAAAGAAATTACAACAACATACTGAAGGAGTCAATATATTCTATTTTGTAAATGCAGAACAACATATGCACATTGTGATGCACTAAGACACATAGGCCCAAGGCATTGTTACATTCAAATGGCAATACAATGTTGAAACTCAGAGACACAGACAATTAGAGAAATGCAATTAACTAACAGAAAACATCCACTTATTGCACATAACAATACCAACTTTACAGCTCATTATCCTCCATTGACAATGAGGAGATCCATTTCAGTGTTACAAGTAAAGAGGGAAATAATTCTCAGAAACAACAAACTGTCCCCCTTCTCCACTGGCTAAAAACATAAATGCAGCTAAATGGTAACTGAATACAACTCACACTTTTTTCCTTCTAAAAAAATTAAATAGACTGCCGCATAAATCCTCACATGGACTACTACTGTACTCACTTTTGTCCAGTTTGAACATAAATCAGACACCTTAACAATCAGTCTAGGTCAGTCATATCACAGATATTTAAGATTGCACTCATTTGAGTGACAGGCAACATCAATGTATCTCCACCAACAAAAAGTGCATAGTGCGGTACAGACTATAATTAAAACAATATAACAGTGCATGGCACTTTATCAAGGCAAAACATTTCAAACTGCATTCAACAATAATACCACATCAAGAAAAACATTAAGTGCATAATATGGGGTGAATAACATGTTAATTGCATCACACTGTTAAAAAATCAATTCCCATTTCTTGCTTGACTAGTTATGCCTGTTACCTTGCATGTATTTTGCCAACATTTGCCATCTAATGAGAGAAATGGCATTTTTTTGACTTGGCAAGAGCCGTGAAGTCAGGTGTATATGTTGTCAGGGCAATGCGC
>CM042316.1:1132500-1175000 GCA_023566125.1 Zingel zingel
AATAAAAAAGTGTTTTAGCATGGCTGGCCGAGTGGCTCTGTATCCATGATATTGATATTAAATCCCCCTTTCAATATCATATTGATGATATTGAAAGGGGGATTTAATTGTTTGCATGTTTTGTTTTATTGTGCATGATTGAATAACCCCCCCCCCACCTTAACCCAAATCGCACCCGATTATCTTGTCAACGATTTGAATCGATTCAATATCACAATGCGTCACCTCCTCAATATTAATATATACATATATATATATTACTTCATACTGTTTTCATCAACAAATTAAAGCAGTCAGATATATCTGAACTCTCCATTTTTAATGAATCTGCTCTTAAAAAAGACACTTCCTGAATGTAGCGGAGTCTGAACACAGCAGACAACAGACAAAAGGCAGAAACAATGAAAGCAGCGACCGGAGAATCAACAAGTACCATCAGTAGGCAATAATCGATTATGGTCTGTCACTGCGTCGATGCAGAATCGTCCAGGTCTGCATCGTGGTGTATCGTAGTGTATGATTCATTTCAACGCCCCTAATGTATACGTTTCTCTGAAGGAAGCACTAAGCACACCAGAGCGGTTGCACAGTGAGGGAGAATAGGTTTACTATGTGTTTTATGCCAATGCAAATTTGCCATGGCGCCATGGGTTTGGACGTACCGTACCGTATCTGTGCCTGCACAGTTCCCTGTGGCCGTGCCTTCAGCGCAGCACTACTGAAGTTCAGACATGTGCACAAAGCCTCAGGCTTGGTTTGGTGGAGCCAAACGCTTTGGAGGGGGAAAAAAGAGCAGTTATGGCTCTTTAATTTGTCACATTTGTGCCAAACAGGATATTGAATCCTCAAAGACAGAAAAAAGTGATAGATGGAACGTTTTCAGCAAGATAGAAAGCAAATTACAAATAAATCCCCCTCAAGGAACATTTAATATACATGCCAACACCCCAGAGGGCTTAGACAGAGCCAGACAATGAAAACGGCTACCTTTATCTTCAGTTTGGTTGTCTCAAACTTCCCTGCGCTGGACTCCTAATCAATTAACACAGCTTGATAATCCTGCCTTTTCTCTTCTCACCTAAGTTAACTCTCTTCTCTCCTTCCCCCTTTCCTGTTCTGTTTTTCCGTTGCTCATTTTCTAATGCCAAGGCGATCTATCAGACTCCCCACGTGCCTTCAAGAAAGGTTGGTGCCTCTGTTGCGTCTTGTTTTCTGCCTCCCCTCATCTCCCATCTACTACTTTGTTCCACTCTTCTCCTTTCCCTTTGGTGCAATTTGGGATCCTCTCTCTCTCCCACCATTTCTATTTGATCAAAAGCCATCAAATGGTTAATTTTTTTTCTACTCGTCTTGATGACTCACATCATGGGCTGCGTGGTTGGGTTTTCAGTTGCTCTTATGCTTTTCATCATACCAAGATATCACCCCCATGCTGAGTAGTAAAGCAGTGGCTTCTGAGTGTGGTAGAGATAGCTCGGCTCTCACAGAGGTCTTCAGGCGTGTGCTTTCGCTGTCATCCTGTCCTCAGTGCATTCGTTAAACCACCTTGCTCAATTATTCCCCCTCCCTCCCTCCCGCACACTCTCTTCCCTCATCAGTCGCCCTCTTCCTGACAGGAGCTGTATGATTTAGTGGCCCTGTCTGAGGCTCGGTGTTTCTGCCGCTGACCCACAGCCCAATCCAAAATTGGCCCAATTTGTCTTCCGAGCCTGAGACAGGGACGTGGCTACGTCACCTCTCTTTTGTCTGATCTGAGCATATAGTCCTGATGACATACGTGCCAAATTTGAGGTGAAATGTTCATGTAATTTGGTACACTTGTACAGTTTGGGGTGCTGTACATTTTCAGAAAGGGAGCCATCGCAAAAACGCCTTGTGGCGGCCATTGCGGCCATCTTACTTTCAGCTATAACCAAATTATTATTGTTTTGCATCATATCTCCTGAACCAAACATTGTAAAACACAGAATAGGTGATGTCTACCTCTGTGTTTTGATGGTCCAGGGTTACAATGATACCAAATACAACATCATCAGCTGTTCAGGTAGAAAGTTAATGTGTGACATTGACATTGATGATGGCTATATGTTAGATTATAAGTCTGTTGCATGCATGTTGTGTAGAGTTTTTAACACGTACTCTAATCCTAAATTTCTATTAACCTTGTTAATACTTACTCGGTAAGCACAAAGACACCTTCCGCTAATAGTTGAATCTAAATTATGTATTGATTTTTTTCTTCTTCTTTTTCACAACCTCCCCTGCTGTTTTTACGTAGAACTCTGTCCCTCTGCTGTGTTTTTACTATCCCAACCTTACAGTTGTAGAAAAAAAGACATTCTGACCCAGCCAATATCTGGCACCTTTGCTTGATAAATGATTGTCAATTAATTTTCCTGTTGATTGACTAATGGATTAATGGTCTAATTTAGGGCTGCATTATTTTTATTGTCCATAAATCTGTTGATTAGTTGTTGTTTTTTTATTAATCAATTTGGTTGTATGCTCTATAAAATGTCTGAAAATGGTGAAAAATCTGTGTTTACCAAAGCCCAAGATGACATCCTCAAATGTCTCAAAGATATTCAGTTTAGTGTCACAGAGGAAAGAAGAAACTAGAAAATATTCCTATTTAAGAAGCTGAATTCAGATTTAAAAAAAAAAAATTGCTTTTTTTTTAATTTTTTAAAGAAAAATAACTTTTCAGTCCCTCTGGACCTTCGTCAAGAGTATTGGAAATATTTCGAAACACTCTTGACGAAGGTCCATTTTCTTTGATAAATGGGGGTGCTGCAGCTAGAACAGAGTGCGGGAGTTTCTCCTTCTTCAGTACCTTGTTTTTGTCCTACGCATTTGCACAGGAGAATGGTTTGGATGTGCAAATGTTTTCTTTAAAAAGTTGGGTAACACTTTACTTGAAAGTATCTACATAAGAGTGACATGACACTGTCACGACACATGAACTCTAACCCTAACCATAACTTGTCATGCCAAAAACCGAATGACACTTACTAAAAGAAGCGTTATGTCATAAATGTTTATGACTTGTTTATAATGTTTATGACACGTTCATGACAGCGTCGTGTCACTCTTATGTAGATACCTTCAAGTAAAGTGTAACCAAAAGTTTTTTTTCTTCATATTAAAACATTACTCAAACCGATGAATCGATTATCAATAATAGATGTAAAAGTTGACTAACTAATCGATTCACCTTTGCAGCTCTAGCTCTAGATTGTTTCACCACTTTTTTAAATCCATGCAGATGTGAGATCAAATACACTACCATCGGAGTTTCAGACTGCGCTCCTGTTGAGCAAGGTTCGCAAAAACACACATCGTTGTTCCTCGCTAAATCCATAGCAATTGTACAAATCTTGAGCAGTTGGCATTGGCTGACCAGCAGCAGCAGCAGCAGCAGACAATCAGCCGACGGCAGACTCATCGATGGTGCACATCGCTCAGGACCTCGCTCGCTCTCTCTTCTCTCAGCTCTTGATTTATTCATGGCATATCTGCGCTGTGTATATTAATAGACCCTATGCCTACTCCAGAACCATCAGTCTTCTAACATGCATGGCTGACAGGTCCCAGTTTTTTGGGTTTAGCCACTTACTTTTTAAACAATCATCTGTTAAAATCTCAAGAGACTATGACAGATTTGTAGATGAGGAACTACAGTGATGCAAAAATTTGAACATGAAATCGGAGATAAGTGAGGGTTACAACATGCCAGGATGACTGCTAATTTTTTGGAAGGGTTTCATTTAACGAGTCACTGGAAGTTTATAGTGAAGCTATTTGCGAAACACCGGAGCCTTTGTTAAAAAAAAAAAAAAAAAGTATAGTCAGTGTCCTGTTGGCGTCACAGTGCTCACACTGTGCTCGATGGAAGAAAGGGCTTTGTTGTCACCAGTGTACCGAGGGGACTGACGTCACAGTTGTGAGGAAAAAGAGCTAGATATCTATGTGCAGCTGTCCACCATCAATACCACCATTCCTGTTGCTTTGTTTCTGTGTGTGTTGGTCTGTGCTGCTCTGCTGTTACTGACCGTGTTCCTTGGCCTCCTGCAGGCTCCGCCATGGCTGGTCTAGATGGTCTGATAGGTGCTGAGGAGAGAATCATCAACAGCAAGCCCAAGATCAGCGACAGCGTGGTAAGCTGTCACTTTTATCATTCTGTCTGTGCCTCAAAGCTTTTCTAACTCTCCAACTTTGCTCAACACATGAACCGAGAGCTGGATTCTGAATCCTAACCTTTGTGTTGTCTCACATTCAACCATGCACTTGCTGTCCTCCTGGAGCAAAACTGAATATCAACGTCTGGCGTTTTTGTCTCTTTGTTCGACACTTTTGGCCCTTTTTGAATGTTTTTGCCGCTTTTTTTTGACATTTAACGCTTCTTTTCACTACCATGTATAAACACCACTAACACCAACTTATTACTAGTTTTACACTTATTTTTGGAAACTCATGGTCAATAAACCTCATTTATAGGACATGGTTAATTATTGAGTTAAAAAAGCAGAAATTATGAATTATTTAGACTAATATTAAAGGAAGGATAATCACAGAAGGGTATATGTCAACCTTGAGTGAGGATACTGTTTCGAAAACATTTCAATTAGTATTTCAAATGCTAAAAAATTGAATAAAACACCCAACTAATGTAATGAAAGTAGAGATCCGATCTTTTGTTGTACTTACGAAGCGCGTTGTGTGGAATCATCCATATTATTTTTGGGTAATTACAATTAGGTAGTTAAAAAGAAACCCATATTTCTGATATAGAAATTTTGAAAGCAGGTCAAATTTGACCCGAAGACAACACAAGGGTTATAGCAGGAGAAACTGTGTAAAGATATGTGAATGGTCTGCTTTTATATAACGCTCTAGCTTTCTGCCTCACCAGACAAAGCTCTTTACAGTTTGCCTCTCATTCACCCATTCACACACACACACACACACACACACACACACACACACACACACACACACACACACACACACACACACACACACACATTCATACATCCATGGTGGCAGAGCTGCCATGCAAGGCACTGGCCTTCCCATCGTTAGCAACTTGGGGTTCAGTGCCTTGCTCAGACAAGACAATATTGCTATTAGGGCTGCACGATATGTGGAAAATATGCAATATGCGATATTGTTGTT
The DNA here is from genome assembly GCA_023566125.1 of Zingel zingel. Lineage (NCBI taxonomy): Eukaryota > Metazoa > Chordata > Actinopteri > Perciformes > Percidae > Zingel > Zingel zingel. Next base: position 1,137,676 of record CM042316.1, read on the forward strand.
GAATATTGCGATAACGATATTACTTTTTTATTATAAAAACAGATGTTAAAGTGTACTCAGTTCTGCCTTTCCGCTGCTTTCAGATTTCTGCTCAAATAAAACTAATTGCTTGTTGAATTTAAAACAAATGAAAGGGAATAATTTCCAACATTCTTTTATTGAACAAATTGGAAATTGAATATAAAAGGCATTACTAAAAACAATGACATTTTATATTGCAGTTTTCTACTGATATTTTCTTTCAACTAACTAAAAATCTCTGAGTGTCTTTCGCGATATGTTTATTGCAGCAGTTGATATTGCGATAGTCAATATCCTCGACGTTCCACTTCCGGGGTTACTCCGGTGCCGCAGAAAATTCCGCCGGATGCATGTCTTTTCAGCCGGATGTCCATCACCTTCCTCTTTCTTTGTGTTGGTGTTCTAACCTCTGGTGGATGTGTGAGGACTATGGTTAACTGCTCCTCAGATCTCTGCAGGGTAAATCCAGACAGCTAGCTAGACTATCTGTCCAATCTGAGTTTTCTGTTGAACAACTAAAACAACCTTTGAACTTACTCATGTTCCACCAAAACAAGTTCCTTCCTGAAGCTATTTTGCAGCAGCACCGTGCGGAGCTTAGCGCCGCCCAAGACGATTGTGATTAGTTTAAAGAAATGCCAATAAACCAGAGCACGTTTTTCTCCCATCCCTGAATGTTATGTGGACTAGCCAGACCCTCCTCCGCAGCGCTGTGGAGGAGGGTCTGGCAAAACGAGACTAATATCGCTATGCCGATAAAAAAGACGATATATTGTGCAGCCCTGGTTGCAATATTGAAATGTATTCCCTGTGTTAAATATCCTCCAACAGACAGTTTAGTGTCATTACCATGACCTCAGTCTGAGGCAATGGAGGGGATAATTGAAATGAATGGGTACATACAGTGCTTTCACATAAAGCTCTTTTAAATTCCGCTTTTGGTGAGTCAGATAATAAATCCAGTAACTATGTTGTCATAGTTGCAGCTATCTCACACTTGGCTATTTGCGTGTCTCTCTGCCAACCGCCCCTCATTCAGATCAACTCAGCGCTTTGTTCGGCAGTCATTGCATGCTACTTTCCTTTGCCAGACACACCATTCCTCCTCATGGCTTCTCAGACGCTGCTCGGCTACTGAATGTGTGCTGTGTTCTGCATGCTAATCCAACACCAACTGCAAAGCTGTGTGTGTGTGTGTGTGTGTGTGTGTGTGTGTGTGTGTGTGTGTGTGTGTGTGTGTGTGTGTGTGTGTGTGTGTGTGTGTGTGTGTGTGTGTGTGTGTGTGTGTGTGTGTGTGTGTGTGTGTGTGTGTGTGTGTGTGTGTGTGAGAAGAAAAGACTAGAGTCATGCAAGGTTTTGAATGTATGCATGTTTCTTTTTTTCTTCTTCTTTTGAAAGTGCCTAGTCTTCTAAGACGGAGCAATCTGAGGTTAACAATAACAAATGGCGGTGTCACCTCAAATGTCTATCGTGGTTATTATTTTGTGGGAACCAGACTCTGGACTGCTCTGTCTCTACAAACAGTATATTTAGTTTTCTGCCTCCTGAACACACCCACTACCAGTGGTGGAATGTAACTAAGTACATTTACTCAAGTCTTAAGTCTTTTCATGCCACTTTCTACTTCTACTCCGCTACATTTCAGAGAGAAATATTGTACTTTTTACTCCACTACATTCATCTGTTACAGCTTTAGTTACTAGTTACTTCACACATTAAGAGTTTTGCACAGAAAACACATGTAGTTTATAAAATCTGATGTTTTATTATAAAGTAAACTAGCCAACAATATAAGGGCCTACAGCTGTAATGATTAGACCGTTAAACACACAACTGGTTGGATCCTTTACACTTTCTCAAATGGGAGGATTTTCTTCATCGAGTACTTTTTACTTTTAATACTTTAAATATTCCCTAATGATACGTATATACTTTTACTTGAGTAACATTTTCAGTGCAGGACTTTTACTTGTAACAGAGTATTTTTACAGTGTGGTATTAGTACTTTTAGTAAAGGATCTGAATACTGCTTCCACCACCGCCCACCTCCACTCACAGCGCTTCTTCTTCTTCTTCTTCTTCTTCTTCTTCTTCTTCTTCTTCTTCTTCTTCTTCTTCAGATTCTCAATAATGAGTGGCTGACAGTCTGTTAAGAAAGACCTGTTAACCTGTGTGCCTAAAAGGGAGTCTGTTGTGGATGCTTGCATACCCCCCCCTCCCCTCCCAGTTTGTACGAGAAAGCTCTGAGTGCATCATCACCCAAACACAGATAATCTTTGCAGTTTACTTCGCTGCACAATCACGCCCCCTCGCTCTCCGCCTGCCTTTCTCTCTCTCTCTCTCTCTCTCTCTCTCTCTCTCTCTCTCTCTCTCTCTCTCTCTCTCTCTCTCTCTCTCTCCTCCTTCTCTCCCTCTCCGTCTCACACACACACACACACACACACACGCTGTGGTGAGTGTAACCTGGGCTCCCCTGTCTGTGTTGGCAGGTGATTGATGAGTCTCTGGATGTTAAAGAGATGGTTTACAGTGCAGAGAGAGTCAGCGTATTGCATGATGCTGAGCTGGTGAGTACAGCGGCGCCCCCCACAGGGCTCTTTGGGGAACTGTAGTTATCAGTAGTGGGAAGAAAGATGAAAGGAGGAGGAAGTGTGCAGAGATTCCAGTTCTGCAGCTGAATAATAAAATAAATAAAAAACAGCTTTGGAACCCGAATCCCCTCCCTGTTTTTTTTTTTTAAGTCTTCTGTTAAGGCCAATATGTTTTTGTTATTTCTGCATGGGAGCATGTTTATGTGATTGTCTCTGAATGTACACATTTTGAAACTCTAATTGATATGATATGATGAAAGTGAATCCACACAAACTGAGTACGCTCAGTTTATGTGTGAGAATGAGTAGTAAAAAAAAAAAGAAGAAAAATCACCCAGTGGCTGTCAACATATGATTAGTTTGTGTCATATGTGCCATATTTCATTGTGAAGATAAGCGTGTGCTGTAGGCGGTCATACTGAATTGGCAAAAGATATTACGCGATCCTCCCACACAGACACATTTCACGCATGTGTACACACACTATCACAAGTCAGTCATGTCTTACAGAACCTCTGCCAAAACGGGATGTTTGCCCCTGCTTCACTGTGGTTTTATGAAATAACATGAGAATAAAGGCTTCATTTTCCTCCAGTTACTTCATCTCCCCATTTCAGAGCTACTCTGACCAAGATTAATCTCTAAAAGGGAAAAACTCATTTGCTATCCATGCTTGGCAACGTTTCAATCAGTTTACCTGCAGGGCAGAATAATCCAATTTTATTTGTTACTCTTATTTTTCCTTGTAAATAAATGACTGGCCTATATTCAAAAGCAGGGATTTTCAATAGGGGCCCGGGACCCATAGGGGGTCCTCACAGTCAATGCAGGGGGGCCACCAAATTATTGTTAAGGGTTAACATGAATCCACCATATTACTAGCAAATATAAATCCCCACTGCTTACTGGCATATAGGTAAGGTAGCCACTAACGTAGCCATCCACTGATACAATTCATCCTAAAGATTCACTGTGTCTCATGTATGTTTTAAAACTCAAACATGATTTATAAAATCATGCCAACAATTATTAGGCTATTTTAAAAGCTTAGTATTCTAGGCAAAAAAAGAAGGTATGTATAAAGGCTTTAGGCTGCCCTACACGTTATCGAAGGCCCAGTTTATTATGCAACTCAATTTTATACAATATATGTAGTGGGGTGCCCCTTTTCTAAAGGGAAATTCTTGTATGTGTCAACCTGGCTGCTAATAAAGACATGCATGCTAGGTAACTAGGACTACAGTTCAAAATGAGCTGGCTGGCTAACTGTAGCACATTTAGAGAAGTGTTGATTCATTTGCATTGTCCTCATAAATAAATCAATCGTAAGCTTATGTCTTTCTATTATGACTATTGATCAAGATAACAATTGACTCACCGCCTCCCCTGTAGATATTTTGTAGCACAGATTTTAGGAGGAACAATGTTGATCAGGGCAAGGAGTGCGAGCCTACCACAGCTTTACAAAAATAACAATTCAAATAGAAATAACTGCGAACACTTCTCTTTAGATAGCTGTGCAATGGAAATCCCTGTAGCTATTATAGTAAAAGTGCACAGCATAGCAGAACCACTTCATGCATGTAAGTACAGCAAACCAAGAAGATAGTTTGTGTCAGACAGTTGTTGTCATGACCATTGGTCATAAAGATAGATTGAGAATATGAGAATAAGAGTTCTAGAGCTGTCCTCAATTAAAGAAATCCTTAGTCAACTAACACTCAGTGAACTGAAGTTCTTTACAAAGAATCATGCAAAAGCACCAAAAAATCACCACCAGATCAGGTGTTTGCGGTGCCCTGGTACTGTAGCTCACCTGGTTGAGCGTGCACCCCATGTACTAAGGCTCAGTCCTTACCGCAGCGGCCCAGGTACCGACCTGCTCTTCGCTGCATGTCATCCCACACTCTCCCACTTTCCTGTCTTAAGCTGTCCTATCCAATAAAGGCAAAAAAAGCCCAAAACATAATCTTCCAAAAAACAAACTATCTTGCCTCTTCCAGAGATGTGCTTACACATTTCCTGGAAATACATCATTCAGCATGAAAAAGGCATAAAAAAAATGATCGACTAAAGAAATCTTAGTCAACTAAGAACAAAACCACTGATTAGTCGACTAAGATGGGACAGCCCTAAACAGCTCACGTACATTTTAGGACGGGAGCTTTATTTCAAATAGTCATATAACAGCATGAGAACAACTATTTGAATGTCTCCTCACTGTTGCTCTCTCTGTCTTCCTCTACCCCATCCCACCTGTTAGGAGTCCTACCGCCCCCTGGGAGAGGACTTCAGCTTTGGGAGCAGTGCACTGATTGGCCTGCTGGTGATTGCGGTGGCCATAGCAACTGTTATTGTGATCAGCCTGGTGCTTTTGAGGAAGAGGCAATACGGTACCATCAGTCACGGCATTGTGGAGGTAAGCCCCCTGTTATTTGGAGCAGAGTGTGGGGATTTGGGCAGAGGGTGTGAACCGAATAAGTGCTCTCAATGAACTGCTATCCATCTTATTCCATGTGTCAGATTCAGATTAAATTATCAGGGGTTATGGAAATGGAGCATGGGTAAATGCAAGGCTAATTAGATTGTTGTCCCTACAGCATTTGCATACGACACACACAGCATGTTGGTAATGCATTCTGCCCTTGTTTAGGGTCAGCTATTAAGTGTGTGTGTGTGTGTGTGTGTGTGTGTGTGTGTGTGTGTGCGGGTGCGCGGGTGCGCGTGTGTCACACAGGTTGACCCCATGCTGACACCAGAGGAACGCCACCTCAGCAAGATGCAGAACCACGGCTACGAAAACCCCACCTACAAATACCTAGAGCAGATGCAGATCTAACCAGAGCCTGCAATGGGTGGGGGGGGGGGGCTCTTTGGAGTCTGACAGAGGACGGCAACCTGAGGGGGAACATACTACTGACCAATAACATATGCTATTGTTAAAATCATTTGCATAAATCCAAACTCCATTTACTGGTTTGTTCAAAACAATCCTTAAAAAATGCTACTGCTTCTACTACTGCTACTATTGTATTATAGAGCTCTTTTTTGATCATGTTTCTTTTGAAAAGGTGATGTATCTGCCATATTGCATTATGGAAAATGTGATTCTGCAGATTTCTCTGTAATTATCGATACAGCTATCTCAGATCAAGATGTATAACATTTCTTCAGACGTTTTCTTTGATTTTGAAAGTGAAAGGCAAATCAAGCAAAAATGTAAATGTTTTTGAGTGGCCATCATCAAACCGGCATACCAAACGCTATACTTTGATTTCCCATCATGCAAGGTGTCATCCATGCAGTTTCTGATGGTTTTTCCTCAAAAAAGAATTGATGTTTTCTTTCGTTCTTTTTTCTCCTCTCAATAGATTGCTTGTATATGAAGGTTCTTTGTACCAATTAAAATGTACAGTGATACAACAAATGAGAAGAAAAAAATGAAATCATGAATTATTTACTTTCTGTTCTTTGTTATGATAACAGACAAAATATACATATACAGTTTAAATATATATATAAGAATAGATGTTTTTATTCCACCTTTTTTCCCCCAGGGAAGAGGTTACGAGTCGGTTTAGGGTTCTTAGCTTAGTGGTCACGAGTTGTGTTTGCAGGCACGCTGTTGGAAAGAGTCGGGGAAGAGGAAGGTGTGCACAGACCCCCAGCTCAAACACATCACGCAAGAACTACTCTGAACCCTTACCAAGTGAATGTGATAACAAATCCCCTCCTACACACAAACACAAGCTTTTATCAATAGGGAAGCAGTATAATTCAATAGATGGAGAAAAAAAAATACCTATTGACATGTGTTACATAGTTGAATGTATCGGAGAAGCTTTTTTTCTCTCCATACTATGTATCTGACAGGTTCCTATGTGGCTTTGATTTGAATGCACACAAACATTGTGACAGCGGGCAATGACATGCTACAAACTGACAAACAAGTGTTGTTTTTTCGGTTTGGTTTGTTCATTGTTTTTTGCACAAATTATCTGAAACAAAAACTACTTTGAAACAAATTTTTGGGGATGATGTACACACATGTTATTGGAGCAACTGTTTGGCTTTGCTGGTCATAAAGTGTAGAAAAGTTTGATAGATCAAAACAGGGCCGGCACAGAGGCACAAACACATACTGTAAGCAGCTGCCCAAATGAAGTGAAAATGTACGCAATTTGGTGGATTTGGGGATGCTATCACTAATTCTCGGATTACAACAAATGCCAGACAATGAGTTTTTCTGAAGTTTTTTTCTGAATCTGAATATACCAAATTTAGGGGATTATTACAAATAATAACTATAACAAATTTTGCAATCTGGATTTGGGGATTTGGGTACCAAGAAGGGCTTGGGCCAGCCCTGGTTCAAAGCCAGTTGAAGACACCTTGGAGCTGGAGGGCTGTGCAGGCAGACAGAGACAAGAAAGACAAGGCTTGGAGAGCTGGTTTCTGGGGGAAAAGGAGCTAATTTGTGTATTTTTACAGGTAGAGAATGACACAAACGAGTAAACTGAATCCTACAATCCTCTTCTCTCTCTCTCTCTCTCTTAGTATTGTCTTTGTAGGCCTGTATAGTTGATGTTGCAATCATGGCTTTTTTCCGGAGGATTACCTGTGATGTGCATTGTTCTTATATGAAATGATATATATTTTTAAGTTTGTTCTCTTATTTTCTATTTTTTTCCTCTTCCTGTGACAGTATCTCTGTATGCGACTGTCTCACTATGCACCCAAATGGCTTCAATCTTGTAACTGCCTGCTTGATTGTGGGAAGGGACCGGGAACTAATATAATACGCATATTAGTGATTTTAAAAGAAATTTGATTGACACCAATAGAAACAGGTTTATGGTTACAGTTGGGGGGGGGGGGTGTACACATCAATAAACTCACAACTTCCATATGGATGTGTCGTCTTTTCTTAGATAGATAGATAGATTATTAGATTATTTTAGATCTACAACTAACCATTGTTTTTCATTATCAATTATTCTGTCATTTTTTCTTTCAATTAATTGTTTAGTACATTAAATCTCAAAATAGATAAATATAGACAGTAGCTCAGTCAGTAGGGAGTTGGGTTCAAGTTACTGGTTCAAGTCCCCATACGGACCATGTCCGGACCAAGTATGGTGGTGGATTGGTAGCTAGAGACTGGGCACTGCCAAGGTGCTCTTGAGCAAGGCACCGAACCCGCCTTTCCATGGGCAGCCCCCTCACTCTGACATCTCTCCATTAGTGCATGTATAGGACCTGTGTGTGTGTGTGTGTGTGTGTGTGTGTGTGTGTGTGTGTAATAACAACAGTGAAAACATTGTAGTTTCCCCTTGCGGGATTAATAAAGTATGGAAGCAATGGAGCAATGGAAATAGAAGAAAAAAATCTCAAGTGTTGACTTGACATATATAAATTGCTTGTCTTGTCTTGCCCGATCAACTGTCCAAAACCCCAAAAATATTGAAATTTGTAATTATTTAATTAGCAGACCTTCGTCTTACAAATTAGCCTACTTGATGACTTGATTATCAAATAGTTGCCGGATAACCGTTTCGTTGTTTCATTATTTTGAAGGGTGTGTGCGTTTGGATTAAAAGATGATTTAAGTTTAGTTTTATTTTCCTTAGTCATGTCTTTATTAACAAAGTTTCAGAAAGTAAAGTTTTTAAGGTGTCTTTGTAAAGGTTGTCCTGTATTTTGTAGCCTACAGAAATAAATGCAGAAGTACTGCTGCCTAGTTATATCAATCCGCCTGTGTCTGAATCAGTGGGTTGGTTCAGTCCCTTAAAAATGACCTAGCCTACAATTTGGAAATATGTAGTAATTTTACCCCTGCACATTAGAGGGGATTTCTGTTTGAGGTCGGGTGGGGGATGCCGTTTTCTCAAACAGAAACGTATGGCTCATCATGAATGTAAAAAAAAGAAAGAAAAAAACCTGCAGATGATTCATCAGTGAGTCATAGTTACATTGCACAAACAAGCTAAGATCACATGACTGATACTAAAAATAGGCTGTATGAAACCAAATCAAGATTACACAAAATGAAAACGATAATAACAGCAATATGAACATGCAGAGTGAACACATCACAAAAGACTGCCTGACAGGGAATGAATAAGGAAATCATTTTGAACCTTTTTAAAGAAAGTTAACTTTCACTAAAGGTAATATATGATGGTATGTTAGCACAGTTCAGGCCATCACATTGACAAACATACAAAAAAGGTGAAATTTGAGAAAGTGAGGAGTAAAAGGATTCTTTTCATGTTAATATTTAACAATGCAAAAAATAAAAGTTTCATCTCTTGTTCATAAACGAGATCAAAAATGCTCTCTCAGCAGCTAAAACTGTACAGGTGAAGCCAATATCAGAACCCTCTTCTCCACAGTGAAAAGGCTACTCGCTCCACCTGAAACCTCCATGCACAATAATCTCTCCAATAAAGAATGCTCTGCATTTTTGAAGTTTTTTAACTCCAAAATCAACACAATCCATGAGCAGCTGGCCTCTGCTATCTCATGCAGGCTGATTTCCGGGGGCATGCTCCAGTTACAGCAGCTATGTGCACTATTTTTTAAGCCATTTTAAAATAGAATGCCTAAAAATCGGTACATCATTTGGGAAAAACACGAGAGTTGCCAAGGGAAAGAATCATCCTGTAGAGCTGACATCCTGTTTTGTATCTAACTGCTCTCCAACTTCATCATTCTGAAACCAGAACACAGGCAAATGTTGAGGATTTTCACTCCTTCCACCTAAAAAGAGGCTTTTTTAAAGAGGATTTTAAGTTACATAAGTAGGGTAGGAATTTCATGTTGTATTTGTGTCTTTCGAGAGACTGCAGATGTAAATTAGCCAAAGGCTAACTCTGGTGTAATGCATCAAATGGTCACATTTATGTTTTAATTGCACATTGTCCCTTTCATAAAATAAATTGAAATTGAAATTGAATTTGGCATGAACAGCATTACTGATCTTTTTTTCACAGAATGAAAGGTGATATTTCCCCAGTAACAGAACTTTTGCTTAATTGATTTTACATTCCATTTCTCTTTGAAATGTAGCGGAGTAGAAGTAGAAAGTGGCATGAAAAGAAAAGACTCAAGTAACCTCAACATTTGGACATAAGTACAGTACTTGAGTAAATGTACTTGGTTACATTTCACCACTGGTTGCAGGGGTTTTTAATGGGATGCTATGCCTGTGTTGTCAAATGACCACTCTACCTATGTATGAAAGAAACGAATGCTGAAGGGTTGCCAGTTATTTTCTGCAGAAAATACTCAAGGTCTTGTGATTGAATAAAGAACCTATCATTGCACCTCCCTGGAAATTCTTTGATTACAAAAACCGGCCAGCCACAACACCACAATCAGACCGACTGAAAAAAAACTGGTTTAGACTCTAGTGATAAAAACAACTACTGAAATATAGGAAATATTGGATAGGATAGAACAACACAATTTTAATTCTGCTAAATAAAACGCATAGGCCTGACAAAAAGATGTGGTCAAGTTGGATAGTTTACAGTTTTCCAGCAGCCTTCAGTCTGAACAGGAAGTCACAGAAACACTCATATCCTGTTAGGTCAGATTCCGATTTAATAAGATGTTATCAGACCGATGTATCAGCATGTACACAGTCTCCAGTTGTTTAAATTATGACAGAGTAGCTCTCAAAATGCTCTACATGTGATCTGTTGCTGAACGGATTTAGTCTCTCTAACTTCTAAACCTCACTATCAGCCACACAACATGTGTTCTGTACAGAATAAGCCTTTAAATTAAAATCCCTCCAATTCAAAACCCTGTGCCCCCCTTCTAGCCCCGGCCCTGCCCTCCTTATTTCACAGACCTCCTTCAGACCTACCCTCTCGCTCCCTGCGGTCCTCAGGTGTACTGGCACTACCAGCCATCAAGCTGAGCACAGTGGGTGCCAGGGCTTCCTCCCATGCTGCACCAACACTCTGGAACTCCCTCCCTCCTCACATCCGTGAACTTAACTCCATTACACAATTTAAAACTGCTCTTAAAGCCCATCTTTTTAAATTAGGCGTAACTTAACCTGTGTGGTGTAACTGCCTCAACATCATCTTACCTTTTAAACTGTTCATATATGAGCCTTGTTCTATCAAATGTGGACTGCAGATGTTTAATTAATGCTTTATTGTTTTTGAATATTTTTATCACTGTACTTGATATAAGGTGACCTCGAGTGTCATGAAAGGCGCCATTAAATAACATCTATTATTATTATTATTATTATTATTATTATTATTATTATTATTATTATTATTATGCTATTGTACTTTTGGAGATATTACATTTTTTAATTTGAACCCTATGGATCTTCATACATTCAATTGTGTCGGAAGACAAAGCCAGAGAGAGCGCGCGCACAAACACACACATGCACACGCGCCCGCACGCGCACACACCCCGCACGCACGCACACAAGCACATACGCGCGCACACACACACACACGCACACGCACACGCACACACACACACACACACACACACACACACACACACACACACAGTGGTATGCTGTGCATCCACAAGTTGCCTACACTGTACACTCCACCAACAACAACAACCACTATGTATCTGAAATGATGATTGATGGGTTTGTAATCATAATGACATTAAAAGGTCTATGGTCACGGCAATACACTTTGAAACACCAACACTGACGTCATCACACTTAGGCCTATATATTCTATTCCGACCAATGTTAGAGCTTCATCACACAGCGAGAGAGGCCCTAGATCAAAAAACCTGCGGCAGGTAAACAGGAAGTTGCCACAGGTGCAGGGCGGTGACACGCCCGCAGAAACCTGAAGCTCCCGGAAAAAGGGTTTTCTCCGCGGTTGCGTTGAGTTTCTCTCCGTCGCAGTCAAACGCGGCAGATTTAGGCCCAGACAGACATTTGTGAACAACATCTCGACCGAAGAGGAGCTTTATTTAAAGACACCACGAGACGTTTGTTTTCGTTGTTACCGGTGTGTGATAGCCTAGGCTATAGATGTATTTTGCTCGCAGGTGAACAAGAATCGTCTCCTGGCAACCAGGCCTACAGGTTCACCTCGCGGGGGGGGACAGCCTATGGACAGCATCAGAAACTGCTATTAGGTCAAAGACACAAACAAGAAGAGCACAAGTTGGGGAGAGAAGAAGTAGTTCAGGTGTTTGAGGTCGGTTCGGTTTTTAATTGTAGCAGCCTAGTGTTGGCCCCTAATGGACTACATGGACAGCGGACTAAGATACACCCCAAAGCCGGTAAGAAACTTGTAGGCCTAGCTACTTCTGTGCATCCTACACATAGCTTAAGTCATGCAAATAGGTGGGGGTGTTCTGGCGAATTATGCTGCCTCGTCGAAAAATGTCAACTAATGTGTTTCCATTTTTAGTTGTATTTCCGTCAGTAGCTATGCTGTATACATCTTCATTTATGCTTACAAGTCTAATGTAAGAATACGCTGAGCAAATTTTCATACTCCTATTATTACATCTTTATTTAATATTTCAGCGTGTTTCGATAGACCAAATCCCCTGTCAATATTGCGCCCACGCACGTGCAGAACTGCTAAGTAGCCCTCTCGATATAGGGAGCCCGTATCGACAGAGGAGGTTTTTACCTTAACACCCAAATTCTTATACAAAACAGTCTAGTCTACTTTGTTTTTTTATGAACGAATGTATATGAAATTCGTTCATAAAAACACCAACGTCTAGTTTGTGTTTTTATGAAAGAATGTGGGTATTACCTGAATGACATTCTTCCCTAACATGGGGGCATATTTGTGGGACAGTGGAGAGCATCAGACAGAAAATGAAGCACACTGATGCAGAGACCAACTTAAAAGATAAGTTAAAGTTAGTGTGAGCTAAAGGTAAATGAACGTAGGCTAGCAAACCTGCCATTTAGTAGGCTAGATAGGTCACTTGTGTTTTCATCAGCACAACACTTACATGAATGTCACACACAACCTTACAGATAGTTTTTTTTTAAACCTCAAAAGTGTCAGACATTATTGCCCACAAGCTGTTTTGCCTAAGAACTTAGAAGCTGTGAAAACCTGGTTTCATTTCTTCGCCAAGCTTCAGGTTCTGTTCTGATTAGAGGCTGTGCCAGCACTTTAACTTGGTATTATTTGAGTGAGATTTTAAACTTGTTAATCCCATGTAAAAAAATAAAGTGTCTCTTTAGATTCATGAAAGCAAATACCTCTTCTGAGGCGGCACAATCGCCCAAATGTTCAAGAAAATCTCTAATCCGCATTCAGATAAGGATCAATACACACTGTGAAAGATAGTCATAGCTCATGGGATACAGGGATTATGTCTAATCTTTTGTTTTCTTCCATTCAAGTAAGAGCAGTAGTTAGTGAGAAAATATCAGAAATCCTTTTATAAAAATCTTGGGTGTCATGTTCTTTGACCCATGGTATTACTTTCCAACACACATCCTTGTAAATATAACAGGTTTTTGAGATGACAAACACGCTCTATGAAGCAGAACTCGCCCAGCCCCTTTTCTCTGTAGACATACTTCCAAGGAGTTGGCACAATACAAAAATGAATCAAGGTGTCATCGCGCCTGCAGTATACAGTCAATTATTCTCCAAAACGTACACCTTTTAAACTGATTGAAGGCTTTCAATTAGTGATTCTCTCTCCCTAAGTCAAACCTGCCTAAGTTCATCAGCGGAGAAGGTCCTCAGAAAGCAGGCAGTCACCGAGGGCCTGACGCCTGAATTCCTCAAGGTTCCTCCGCCCTGTTGTGACTTGTTTACTGCGGTCCTTCTCTACTGTACGCAAATATTCAAATTCCAGATTACTCCGCTTTCATCACAGCAGGGTGATGAACACAACGCATTATGTGAAAAGTCCCCTTCATTCTCAGCGAATGTGTTCTCCAGAATACGATGGAGCAGATCTGAGGAGTATTGAATAGCAAAGTCCTTGACGGTGAGGCTGGGTAATAATGAAATGCCTTTCAAAACATAAAATGATCACATCTGCATATTAAGATTCACACCTCTGTTGTTGTTGATAATAATAATAATAATAATAATAATAAGAAGAAGAAGAAGAAGAATTATGATTATAGTAGTAACAAGAAGAAGAAGATGAAGAAGATTCCTGTTAAAGACGGACAAAATTATGTATTTGACGTTTGAAGAAATACTTTTTTAAACATTCCAGATTTTTTTTTTTGTTGTAGGTGTTTTTAAGCCCCCAACGTCATCTTCCACGCAGCGCTGCCTGGAAGGCACTAGTATTAGGCAATGGTTAGGGTCAAGGGGGCAAGCCTCTCTCAAAAACGCGTAGCTCCTATGGCGCCATTCTGATGCTACCTAGCCATCACCTCCCGTTAGCATCCCATTGACTCCCATTCATTCTGACGTCACTTTGACAGAAAATAACTTTACATCTGAAGCGTTTAAAGACTCTATTTGTCCATTGTTTATTTCTAAAGAAACACGACAATGTATAAAAGGCTCCATTACCTTGTAGCTCACGTTATGGCTCCGTAGCAGACGTTGTTATAAAAATAGGCTAACGATTGGGTCATAACCACAAGACTTACTGCCTCATAGTAGAGGAATTACCGTATAGTACAGGAGAAGCTCTCAGGCAGTTTGGACTTCAATTAGCTGTTTAAGTGTAATTACTAATGTTAACTATCATGTTAGTGATCAGTAATTAGCCTGTGCCCATGTTATCTCCTTACATATACCTACGCTCTCCGTCTCTGCTAGATTGGGAATGATTGAGATTTCTCTTGGCACAGCTACCAGAAGACTTCCAACTTTCAGACAGGTTGATCACGTCACATCTACGTCTTCAAGCTCAGTTGGAGGCTGCTCAGTAACGCTCAGCCATCACCGGGAAAGAGACTTCACTGGTCTCCGTCCAGAGACATGGGACCTGTTGGTCCATTTCTTTAACTGTCTATGGTTAGGTGCCTTGAAGTCGACGTTGGTGGCTTAAAACATCATTGAGCATATTTTTATAGTAATGATATTTATTGAACCATATGGACACTGTTTACAAGCTCAGTAGAGATTAAGACTTGCAGTTCAGGCTTTAGTCAACAGTTCTGGTTATTTTGAAAATGATTTGGAGCCCCGAAAACCTCATCTTGTTTATAAGGAGATGTGGCATTATAACATGTTCTCTCTGTTTCTTAATATTGAACCTATTTCCCTTTTTTGGTTTGTAGCTTTGCTTTTTAAAACACTTTGGGCAGTGAATGTGTAATGCAATATTTGGTTAACAAACCAAACCGCATCATGCATGCATATCCATTCCACAGACTCTGCAATGTGCCATTTCAATAGGAATTTAATATGACAGGTGTCAAACCTGCTGCTCTTTAAAACTCAATGTTTTCCGTCATAGGTGCAGTATAATGAATTCTAGTCCTTCAGCATGGATATCAGGTTTATACAGGCAGAAGGGAAGTGTTGTCCTTTTGTTTATGAAACATTTAGTGGAGTCGTAGTTTTGCACTGCAGACAGTGTTCCAGGAAACGCCTTGTTATTGTGAAACGTACACACACAACATTAAAGTCATAGGAATCCCAAAGCTTCCAAGATGATCTTTTATTTGTCCATAACGTTGTATAGTTTTTCAGGGAACTTTCATTTTCTACTACAGTCCGGTGAGCACTCAAAGAGAATTGTTGTGTTCCACTTCAGATCTGCGAGTGGTTTGCTTGCAGCAGGTTTGACGGGATTTTACACGGTGAAAGCTTTGTACTCCCTCCCCCCTCTGTCTCCTCTCTCAAAGAGTAACCACAGGGCCGTGACTCATGCATGAAGTTCCCTTCTAAGTAACTAACTGCACCATCACTCTTTGTATCTGTTTGAGAATGCAATTCTGTAGGTCACCCCAGGCTGGGACACGCCTAAAATACACAAGTTCATACTCGCTGTTTTCTGCTGATTATCTACTCAGGTAGAGGAAAGACAGGTATTTCTACTCTGTCATAAAAGAATCAAGTGTCACTAAAGAAACATCCTTGGTGAAATGCTTTTCCACAAATGTCTTCACCCTCCTGTGAAATGAATTCATATTTTGAAGCAGTTATCTTAAAGTGCCCATATTATGCTCATTTTCAGGTTCATAATTGTATTTAGAATCAGAATGTATCAGAATAGGTTTACATGGTTTAATTTTCAAAAAACCTTATTTTTGTTGTACTGCACATTGCTTTAGCTCCTCTGTTCACCCTGTGTGTTCAGGTCTCTGTTTTAGCTACAGAGTGAGGCATCTCACTTCTATCCCATCTTTGTTGGGAGGTGCACATGCGCAGTAGCTAGGTAAGGACTACTAGCTAGACGCTACTGCTGCTAATGGTTAGCCACCTCGTTCTCAATGGCAAAACACTGCTACAACGCACACAAGTTCACCCTAATCTACAAAATAAATTGTATAGAACTACTCGTCCCTCGTCTGCAGGTATTCCACGCAAAGTTGGAAGTGTGCCCTGGTTTAGAAGAAGTCTCCCGGCTAATCCTGCATGTGCTGACTGAAGTTGGAGAAACAGCTAGCTGATGTGGTATTAGCTAAAGTGGTTAGCACACACCAAATGTTTCGGCCGATAACCATGCAGATTTTGACCAGTTCAACCGGAGACTGAAGACAGGACACATTCAGAAACCGTATCTCACTGAGAACAGCATGAATGTTGTTTTTTTTCCAAGTTTGTATGTGTGTGGAAGCACCAGAGACACAAAATAACACCCCAAATCCCAGAAAAAGTGTTTTTTCATAATATGGGCACTTTAATGTAGGCCCTTATGTTTTTTGTTGATCATTCATTCACCCATACATCTGTCTTTCTGTCTTCCAGGACAAAGACTGGGATACGTCTGTCCAGTTCCTGCCAGCATCGGATAACAAAAAGCTTGAGAAGAAAAAGGGTCCCGGGAGAGTCGGGGCTGTGATCGCCGTGGTGGTCTTTGCTGCTGTTATAGCCCTTATAACCGGACTGCTGGTCTGGCATTTCCACTGTAAGAACTCCTTCCTTAATATTAATTAGACAAGTAGGACACAACAGAGCTCAACAGTGACCGCCCACTTTTTGAACGGCTCTGGTTCCTCTGTTTTTTTTTTCCCCGTTCAGTTGCTCCATTGACATTTTATTAAATACTTGTATAAAGAGTTTTAAGTTGTGGACCAAGCCAAGCAGCTACAAGATGAATTGTGACCATAAAACAGAAAAAGAACATTTTGAAAACGGCAAAAAAGGCAAATGGTACAAGACTGTGTACAGAAACAATCATAGACTTTGGTGGTAGCAGCTCACTATAGCCGTTTGCGGGTTCCCAGGTGCGGTGAAAGAGATCCTCTATACTAAAGATAGCGTATATCAAGCAGCGCCAATGGTATGAAACGCTACACACTTCCTGTCTCCTAAAGAGGCGTTGCCGTGAGAAACCCACATGGCACAGATACAGGAAACTACTCTGGGTTGGGGCGTCTCAGTTCTAAACCGTAAAGACATCGCTGTTACCCTTAGGATTGTGGGTAGTGTAGTACTTTTCTGTGACATCGCTAATTAAACCTGTTTTTCTTAAAACAAGCTGGATATCATACAGACTTGTGGCTTCTACAGGAACAGTAGCCTTTGTTTCCCAACCTCACAGCTCGTGGTCAGTCTACCTCGGATGGTTTAGACATTATGGCTAATTATTAAAAATCCTTATGGAGAAAATAAACGGGATTTTACCTTCCGGAGCCACACTGTTGAGCTCTATAGCAATCAGTTGATGAAAAAGCGCATGAAATTTGAAGTCACCTGAACACAATGAAAACATATTGCTTTAAAGGTGAGTAATGGCCATCAATCCATCTGTTAATTGGCATATTGATATATGTGCTTAGTCACCATGAGAGAAATTATACAGAACAGCAAAACCATGTTATTAAAGTCCAGGGGAAAAGTCCCGGCAAACCATGATGGCAGATACATTGAACTGACAAAGATGAACAGTTAATATGACGGACATGTATAGTATGTACAGGGTTGACAGGTGCTAATTGGCAAGCAACCTAATTTGTACCGCTTTTGTGGTTTGGTGATTTAGTTATTTAGTTAAGTCATTTTTTATTTTTTATAAACTGTTTAAAGTATTTTGTTGCCTACACGTTATTCATGTCTTTGCGGAGCACTTATATGTGCTAGATTGTTCTCATTCAAGCAAGTGTTGTAGATGATGAGAAAAGACTTTTAAAAAAGCCCTTTCGCACAGTTTTTTTTTTTTTTTTTATCGTTTTTATTTACTCCATCCACATTAATGGACTTGTTTCTTCGCCCCTGGTGGTTTAAGATTTCTCTGTATTTCATTGATTTGAGATACCTAACAAACAAATAGGACCAAAAGACGGACTTCTCTGGTGGAGATATAATATATGGATCAAATGGGAGAGAAAGCGTACATTTACTGCTGTCCTTTTCCTTCTGATAAATCAACAAAAACACGTAAGCGTACACAGGGCATGAAGTTAACTTTTTTGACCACCAGCCACTGTGGCAGGTGGATTTAAAAATCCACCTGCCACAGTGACTTTTTACCAGCCATTTTTTTTGCCTCATAAAGGTGAAAACATGACTTGCTGTGTCTCTATGATCCTATCCTGTCCTATTGATGGTAGCCTACTCGGGGACATTGCGCCGTCATCACATGCTGTAGGGGGGCCAGCCTTGATAATCCTGCATAGGGGTTCACATAGACAGTGAAAGTTGCAAAAAAGTTTCAATTTTTTTTTTGTATAGTTCTTTAAAAATAAAAAAGGAAACTTGTTTTGGGGAGAATAATAATTACTATTAATTAATTACTCTGGGCTGAGATTTCCTAGGAACCTTACCAAAAAGGCTCAGGATGCTGCAAATGTTGGTATAATATGAAACTGGCTGGTGGATTTAAGACAAAAAATAATAATAATTTATTGAATGAATCAAATATGAACGTATCTGTCACTGTCAGTGGCTTGTTGACCTTTACATTGTTAGTTAATGTCCTAACCTGGTCTGGGACACACATTCATACGGTTTAATGAAGTACTTAGTGGACTAAATTATCATTGCACTTACAATAACGAGCTTAGCTGTCCTCAGTTTAGGTCATACTGTACTGTGTGTGTGTGTGGTGTGTGGTGTGTGGTGTGTGTGGTGTGTGGTGTGTGGTGTGTGGTGTGTGGTGTGTGGTGTGTGGTGTGTGGTGTGTGGTGTGTGGTGTGTGTGTGTGTGTGTGTGTGTGTGTGTGTGTGTGTGTGTGTGTGGCGAACTAAGCAGCCCCGCCCGCTGCAGAGAGCTGACAGTATTGAAACAGCAGCTGCTGACTTTAGAGTGAATAAACGTCACAGCGTACATTGATGTTAAAATGTCTACATGTTGGCAGGACGGTCTGAAAGGTTTTGCGCGGTCTTTTGCTGTACGTTTTGTTGGTAAATGTGAGATGTTCGAGTCACACACACGTCTCGTCTTCATATCAGAAACTAGGAAATGATCAACGCGTTCTCACTCCCGCTCGGTCAGTGGCAGCACGGGGACTGCTGGGATTGTCGAGAGTAATGAAAATGCGATAGGGGGACCCGGCTGTCAATCAATGTCTTCCAGTGATGCGGGCCCCTGATTGGACCAGGTCCGTAAGCAACCGTGTCTGAATCACTCAATTCTCATTGGCTACCTGCCAATGTGGCAGGTAGATTGACAGTGTTACCCGCCAATTACAAAATTCACTCGCATTTGGCGGGTGGTCGGGTGTTAATTTCATGCCCTGAGCGTACAAGATAAACCATGAAATGTTCATGGGTAAGTTAGCGCCCAGTGCACCTTCATTCTGTTTATTCAGTCTGACTATTTGCACATGCAAGTGATTTAAACCTAGAAGGATACATTAAAGCTACATCGGTGGAAATGGGTACACCTGGGGGACTTAAAACTTCAACTCAAAAGCCGGAAGGCAAAAACAAATTACTAACAATTGTACAGTAAGAGTGTCTGTGTGCTTCTGCAGTCCGTGATAATGTGCGACTCAAGAGGATGTACAGCGGCTCCATGCGGATCACCAACCAGGTGTTCGAAGACGCCTACAAGAACTCCACCACCTCAGAGTTCAAGGCGCTGGCACAGCAGGTGATAACACAGGTGAGACTGCCGCTCAGGCCTCCACACCACTTCTGGAATCCATCTGCGTGGCAGCAATTGTTTTTGGGTGTTTTTTTATTAACAAACTTTTCAACAACAAATTTTTCCTCCCGTCTCTTTCAGCTCAAATCCATCTATTCCAAAAGTCCACAGTTGAACAAATACTATGTTGGATCTACAGTTCAGGCTTTCAGGTTGGAATCATTTTATTATTACCTCTACCAAGAGGCTCATGTTTCCACTTGTCTGTCTTGTCTGTTGGTTAGGGCTGCACACAAAAAAAAAATATATATATATATTTTTTATATATATATATATATATATATATATATATATATATATATATATATATATATATATATATATATATATATATATATATATATATATATATATATATATATATATATATATATATATATATTTTATATATATATATATATATATTTTATATATATATATATATATATACATACACACACACACACACACACACAATAGACACTCAGATGTTTTGTGTTAGTTGAAAGATATCAGCAGAAAACTGCACATTAAAAGGTAACCGTCAATTCCTTTTTTAAGTGGTGCATTGATATATTCAATTCAAAGCAGGAGACATGCAGAACTGAGTACAATTTAATATCTGTCATGTTAGAAAGAAATATGCATCTAAAAGTGTTACTGAAATAAAGTTTTACCAGGTAACACTACAAATCTCAATCCAAACCCAGACAAATGAAATTATTGTAGCTGCGTTAACAGCTATTATTTATAGAAAATCTGGGAAGAAGAAAAAAAAAAGAAAACATTTTTTACATATGTGTTTGGGGAAAGGGCCATTATAATACTGATATAATTGACCAATTTACAGTAGTAGTAATATATAAGACCAACACGAGTCTTGATCTATATCCGCACACACACACATCTGTCTGACCCCTTTAGTACAGTGACATTTTGTTTCTGACTTTGCTCCATTTGTATACTATTTAATTATTGTCTGATTGCTCTCAGTGAAGGCAGTGTTATTGCCTACTACCTGTCCGAGTTCAAAGTCCCGGCGGACCAACAGGCATCTGTAGACAGTGCCATGTCTTCAATGGAGAAGCTAGTGGACAAAGAGCGGCGTACACTTTCTAAACCTGGCAACTCTCTGGTCCTTGAAGATGTGATGTCTTCAGGTATGGTCAAAGCAACCAAAGGCCAAACTAGTGTCGTGGACGTACTTTGCTGTCAGTATCCTCATCTAAGTTATGCAATGTTGTGTTTTCATCTCACAGCAATCGATTCCCGAATGTTGTCAACACAGTTCAGCAGTAAGTCCTCAGCTTGCATCTATCATTTCTTCTACTAGAGTTATCTTAGACAACTCCTCCATATAGGTAGAAAACAGCAAACATGTCTTACACATAGTTCACAGGGTCTGGAACTGAAACCATTATCGATTAGAGTCACTTGTTTTGTTTACAGCTGATCTTGCTACCCAGCATGGGTTATATTTGTGTGTGCAATTTGTTGTTTCCCCCCTTTTAATGAGAACCACAAGATTTTAGAAGGAGCGCACTTAATGACTCTTAGTTAAGTTGTTTTTTCATATCCAGAAAATGTAGTGGCATTATATTATGCAACTGGGCATAATAAGTTTGTAAACTGCTCGTAATTTAATTTGTATAAGGACAACTGATTGACAAAGTCGAATGGGAACACCACTAAAAGTCAATGTTTTTGTCTCAGAGTCATTCAGGTTTTCAGTACATACAAAACCCAATCAAATAGGGCAGATCCAGTCCCCGGGCTT
The DNA here is from genome assembly GCA_023566125.1 of Zingel zingel. Taxonomy (NCBI): domain Eukaryota; kingdom Metazoa; phylum Chordata; class Actinopteri; order Perciformes; family Percidae; genus Zingel; species Zingel zingel. Next base: position 1,159,260 of record CM042316.1, read on the forward strand.
CCCCGATAGCCCGTATCCCCCCAACACCTTCTCCGAGTGGCAGCTGAGAGCGGACCCGAACTACGTCATCAAGCTCGTCTTTGATAGGATGAAACTGGAGGACGACTGCAAGAATGACTTTGTCAAAATTTACGACTCCCTGGTGGCCATTGAGAGGCGCGTTATGCAACAGTGAGTTATTTTTTTTTTTTGTGCTTTTGACTAATCTAAATACAACTTCAAGCCAATAAATAACTCCAAGCCTTCTGCACTCTTATTTTCATACAGTGGTCCACTATAGACCTTTTCACATATGTAAACATAAACATTCTAAATGGACCCAAGTTGATTTCCTGTTGTAGTATATGTGAATGGCATCAACTGACAGGGAGTTAACAAGGGGCCAGGTTGTTGCCTAGCAATGGAATTCCATTGAAAAGGTCTATACATGTTTTTAGATTTGGATAGAGAGGAGTGTATCTTGTATGTAAGGCCCTCTGCTGGTCAGATGCGATGCTTCTGATTGGTCCTTAAACTGCACACACAGGTGCGGTGGCCTGACTGCCTGGTTTAAGCCTGTGCTAGAACAATTGCACTTGCAACAGTTCAGGGTTTTTTTTTGGCCAAGGACCCCTCATCTGAAAAAGAGACAGGGCAGGGACCCCCTACTACATATATTGTATAAAATTGAGTTGCATATTAAACTACGCCTACTATAACCTTTAGCCTTTACACATAGTTTTTTATGGTGCATATGGTACTAAGTTATTACAATAATAATTGACTTATTCATATATTTATACATCATGTTTTAATGTTAAAATGTAGCACAGTGAATATTTAAGTGTAACTGTATCTGAATGGCTTTCTATAGGCCAGTAAGCACATAATCAATGTTGTGTAAAACACAAAAAAAAGATTTATCTTTACAAATAATATGTTGGATTCATCTTAATTTATATTTTCAAACAGTTATTATTATTATTTTTTACTATCGAACAATAATTTGGCGGCCGCCCTGCAGCAATTCTGAGGACCCCCTGTTGAAGATCCCTGGTTTACTCTAAATCTGGGAGCAATTCAGCTGAAATTTGAAACCATGATTGCCCTTTCAAAACCGGAAAAAGAACATGCAACAACCAGGACCTGAACTTTCATGTGTGCGTGACAAAATAATAAGTGGCATTCTTGCTCGGGAGACATAAAATGCCTGAGTGATATACTGTCTAGCTGTAAAGCAGTATTTGCACAGGACTAGGATTACCTGGGGACCTCGGAGGTTGTCTGTGATCTTTATCCCGTGTGAATCTGCCATGTCTGTAATTTGGAGTCGTATTGGCTGCGTTGGCAATCATAAATGAAAGTTTTTTTTGACCGAGCCTTGACATCATACATGGGGGATAATGTCTGTAAATTTGAGTAAAATACAGGGTTGTGTGGGGGGCAGGGGGGTAATTTATAAATCACATGAGGGCTGAGATTTAATAAGAATTTATTCATAATTCATTACTAGTGGGGAAAAACCTCAGAAACATAATTTTACATTTCCATTGGTGTTTGATCCAATAAGAATCAGTGAATTTACAATAAACATGCATTTAAACAAAATTGGATCATACTATCATACTCATATTTCTCTTTTTTTTTTCCTTCTTCTCCAGGTTGTGTGGGCAATACTCACACACTTCACAATTGACCTTTCTGTCTTCTGGTAATGTGATGCTGGTGACGATGGCCACAAACGACAAGCTGAACTACCCAGGCTTTAGAGCACAAGTCTCCCAAATCCCACGCGGAAGTCCAGGTAGGGGCCGATGTTTGCCACCAGCTGCACCATGAGGGTTTGATATTTGTGCAAAGGCTGACCCTTAAATGTTGTTCTGAACAGGTACAACATGCGGTGGCCAGCTGTTGGGCGAGAAAGGCGACTTCTTTTCTCCCAACTTCCCAAATTACTATCCTCCTAAAACTTCCTGCCAGTGGTCGATCCAGGTGAGACGTCTGCGTTTAATTGACACGTTAGACTGCCGTATCATCCGTTTCACACAGGCCTCTGTTCTGTTGCACTCCTCAGCAGGGGTTAAAGTGGGATCTGGCAGGTGGGGGGATAGGGGGGGTTTGGCTACTACTACTAGGCTACTTTTATAAAGTCTCTACACAGCACTTAAAAAGCACTTACTTTTACAGCTAGTTCACCTGTTACTGTCATTATTGCATTCTTCCAAAACGGCCAGGAGTTGAGTTTTTATTAGTCTATATCTGCGACGTTCCATTTCCGGGATTGCTCCGGTGCCGCCGGAAATTCAGCCAGATATCTGTCCCCTTCCTCTTTCTTTGTGTTGGTGTTCTAAACTGGATTTGTGAGGACTATGGTTAACTGCTCCTCAGATCTCTGCAGGGTAAATCCAGACAGCTAGCTAGACTATCTGTCCAATCTGAGTTTTCTCTTGCACGACTAAAACTACTTTTGAACGTCCTCATGTTCCACCAAAACAAGTTCCTTCCTGAGGCTATTTAGCAGAGGCACCGTGGCTCCGTCCGGCGCTTAGCGCCGCCCATGACTATTGTGATTGGTTTAAAGAAATGCCAATAAACCAGAGCATGTTTTTCTCCCATCCCAGAATCCTGTGTGGACTAACCAGACCTTCCTCCGCAGCGCTGTGGATGAATGTCTGGCAATACGAGACTAGGTTTTTAATAAAACTAAATCATGTTTGTATGTTCAAATGTAACCGGTAGGCTACCGACAACGTGATCTTCACCTGCTCAACTGACTTTAACCAGATAGTACACAACAGTCCTGCTTTTATTACAAACGTGTGAACTCACCACAGACAGTCGCCCTGTTCATGGACTCACGGCACACGCTGCTGAGAGTGACTAGAGGAAACACTGAAGTTGATGAATTTGGCGGTATTCTAACGGGAAACGACACTGATGTGTGGAACTGCCAATTAGATGAATTTACTTGTTAATCGAAGGTGGCGGACCACCGTTCCGGGTCGTTCTGGCCCACTTTAACCCCTGCTCCTCAGAAGGTCCCGTCACTGTGTCGTCAAGTTTTTACTCGTCTCTGTCAATCATTCAGGTCCCTGCTGGTAAGGGGGTGAAGGTGAATTTCAAAAAGTTCCTCCTGGCTGAGCCTGGCTGGAAGGACAGGACAGACTGTCCCAAAGACTACGTGGAGGTCAACGGAAAGAAGTGAGTCCATGCATGCAGAGCACACATGTACTGAGAGCTTAGTTTTTCTATAATACTTTTCTGTGCAATATCTTACATTGTAATATGGGTACATACATACGCATACTGTGTATGCCTGTTTAAATCTGTATGAATGTGTGCATGTAAGTAAACAGTTAGTATTTTTTATTTTTTTTTACTAACTCCTTTACTGTTATTTTATTTTTATTTTTTATTTTATCTTGTATATTTGAGCTCAACTCAGGCAGTGCGCCTGAATCTCGTTGTATGCACCCGTGCAATGACCATAAAGACATTTTAATTCTAATGTCACTGCTTGTGCGTGGGGCTAGATATTAGGGGTGGGGGAGCAAATCGATACAGCATAGTATCGCAATATTTTCTGTGGCAATACTGTATCGATACACAGACGCCAAGTATGGATCTATTATATGTGTTGGTCAGTTTGTCTGCTTGACGATCCCATTTTGCAGCAATAAAATTGAAGTGAGATGAACAAACAGAGAAAATTATCTTTTTAGGTAAAACAGATGTTGACAAAGTTTCCTTTTGGGGACATCATTTAAAATTGGGAAAAATTTGAAGTTGGAAAAAAAGGTAATAAATTGCAATACATCGCAGAATATTGCAATATGTTTAAAATATCGTATCGTGAGGCCTCTGGTGATTCCCACCCCTAATAAATATATCACCAAAGATTTCCCAAATCAATTACATTTAGTATTTAATTTTCATTTGCTTTGATACATTTCAGTTACAATCCCATATACTTTTTAGAATGCACCAGGTTTATGTTTACATTAAACATGAATTAAGATTTAGATTAGAATTGATTGTTTAAAGTACTTTTTAATTTAACAAGAATATAACCTGACATTGTCATTGATAAACAACTGTAGATTACAACCAGTGAGTTGAGTGTAAAACAACTATACCATGCTAAACAATTGACCGTTTGGACAAATTGACAGTACTTTGGGTCTTTACAGTTAAATTTAGCCAAGAAAAGGTGGCTGTGAGCCGTTGCAGTTGACAAAAAGTGTCTGCCCTGCATCGACAAAGTTTATGGCACCTAAATGTCTAGTTAAGATTAGAAAAAAGATTGCGGTTTGAGTTAAAACACCGGCCCCGTTAAGTAATACTGCCGGGACACAAACGCCCGTTTCCTCAGGTGAAAGTCTTGTGTCACTCAAACAAAGATAGATTTTAATTGGAGGATCGATTTATTTTAACTCAACCCTACCTGTGCATCTCATCCTCAGACTGTGTGGGGAAAAGCCAGACGGAATAGTGACAGAAACCAGCAACAGCAACACGATGAGTGTGGTGTTTTCCTCAGACGCCTCCTACGTGGACCGAGGTTTCAGTGCATCGTACATGGCCATCGACGCCACAGACCGTAAGCCACTCAGTTTCTCCCCGCCAATGGTTATTTCCTAACATTACGCGAGCATACCTCACAATGACCCCATCATCCACAGCTTGTCCAGACAAGTTCCAGTGCCGAAATAAGCGCTGCATTAAAAGCGAGCTCAGGTGTGATGGCTGGAATGACTGTGGAGACACGAGCGATGAATTAAAGTGCAGTAAGTACCGTCAACTCGGATGAAATTTGGAAAGAGTAGTCCAAATCAACAGTTGTATCACTCTCTACAGTGTTGGCACACAAAGTGAGTTTAACTGTGTTTTTCTCCAGCATGCTCTTCAACCGATATCAGTTGTGCAAACGGGTTTTGTAAGCCCACGTTCTGGAAATGCGACGGCGTAGATGACTGTGGAGACGGCACAGATGAGCTCAACTGTGGTAACACCTGTCGACACTGATGGCGGACGGATTTCACACGAGCAGCGAAAGGCTTTCAGTCCGTTTTCTCATACTTGGTCTGTTTCTTTTGTTTCCCAAGGTAAATGCCAATCAGGACAAATTACATGCAAGAATAACAAATGTGTTTCGGAGAAGAATCACTGCGATGGCAAGGACGACTGTGGGGATGGGTCAGATGAGCTCAACTGTCCAAGAGGTAAGACTCCTTTACCAGGCTACAAAGATGTCACCAGACATAAGTCACTGAATCTAGTATTTATGTTTTTAAAAACCAACTTTTTCTCAAAACAAGGAATAATTTGCCACAGGAGTCAACGCACATTTACGCTACTGGTTGCACTGTATCCCCATTTACAGCAGCTGTGGTTGACACCTACTGTACACTATCTGCTCAGTACCAAATTTCAGACATCCAAATTAGAGCCGGACTGAAATCAATCAATCAATCAATCAATCAGTCACTCACTCAATCTTTATTTATAGATCACCTTTCAAACATGGAAAAATGCAATTCAAAGTGCTGAACTGTGATTGGAAAACATCAGACAAGAAATAATAATAAGAAAACCATGTATAAAAATGGATTTAGAGACCAATGCACATTAAAGGGGACAATACATAATATGGGGAGATGTGCGTTTTTTAGCTTGTTTCTGAGTTCTTCACTTAAAGGAACACGCCGACTTATTGGGACTTTAGCTTATTCACCGTAACCCCCAGAGTTAGACAAGTCAATACATACCCTTCTCATCTCCGTGCGCGTTGTAGCTCTTTCTGACGGCTCCACCGGTAGCTTAGCCTAGCATGGATCCTGAAGGAAATTGGTTCCAACTAGCCTACTGCTCCAAATAAGTGACAAAATAACGCCAACATGTTCCTATTTACATGTTGTGATTTGTATAGTCACAGTGTGTACAAATAACAAGGTCACATGAGACACAGACGTCTTCTAACTGTATACAAACTGGGAACTATAGTCTCAGAAAAGCGAAGCATTTCTCCTCACCACGGGGCTTCTCAGGTGCTGCGAGCATATCACTCCGCCCAAGTAGCAGAAGTAGCAGTGCTTCGCCTTCTGAGAATATAGTTCCCAGTATGTATACGGTTAGAAGATGGCTGTGTCTCATGTGACCTTGTTATTTGTACACGCTGTGACTATACAAATCACAACATGTAAATAGGAACATGTTGGCGTTATTTTGTCACTTATTTGGAGCAGTAGGCTAGTTGGAACCAATTTCCTTCAGGATCCATGCTAGGCTAAGCTACCGGTGGAGCCGTCAGAAAGAGCTACAACGCGCACGGAGATGAGAAGGGTACGTATGGACTTATCTAACTCTGGGGGTTACGGTGAATAAGCTAAAGTCCCAATAAGTCGGCGTGTTCCTTTTTAAAAAAAAACAAAAAAAAACAAAGAGAATTTACGCAGCTTCAAAAACGCTTTCTCAAACAACTTAAACAGTGCAAATGTGAAACCATCTTATCCGTTTAAACTGTTTGCACATGGGCGCCTGGGCAGCTCTCCTGGTAGAGCGTGCGCCCATATACAGAGGCTCGGTCCTCAACGCAGTGGTCGCAGGTTAAATTCCGACCTGCGGCCCTTTGCTGCGTCGTTCCCCCTCTGTCTCCCCTTTCGTGTCTAAAGCTGTCCTATCTAATAAAGGCCTAAAATGCCAGAAAAGAAACTGTTTGCACATGTTTAAAGAACTCATTTCAGTGCATACGGTAAGACATAATTGATGATGCTGAAATGAGTTCCCCCCCCCCCATTACACTGGAGGAATTCCTTCAGGGTCTGTCTCATAGTTTGAAATTGGTTGTTCTTCCGTCCCTCTCTCTGCAGGCCCTGGTGTAGGCCCTGCTGTGAGCTGCACTGACCTTACATATAAATGTAATAACAATGTATGCATCAGTAAAGTGAACCCAGAATGTGACGGGACACAGGACTGCCAAGACGGATCGGACGAGCAGAATTGCGGTATGTCACAATCAAAAGCTCAGTGGGTGGGTGAACTTTGTCTCCCATTCACAACCTAGTCATCGTCGCCATCTGCATTGTTTAGCTCACATGACAGCACAGATGTGAACTCCAGACACGACAACAAGCCGCAGCACGCCAGCCCTGTGGTTGATTGATTGTTTTACGTTGCAGACTGCGGGAGCACTATGTTTAAGACGTCTCGTATTGTGGGCGGTCAGGATGCCGATGCAGGGGAGTTTCCCTGGCAGGTCAGCCTCCATGTCAAAGGTTTCAGCCACGTGTGCGGAGCGACCATCATCAGTCAACGCTGGCTGGTCACCGCCGCCCACTGTGTGCAAGATGACGCCAAAACAAGGTAGCATCTTACTGTTCTCACTGGCGATTACACGTCTTTATTTGGCTGCATCATGCTCACAACCCTTTCAGAAAAAGTAAGGTGGAGAGATCTATTTGCCGCTCATCCACTTGTAGATGTCTGGTGTTTATTCAGTTTTCATATTGCAGATACGTGCGTGTGTGCGTGTATTGTTTTTAATGTAGAGCACTTTGTGTTTTCATGCATTGAAAGATGCTGTGCAAATAAAATTAACCTTGACATCAGTGGTTATCCTAGCTTGAGAATGACGTTTTGCGCCGTGTTTCCTCAGGTACTCCCAGCCCGGCACTTGGGAAGTTTACCTGGGCCTTCACAACCAGCAGACGGTTGGAAGCGCGGTGGTGAAGAGGAACCTGAAGCAGATCATACCCCACCCCAACTACAACCACTACACCTTCGATAATGACATCGCCCTGATGGAGCTGGACAGCCCTGTCACTTACTCGGATTACATCAAACCCATCTGCTTGCCGGCTCCCCAACACGATTTCCCTGTTGGTAGCACGGTGTGGATCACCGGGTGGGGCGCCACTCGAGAAGGAGGTGAGTCTCCACCAACAGTAAACCTAGTATTCCTCATTTTGGTGAATACTTGTCGCCACTAATACTGAAACATTTTATTATAAAACTTTAGCTGAATCTCTAAAATATCCAGTAAGTGGACGGATATCACAAATCAAGTAGTGTCTTATATTTGAGTTTTTGATTTAGTAGTAGTAGTACAACCCCAAATCAGAAAAAGTTGGGACAGTATGGAAAACACAAATAAAAAAAGAAAGTAGTGATTTCTAAATGTACTTTGACTTGTATTTCATTGCAGACAATGTGAAAACAAAATATTTCATGTTTTTGTCTGGTCAACTTAATTTAATTTGTAAATATACAGCCTTTCCTGTCATTGAGACCTGCAACACATTCCAAAAAAGGTTGAGACAGGAGCAATTTAGGGCTAGTAATCAGGTAAATTGGTTACATAATTATGTGATTTGAAACGGGTGATGTCAACAGGTGATTGTAATTATGATTTGGTACAAAAGCAGCATCCAAGAAAGGTCTAGTCCTTTAGGAGCAAAGATGGGCCGAGGATCGCCAGTTTGCCAACAAATACGTGAGAAAATGATTGAAATGTTTAAAAACAATGTCCCTCAAAGAAAGATAGGAAGACATTTGCTTATTTCACCTTCAACAGTGCATAACATAATTAAAAGATTCAAGGAATGTGGAGGAATTTCAGTGCGTAAAGGACAAGGGCGCAAGCCTAAGCTGAACATCCGAGATCTCCGATCCCTCAGGCGGCACTGCATCAAGAATCGTCATTCATCTATAGCGATATCTCCACATGGGCTCAGGGCTACTTTGGCAAACCTTTGTCAAGTACCACAATACGTAGTTACATCCACAAATGCCAGTTAAAACTGTACTGTGCCAAAAGGAAGCCCTATGTTAACAGTGTCCAGAAGCGCCGTCGACTTCTCTGGGCTCAGAGGCATCTGGGATGGACCATTACTCAGTGGAAACGTGTACTGTGGTCAGATGAATCAGTATTTCAGGTATTTTTTGGGAGAAATGGACGCTGTGTGCTCCTGACCAAAGAAGAAAAGGATCATCCAGACTGTTAGCAGCAACAAGTCCAAAAGCCAGGGTCTGTCATGGTATGGGGTTGTGTCAGTGCCCTTGGCAAAGGTAACTTGCACTTCTGTGATGGCACCATTAATGCTGAAAAGTGCATAGAGATTTTGGAGCACAATATGCTGCCTTCAAGAAGACATCTTTTCCAGGGACGTCCATGCATATTTCAACAAGATAATGCAAAACCACATTCTGCACACATTACAAAGTCCGGCCTGCGGAGGAAGAGGATACGGGTACTTGACTGGCCTGCCTGCAGTCCCGACCTGTTTCCAATAGAGAATGTGTGGCACATTTTGAAACTCAAAATGCGACAACGAAGACCCCGTACAGTTGCCCACCTTAAGACTTGTTTGCAGCAAGAATGGGACAAAATTACACCTGAAACACTTCATCACTTGGTGTCTTCAGTCCCTAAACGTCTTTTAAGTGTTGTGAAAAGGAATGGCAACATTACAAAGTGGTAAATGCTTTACTGTTCCAACTTATTTTGAAATGTGTTGCAAGAACCAAAATAGGAATTTTGTTGTTTTTTTTAAAAACAAGGAACACATTAAATTATGTGCTGTTGTATTGTCTGCAATGAAATACAAGTCAAAGTACATTTAGAAATCACTACTTTCTTTTTTTATTTATGTTTTCCATACTGTCCCAACTTTTTCTGATTTGGGGTAGTAGTAGTAGTAGTAGTCATTGCTGATTTTACTACAGATGGAATTGAATCCCCTGGAGGTCTCTCATTCAAATTTTAATTATTAAATAAAGAAAAACATCAAATTATCTCTGAAAAATATGTTTAGTCTTTGCTTGACATACCTGTATTTAAATATGTGATACACATAATTTATTGTGAATTCAAATGTGCCTTTAGTTTACAGGTGATAATATGTTTGTTTGGTGTTAATGTTGTGGTTCTGTTTGGATCTCTGACTTATAGGGGATTTGTATAACTTGCTGCAATATATTGATTGTAGTTGCTCTATATTTGCCTACAGATTGATGTCATGTAGTTGCTTACACACGCCATACCTGTTTACTGAGGGCCCGCCAATAGGAACAATAACTTTTCTTTGATGACTGTTAGAGCCCCAAACGGTAATATTAAGTGTCTGTGTCAGGATTTGCTGCCAAAGTGCTCCAAAAGGCCCAGGTCCGGATCATCAACCAGACGGTGTGTAACAGTCTGATGGGAGGGGAGATCACGTCTCGGATGTTGTGTGCCGGAGTGCTGACGGGAGGCGTCGATGCTTGTCAGGTAAGAAAAAGCCATTGAACCCCAGGCTGCCCAGCTTTCAGTTTCCTGCCACAATGTTTTACAAAACAAGGCCATATCAGTATTTTTGTTTCTTTTTCTCAAGAGGCAAATGTGACAACTAGGGCTGGGTACCGAATTCAATACTTTTTAGGCACCGACCGAATTGCTTCTAAAGTATCGAGTATTGAAAAAAGGCTTTGTCTTTTAATACCTTTTTAGGAGTAAATCTCATCAATGTTGGTGAGCCATTCAGCATGCAGCATGCTTCTCCCAAGATCTAATAATAGGCTCGTTGGAGATAAACTGAGCCTTGCCTGTAAAGTGGATGAGAGCAGCTGGGGGCGTTGACAAAAATCTGCTGTCAAGTTTCCAGCTGATTCCAGCAGCCTTCAGGCTGAACAGGAAGTCACAGAAACACTGTGGTCCGATTTAATAAAATGTTATCAGACCCATATATCAGCTCCTACACAGTCTCCAGTTGTTTAAATTATGACAGAGTAGCTGTCAAAATGCTCTACATGTGATCTGTTGCTGAATTTAAATAACAGACTGTAGATGATCCGTAATCTGAACGCATTTCATCTCTGACTTCTAAACGTCACTATCAGCCACACAACAGGTGTTCTGTACAGAATACGCCTTTAAATCAAAGAAATAGCAGTTAAAATCTCTCCAGTTCAAAATAAGTTATATGAAACGTCATGTTGAGCTGATTCTGAACCAATCGGCTGTTAGATCAGCTGAGAGGCCGGCGTTTCGCAGCATGCCCTGGGTCCGCCTGGGTCTTGCAGTCGGTGGAGAGCAATTGCGGCGCCTGGCTCTAAAAACTGCGGCCTTGATCTCGTGAGATTATCACTGGCCACTGTGCATGACGTCAGAAAAAGTTGGGATCAAGTCGGACACAAATGTGACCTTGTTGCATTGGGCGGCGATCGCCGGTGATCGATTCTGCGCAGACCTGGCTCATCTCCAACGAGCCTAATGTCTGATTGGCTGTCTAACGTTACATGTCGTAGAGGCACGCAGGAAAGACTCTACATTACGCAGAGACGGCTCACGTAGTCGGAGCTGGAACATAAATAAAAAGATTTTTGCAGTAATGTGTTATGTTCTAATTTATTTTTGTTTTATAAAATTGGTATTGGAAAAAAAGAATCTTTTAGGAATTGGTATTGAAGTTCACGGTATTGAATATTTTTTAACGATACTCGGCCTTACTGACAATTGGCTAGAAATGGAACTGTTGTCGATTTTGTGGCAATAAAAGAGGCTTGTTCGGTTGTATGATGAAAAGGGACACTCACGATTCTCTCACACACACAAGTTTGTGTCACTATCTTTGTGGGGACCCGTCATTGACATAATGCATTCCCTAGCCCCTTACCCTAACCTTAACCATCACCACTAAATGCCTAACCATAACCTAATTCTAACCCTAATCCTAAAACCAAGTCTTAACCCTCAAACAGACCTTTAACCTTGTGGGCTCCAGCATTTTGGGCCCCACAAGGCTGTGCAGACCCCACAAGTATACTGTATTCCCCGGTTTTTGGACCCCACGAATATAGTAAAACAAACACACACACTAACTAACTAACTAACTAACTAGTTGCATTGTCTTACTATTTAATTGACTACAGAGCCATGGGAAAAGAAATGATTGGGCAGAGAGAAAAGAAAATGCCCCACTCTGCCCCCATGTAGCAACTCTATGCTAACACATGTGCCTGTATTTGTCTGTGTTAGGGGGACTCTGGCGGCCCTCTGTCCAGTCCATCCAGCAGAGGTACGTTCCTGGCAGGAGTGGTCAGTTGGGGGGACGGCTGTGCACGCAGGAACAAACCTGGAATCTACACAGCAGTCACCAAGTTCCGTGGCTTTATCAAAGAAAAGACAGGAGTGTAGATAACTGCAAAGTGGCCAAACGAGGCCATATGGACATGACAACAGACCGGTGACCACAGTCTGGATTTTTGCTTCACCACTCTGACTTTCCAGCTGATGCAGTGGCCTCGACTCCCAGTCTCAGCTGCAGTGGCAAAGGCACTGTTTGCTTGAAGAGCATTCACAACACATTTTGTGTCCACTGTGATTTTATGAGGGTGGGGGTTGATGAAATGTTTTTAAATGTAAATAAACGTTTTAATTTTGTGTATTTCTTTTATTATTTTGTTGTTGCTGTTTTAACGTGTTTGGACAGAGAACAATGTTATGTGCTGCACAAGAAATAGACTTTAGGCGTGATTGTTAGATGTTCACAAATGAAATGTGCATCATTGTACTCTGTTGGCCTATGTTTTATCAGTGGACAAAGTACAGTATGTAATAAGAATTTCCCTCCACTTCTTTGTTGTCTTTGTTCTGAATTGTGTACATTAAAAACAAAATGACAGCAAGCTCATTCCATCTTACCTCCTATGGCTTGGTATCTTACACATTTATCATACATTTTTAGTCTGGCAGAAATCTCTAAAAAGTTAGTGATGTGACTGAGGGGCATTACCTTTTTGATCATGGATTGCATTTCATTTGAACAGCTGTGAACTGCTTTTCTAAACCCATCAGCATAAACTGAGTTTAATCTTTCATGTTTCATTTGATATGACAGCATTCCGCACAATATCCCTGATCTTGTCAATTGAATCTGTCTCGTCGTGTAAATCTGGGTTTTATAGCAGATGTTTTTAAATAAAATTTCTATTATAACCTCCAATTTACAGCATATTCTATTTTCATTCTCTGACATGCATTTCATCTTGAGTTTTTGGATGGCTTTACTTTATAAGCGTCCTATTTGAGTTCCTTTGCAACTAAATTTGAACTGAATTCATATTTCAATATTTTTGATTACTGTGCCATATTTTCATTACAAATTATTGAAGTGGCTTCTTCAGTAGGATGTTTTTCAGAATGTGGAGAGACTGCAAATTATATTTAGTTTTATACACTATCAAACACTACCATATTGTCCTCTGTCTGGGGGGGGGGGGAGATGTGGCATTTAGGACATTTCCTGTATTCTTAAAAGTGCATACACAAATATAAGATATATAAGAATGTACAAACAATCAGTAATACCAGCTCATTTAACAAGAAAAAAAATAATAGTTACATCAGAAAGTAATGTAAATAATCATATCTCTGAGTCACTTTTAGCTACTGACATGCATTTCTTATTTGTTACAAATTAAAGAGACTCAAACATAACATTCAATGTAACATTCAACTTCAAAGATAAAAATAGCTTTATGAATATGAAATTTCTCTAATAAGATCAACAAAGTTATCAACAGTACATAAAACATCACATGTAAAATAAATGATAATGTTTATACTTTATACTACTTCTTTCCCAAAATCTAACACAACTTGTGATATTTTGGATGGATATGGATATTAACAACCCCGGTGTTGCACCGAAAGCTGTGACCCATCAGAAACTGTGACCGCAGAGGGCGCTGTTGCACATCGTCTGCTCGTGCGTGCCAGACAACGGAGAGCGAAGAAGAGCTACGAAACAATATTTTGAAGTTTAACTCCTTCATTAAGCAGTTACAGTGAGGTCACACATTCTGACAATTTACCCAATGTGCTGATCCATTAAATATTTAGGTCTTTCTTTTCTTAACAGTACATTATTATTTTTAGGTAGGTTATTACAAATGTAACTTGTGCATGCAGTCCCAAAGAAATACATGTTTAGAAACATTTCAGAGAAAATGTATCTTAATATATTTGATTTACTTTCAGATAAACATATGTTACTATGCCTGAGGTGGAATATGGTCACCAGCGGTTTACTCTTTGTCCTTAGGAAGCTATAACAAATCGCGAATAATCATACAGCTTGCATCCGTGGATGTAATGTATTAATGTTTACGCCGTTGGCGTAGGCGCTCTTCTTCGCTGTCCATTGTCTGGCACGCACGAGCAGACGATGTGCAACAGCGGTCACAGTTTCTGATGGGTCACAGCTTTCGGTGCAACACCGGAGAGCGGAAACGGTCCTCCCGTATTATTGTTCCCCCAGTCTTCGCAGCAGTCGAAGCTGTAGCTATGTGTCCAGTTGTTTTTCATCAGTTAGCTATTCTTTTGTCAGCCCTGGCTCATTGTTGTCCGATAATCTCAGATACATCAGTTTAAAACAATGCTAAGAACGTGTATTCGGTCTGTCTTAGACACATGGAATCAAAACATCGGGTTTAAAACGGAGAGAGCTTGTTAGTTTGTCCGTAATTTATCCAGTTTAGAGGTGACATGTTTATTCAACTGCTAGCTAGCTACCTGTCTGTAAAGCCCTGAATGTCTATTTAATGTATTGGTGAATGAACTTGGTTGATGTTGGAAGCGAGTACTGTATCCCACGGTAAACATGGATTCGGAGCGGGGGAGAGACAGCCGGAGCTGGGACTGGGACAGCCCGCAGTGCCGAGCCCAGCTGGACGAGATCTTTTTCCGCCGACATGACTACATCCAGGCCGGCAGCCAGGAGCACGGAGAGTTCTGGTCTTTCTTTGACCGCTTCCAGAGGTTTAAAACGAAGAGGGACATGTCTGCAGCAGGAGCAAAAGAGGACAGGAAAGACGGGAGAAAGACTGGCGCCGGAGCGCTAGACCTCGGCCTTCCTGAAGAGTACGATGCCCGCTACAGGATCAATGTGTCTGTGTGCACCGCGGATGTGGAGGAGCGCCTGGGGAAGTCCGAGCACAGAGGCCGGCAGAGAGCCTCAAGTCCAGGCAGCCAGGAGATCTCAGACTGCCGCATGGCTCTGCTGCACTTCCTGGACTTCAGCCAGAGACAGAGCTTTGGGAAGCTGGCCAAGCTTCGCCGGGAGCAGAAGAACCTGCCCATCTTCCAGTACCGGGACCAGATAGTGGAGCTGGTGCGAAAGCACCCCGTGGTTGTTGTGGCAGGGGACACAGGCTGTGGGAAATCTACCCAGGTACCTCAGTATCTTCTCTCGGCTGGCTTCAACCACATAGCCTGCACTCAGCCTCGGCGCATCGCCTGTATCTCCCTGGCCAAGAGGGTCAGCTTTGAGAGTCTCAATCAGTACGGCTCAAAGGTTTGTCACAGCACCGCTAGACCAAAGATTTAGCTTTAGTTGACTATGAAAATCCAACACCATGGGCAATTTTAGATCCTTTTTAGGAGGGGGGCTCGAGACCCCCCTAAATTTCATCTCAACCCCCCTAAAAAATATAATAATAAAAAACTTTTTTTTAAATCAATTTAAGAGCTTAAGTGAGAGTTTGTGAACTTGTCTGTTAGTGACAGAGGACAAACAATTAGCATTAACAGAAACGTAGGGTTGGCCGATCGGAGGTGGTTGTGCCAGAGTCTCCATCTGAT
The DNA here is from genome assembly GCA_023566125.1 of Zingel zingel. Classification (NCBI taxonomy): domain Eukaryota; kingdom Metazoa; phylum Chordata; class Actinopteri; order Perciformes; family Percidae; genus Zingel; species Zingel zingel. The sequence goes on from CM042316.1 coordinate 1,174,858, forward strand.
CTGTCAGAGGGAGAGCAGGAGTGCGGTTGTGTAGTTTAACGTTGGTAGTCCCCAGAGAAGAAGTTGGTCATTTCATGGTGCAGATTAGAACCCAAATTGAAACATAAGCAACTAAAATTGCTGAATGTTAGAACATTGTGTCA
>CM042316.1:1180000-1265000 GCA_023566125.1 Zingel zingel
GAACTGATTCCAACCTTTGGACCCTTCCTGTGGTCTCCTCCAGCCGGTCTCTTCTCTCAGCCCTCACTAGTTACCTCTGGCATGTGTCTGAACTGACTCCAACCTTTGGACCCTTCCTGTGGTCTCCTCCAGCCGGTCTCTTCTCTCAGCCCTCACTAGTTACCTCTGGCATGTGTCTGAACTGACTCCAACCTTTGGACCCTTCCTGTGGTCTCCTCCAGCCGGTCTCTTCTCTCAGCCCTCACTAGTTACCTCTGGCATGTGTCTGAACTGACTCCAACCTTTGGACCCTTCCTGTGGTCTCCTCCAGCCTGTCTCTTCTCTCAGCCCTCACTAGTTACCTCTGGCATGTGTCTGAACTGACTCCAACCTTTGGACCCTTCCTGTGGTCTCCTCCAGCCGGTCTCTTCTCTCAGCCCTCACTAGTTACCTCTGGCATGTGTCTGAACTGATTCCAACCTTTGGACCCTTCCTGTGGTCTCCTCCAGCCGGTCTCTCCTCTCAGCCCTCACTAGTTACCTCTGGCATGTGTCTGAACTGACTCCAACCTTTGGACCCTTCCTGTGGTCTCCTCCAGCCGGTCTCTTCTCTCAGCCCTCACTAGTTACCTCTGGCATGTGTCTCCAGCAGCAGACGGAGCCGTCTGGTGAGCGACAGTAGCGGGAACGCCGTCCGTCAGCAATACAACGTTAGTAACACTGATTTAACCAAGCTTCCAGGCAAGTCATTTTGCATCGAGGATTTTTTGTAATCGAATTATTGGAGTTATTCGAGGAATCGTTTCAGCCCTAACTCAAATGTATAATTAAACTCGTTAACATGTACATTTCGGTGTTATTACGTTTTTCTAAAGATATCCTAACACAATACATAATACAATATCGCAATTAGGTATTTATCATGAGAGATTAGTTTGGAATCTGGCGGTCAAAATGACCGCTCACGGCACTTCTAGTAGTTATGGAATTCCGGCACTTCTGGTGTTAAATGTTTAACTTGACCCCACTCGTGTACATTAAATAATAATGTACAGATCTACAGAAAGGTTTTAAAATTATATTATTATGTAATTAAACCCGACGTGGAGAAAGTCTTTGCAGATGCACCCCCTCTTGAATTTTCCGCATTACATGATTTGCAAATGGCTGTCCGTGGGTCTTTCTCAGATACACTGAAATACGTCCACACCGCAGACATGTTGCTTCAGACAAGCACGTGCAGGTCGCGGTTTCTGTTTGCGTCATCACAACATTTCGGCCGTATTGTTTCGGTGATAAAAGTATTTTGGCCGAAAACCGAAAATGCCCTTTTGGGCCATTTTCGGCCGAAAATTTTTGGTGGCCGAATATTCGGTGCATCCCTACTCCTAACCCTAACCCTTTCGCTCCTGTCAAACACATAAGACATCTAGAACTCAGTAAAAGAGAACTGGATTTAAGGGAGTTTTGCCCAGTGGTGGAGAGCAACTAAGTACTGTACTTTACTTGAGTATTTCCATTTTCTGCTACTTTATACTTCTACTCCACTACAATTTACAGGGAAATATTATGATACGTATTTTAAGTAGGGATAGACCGATTATTGGGCCTTTTTTTGGCAGTTTGCAGATTATCTGGATCAGCGTTTTATTTGTCTGATAACCGATAAAGTTAATGAATTTAAAAAGTGGTCTACTTTGGCTCGGCTACAGCTCTGTGTCTGTCCCTCTGCTTCGGTTTGACTCACCACTGAGTCTGACTTAATGTCCCCCCCACGACACTATCTGACTCTCTGTTACTGGGGATTATGTTGAAAGTTTCTCATTTATTAAATACTTTAAAGCATTTAAACAAGGATTTGTGTTGGAGTTTGTAACATTCCAAAATCTTAATTTTGCCTTAAAGATTTTCATTTTCACTCTAAATGCATATCGGTTCCAAATATCAGTTATCGGTTTCATTAACTACTAATAATTGCTATCGCTATGGGCTTTTAAAAAACAGTATCGGTCGATCCCTAATTTTACTTTACAGATTCGTATCAATAATACAAAATATAGCCAACGAAAAAATAACAATGGATTATAATCGATTAAGGTAAAACTTGATTGATCCCCTGGGGGGACAAGCTACCCAGCAGTTAAATTAGTCCCGCTTTTACCAGCTACAGCATTAAAGTGATGCACACATGAATGCATTATTAATTATAATGCAGTGATTAAATGTGGTTCTGAAATGGACCATTCTGAGCACTGAGTAATGGGTACTTTTTACTTGTACTATGCTAAGCACGTAAGCAGCCAGGTAAGCCATTTGAAGATACCACCTCTAATAATGTGTGCAGGGCTCAGAAATGCAGTCATGTTTTGCAGGTGGGGTACCAGATCCGCTTTGAGACCACCCGGACCCCGGCCACCAAACTGCTGTTCTTGACGGAGGGGCTGCTGCTGCGGCAGATCCAGCAGGACCGGACGCTGGCCCAGTACCAGGTGTTGATCGTGGATGAGGTCCACGAGAGACACCTCCACTGTGACTTCCTGCTCGGGGTCCTATGCTCTCTGCTGGCGGAGCAGCCCGACCTGCGTCTCATCCTCATGTCAGCCACCATCAACATTAAACTCTTCTCTGACTATTTCAACAGTGCTCCCGTGCTGCAGGTGCCAGGCCGCCTGTTTCCCATACAGGTAAGCAGCGACCAGCAGGGATCACAGATGTAAATATGCATTGTTAAGGAAAAACTCAGCAGCAGCACAACTCATTTCACATACGGGAAGAATGTTCGGGAGATTATAATGAATTACACAGAAGCATTTAATGAACACGCAATAGAGGAGACAATTAAGCAGGCAGTACAGTTTAACCATGATGTGTTATCATGTAGTGCCGTCCGAACTCTAAAGTTCCTGTCTTCCTGAAGGTGTATTTAAACTCATGCTGGAGGCATTACGTTTAGCCGACCCTTTAAGGTAAACAAAGATATTGTAGTCACCTGAACATAGATGCTGAAGCCTAGTTCAGCCTCTCTGTCTCTCTCTCTCTCTGGGAAGAATCAGATGCTAAAGTGTGGCAGCCACACCGACCTCCAAAAGGAGACGGTCCTGAAACAAAAACATTCCCTTGTCATGCAGCTGTCTACACTACCTTGAATCTGTAGCGAGGCAAACATAATTATTCATGAACAGGTTTGGTTTATTAAAAACTGGCTGAATATTCTCATGCCCTGCCCTGTGACCTATGAATGACCTGATGTTGTCTTAGCTTTCCCTTTAGTCTCATCATACACACAACATGGTGTTTCTGAAAATTCCACAACATGCATCTCACGAGATGGACTTTTCTGCGCCTTGATGTGGGCATGCTCAAAGACAAATGCACTGGCAAGACTTCCCTTCATTAAAGCAACAAGTGCTGGTAAACGTTAACGTTATCAGATTTTTTATGTATTCACAAAAAACCCCAAAAACATCCTCTCTCAATACATTTGAGAGTAATAGACATTCTTAATAAGATCTGATACCAGTGCTTTCATATAAATGTGTATATATATATATATATATATATATATATATATATATATATATATATATATATATATATATATATATATATATACATATACTGTATATTTATATATATATATACATATACTGTATATTTATTTTTTAACAGCTGTATTCTAATAACTCTGTATGGATGTGATATTATTGCTGTCATTGTTGTGTGGCCTGGCTCAGGTTAAAGTATTTGTTAACATGAACATATACATACAGCGAATGAATGCCATATAACTAGAGGTGCAACGATGAATCGATTAGTTGTCAACTATTAAATTAATCGGCAACTATTTTGATAATCGATAAATCGTTTGAGTCATTTTTTATTTAAAAAAATACGATTTCTCTGATTCCAGCTTGTTAAATCTGAATATCTTCTAGTTTCTTCTCTCTGGGACAGTAATCTGAATATCTTCTAGTTTCTTCTCTCTGGGACAGTAATCTGAATATCTTCTAGTCTCTTCTCTCCTCTGTGACAGTAATCTGAATATCTTCTAGTTTCTTCTCTCCTCTGTGACAGTAATCTGAATATCTTCTAGTCTCTTCTCTCCTCTGTGACAGTAATCTGAATATCTTCTAGTATCTTCTCTCCTCTGGGACAGTAATCTGAATATCTTCTAGTATCTTCTCTCCTCTGTGACAGTAATCTGAATATCTTCTAGTATCTTCTCTCCTCTGTGACAGTAATCTGAATATCTTCTAGTCTCTTCTCTCCTCTGTGACAGTAATCTGAATATCTTCTAGTCTCGTCTCTCCTCTGTGACAGTAATCTGAATATCTTCTAGTATCTTCTCTCCTCTGTGACAGTAATCTGAATATCTTCTAGTATCTTCTCTCCTCTGTGACAGTAATCTGAATATCTTCTAGTCTCTTCTCTCCTCTGTGACAGTAATCTGAATATCTTCTAGTATCTTCTCTCCTCTGTGACAGTAATCTGAATATCTTCTAGTCTCTTCTCTCCTCTGGGACAGTAATCTGAATATCTTCTAGTATCTTCTCTCCTCTGGGACAGTAATCTGAATATCTTCTAGTATCTTCTCTCCTCTGTGACAGTAATCTGAATATCTTCTAGTTTCTTCTCTCCTCTGGGACAGTAATCTGAATATCTTCTAGTTTCTTCTCTCCTCTGTGACAGTAATCTGAATATCTTCTAGTCTCTTCTCTCCTCTGGGACAGTAATCTGAATATCTTCTAGTATCTTCTCTCCTCTGTGACAGTAATCTGAATATCTTCTAGTTTCTTCTCTCCTCTGTGACAGTAATCTGAATATCTTCTAGTATATTCTCTCCTCTGTGACAGTAATCTGAATATCTTCTAGTATCTTCTCTCCTCTGTGACAGTAATCTGAATATCTTCTAGTCTCTTCTCTCCTCTGGGACAGTAATCTGAATATCTTCTAGTTTCTTCTCTCCTCTGGGACAGTAATCTGAATATCTTCTAGTCTTGTCTCTCCTCTGTGACAGTAATCTGAATATCTTCTAGTCTCTTCTCCCCTCTGTGACAGTAATCTGAATATCTTCTAGTTTCTTCTCTCCTCTGTGACAGTAATCTGAATATCTTCTAGTCTCTTCTCTCCTCTGTGACAGTAATCTGAATATCTTCTAGTCTCTTCTCTCCTCTGGGACAGTAATCTGAATATCTTCTAGTATCTTCTCTCCTCTGTGACAGTAATCTGAATATCTTCTAGTCTCTTCTCTCCTCTGTGACAGTAATCTGAATATCTTCTAGTCTCGTCTCTCCTCTGTGACAGTAATCTGAATATCTTCTAGTCTCGTCTCTCCTCTGTGACAGTAATCTGAATATCTTCTAGTTTCTTCTCTCCTCTGTGACAGTAATCTGAATATCTTCTAGTATCTTCTCTCCTCTGTGACAGTAATCTGAATATCTTCTAGTCTCTTCTCTCCTCTGTGACAGTAATCTGAATATCTTCTAGTCTCTTCTCTCCTCTGTGACAGTAATCTGAATAATTTCTAGTCTCTTCTCTCCTCTGTGACAGTAATCTGAATAATTTCTAGTCTCTTCTCTCCTCTGTGACAGTAATCTGAATATCTTCTAGTCTCTTCTCTCCTCTGGGACAGTAATCTGAATATCTTCTAGTATCTTCTCTCCTCTGTGACAGTAATCTGAATATCTTCTAGTCTCTTCTCTCCTCTGGGACAGTAATCTGAATATCTTCTAGTATCTTCTCTCCTCTGGGACAGTAATCTGAATATCTTCTAGTCTCTTCTCTCCTCTGGGACAGTAATCTGAATATCTTCTAGTTTCTTCTCTCCTCTGTGACAGTAATCTGAATATCTTCTAGTCTCTTCTCTCCTCTGTGACAGTAATCTGAATATCTTCTAGTCTCTTCTCTCCTCTGTGACAGTAATCTGAATATCTTCTAGTATCTTCTCTCCTCTGTGACAGTAATCTGAATATCTTCTAGTCTCTTCTCTCCTCTGTGACAGTAATCTGAATATCTTCTAGTTTCTTCTCTCCTCTGGGACAGTAATCTGAATATCTTCTAGTCTCTTCTCTCCTCTGGGACAGTAATCTGAATATCTTCTAGTATCTTCTCTCCTCTGTGACAGTAATCTGAATATCTTCTAGTCTCTTCTCTCCTCTGTGACAGTAATCTGAATATCTTCTAGTATCTTCTCTCCTCTGTGACAGTAATCTGAATATCTTCTAGTATCTTCTCTCCTCTGTGACAGTAATCTGAATATCTTCTAGTATCTTCTCTCCTCTGTGACAGCAATCTGAATATCTTCTAGTCTCGTCTCTCCTCTGTGACAGTAATCTGAATATCTTTGAGTTGGGGACAAAACAAGACATTTGAGGACGTCATCTTGGGCTTTGGGAAACACTGATCCACATTTCTCACCATGTTCTGACATTTTAGAGACCAAACAACTAAACCATTAATAGAGAAAATAATCGACAGATTAATCGACTATGAAAATAATCGTTAGTTGCAGCCCTACATATAACTTTATATTATTATCTAGTTTGACAGCTAGTCAAAACAGAAAAAGAACAGAAATACATTTCTTTAAAGTAGATTTTCTTCTGGGCTAAATTATGCGATATCGGATCAATACTCACCAATACCGACAGAGGCTGACACTGGCATTGCTATCGAAACGACGCTTTTAATTAGTGTTTTCTTGTTAAAAAAAAAAACAACTTAAACATACATTGTGTAATTTTTTTGAGTTGATTCTTAGCAAAAAAACCTTTGTTCTTTCACAAATACGTGCTCATTCATGTGTAATTACTTCCACCAACTAATCAAAGTATTCTCGTACGCGTAGAATCATTCAGAATACATACGAGCGAGTCGCTTGAATGACGACAGCCATCTTTAAAATACATTAGCCAAAGAGGGACATACTGTACCGCCGCCTTTCGCCCTCTTACACTCAGTGGCAACATGACGAATGCCAGGGGGAGATTACTCGCCAGGGAAGGGAAAAAGAGAATTAAAACGACAACGCGACAAGACCAATATCGGAGTGGCTAGAACAGCTGCGTGTAAACAATGGAGATACCAAGAGCTCATTTTGGGTTCGGCCACCGTAGGAGTTAAAACGCGCTTAGAATGGGGGGGGCTAGAAAGTAATATTCAGTTGGTTGTCATATACAATTTCACCGCTAGATGGGAGAAATTCTCACACAATGTAGCTTTAACAAAAACACATACACTTTAGTATGTCAGTTTAATATATTCGTCACTGAACTGATTTTATTTTAAATTGCCGCCTGCAATACAAATTGAAGCTTTAAATTAGGGAATTATGTTCCAAAAGTAACATTTTCTGTGTTTTCCTGGTTTGAGAATTTGTTAGATATCTTCTTTTAAATTGCATCCAACTTTTTCCCCTCTTTTTCTTGTACTAAGGTGATATACCAGCCCATTCCAGCTGAGGAGCAGCCCTCGCGTTCAGAGAAACTGGATCCCCGACCATATCTGCGCATCCTGCAGGGCATTGATCAGCGTTACCCTCCAGAGGAGCGCGGCGACCTGCTTATCTTCCTCAGCGGCGTGGCGGAGATCTCCACCATCCAGGAGGCCTGTCAGATTTACGGCACACACACACGCCGCTGGATTGTCTTACCGCTGCACAGCACCCTCTCACTGGCCCAGCAGGATAAGGCACGGTCTGCTTCGTCTGGATCAGAGTGGACATACTACAATGTTTGAATCTGATATGTTGGCTTGGACTCATCACTTCTAATCCTCTGTCATCATGTTATTCTTCAGGTGTTTGACATTTCTCCTCCTGGGGTGAGAAAGTGCATCATCTCTACCAATATTGCAGAGACCTCCGTGACAATAGATGGAGTGCGCTTTGTTGTAGACTCAGGTATGGCACTTGGAGTACACCCTTTGCTGGGGATTCACTTTTTACAACTAGCTATACCTACCACTCCTTACTAGTCTCGCATTGCCAGCTCTATCTCCATGGCTACTCCTATCCTGGGATAGGAGAGAAAAAACACTCTGGGTTGTGTGCATTTCTTTAAACCAATCACAATTGTCTTGGGCGGTAAGCTCCGGACGCAGCGACTAGAAAATCTCAGGAAGGAACTCCTTTTGGTGGAACATTTGCAACCCGCAAAAGAAAACGCCACCTACAATATTAGATGAAGTTAACTGTTGACACAATACAGTAATGTGAGCTATTTCAATTAGCTGGATACATGGTTAAACCTCATTGGCTCTTACCAGTGTATCTCCGTGTGTACTTCGTCTACAGCAATCCCACCAATCAGTCCCAAAACCTCCCAGTTAGAGAGGAAATGCCCTCAACATATTCTTTATAAATCTTTACAATCATTACCCGAAAGAATCAAGCAGGTCTGTCTTGTTGCACCATCCAGATTTTCTTTCAAACTTGACATTTTCAGTGTGTAGCTCGCTAACTGGAAGGTGTTGTTGTTTCCCGTAGCTAAGGGATTTTGGAGAACGGCACACAATGTACTTCCGTTGATCCAGACTAATCCTTACAAACCTAATTTTGTGCAGCCAAGTTTAGTTCAAAATCTCTCCATTTTAAATCTAGTGAGAATCCCAAAGGTTCGAAAGATACCAAATCTGTCATGCTGTATTTTTCTTTTTGGGAGGGGGAGATGTTTTCTAAATTGAAAGAAATTGAAATAGTAAACAAGGGCAAAAAAAGAATACATGGCCCAGAAGAAGATGCAACAACCTTATACATGGATTGTTTTGTTATTTGTTCTTTTACAGGGAAGGTAAAGGAAATGAGTTTTGACCCTAAGGCTAAGATGCAACGTCTGCAGGAGTTCTGGATCAGCCGAGCCAGCTCTGAGCAGAGGAAAGGCCGAGCCGGTCGCACAGGTCCAGGAGTGTGTTACCGCCTCTACGCAGAGTCGGACTACGATGCCTTCGCCCCTTATCCTGTCCCTGAAATCCACAGAGTGGCACTGGACTCCCTCGTTCTTCAGGTAACAGCATCCCGTAGAAAGCAAGATAGCAACTCTTCTTTGGTTTCCTTCAAATATTTTTATCATGTTATTTTGTTAAACAAATACACACATTTGTACAGTGTCTGCATATCACCGATAAGATACTGTGAAAAACAGCCCATTCCCTAATCCCCCCCCCACAAACCTCATTTAACAGCTAGTCCTCTGGCTCCACCTACAGCCTGTAGTGCAATTTGCAAAAATCTACAGCTCCCTGTTCAGATGCACCAATCAGGGCCAGAGGGGGTGTCTAACTGCGTGTCAATCACTGCTCATGCACACACATTCATTCTCCCTTGTGGGGAGAGGGGCTTAGGAGACCGTTTTGGGCTTTAGCGGAAAGAAGGGAGGGACTGAGAAGTTGTCGATGTTCAAATTTCAAAGTCCTGGATCTTCGCAATCCTACCTACGGGACCTTTAAATAACAAGAAGTAAAATAATGTGACAACAGAATGTAAATACATAGATAAGTAAATAGCTGATAATAATCGCAAAATGAAATCAAAAATCGGCGCGTAAGACAAAGGGTACATAAAGAAAGGATATAACAGCTTCAATTATGGGACTGAAAATTTATATTACAGCAAACCATTGTAAAACAGGGACAGAAGAAGATTGCTTCTCTAAATTGACTAGAGATTATGAAAGTGTTCCAGAAAAGGACCCCCCCCCCCCCCACAACTTTTTGAATTTGTTGAGCAACTCTTCTGTTTAATTCTTCAGTTTACGTAGTTAAAGGAGAATTCCAGTCGATTCCAACCCGTAGCTCTGTTGTTTGTAAATGTGGAGAGCTGTCAATAGCGAGAAAAACGAAACCAATCGGTGCTGCCTACACCGTGTTATCCTCCTGTTAGCGTCAGCACCCAACACCGGAACTAAACAGAGCTGAATTAACAGAACTTTTATGCATTTCTTTCACATCTACTGCAGTCAGATTCACTGTGTTCACTCGGAAGGAATCACTTCACATGGGGAGGCACTTATAATGACATTTTGAACATGTTAAGAGGCTAAAAACAAGTTTAAAACTTGCCCTGTTTAAGCCTGTTGGGTGCTGACGCTAACAGGAGGATAACACGGTGTAGGCAGCACCAATTGGTTTTGTTTTTCTCGCTACTGACAGCACTCCACATTTACAAACGACTGGAATTCTCCTTTAAGTCCTAGCGTTATTCATGCTGTTTTGGTCCTGCAGATGAAGAGCATGTGTCTTGGAGACCCTCTTTCTTTCGTCTTCATTGACCCGCCTCCAGCTGCTAGCATCCAGACGGCAGTCACTTATCTGAAGCAGCAGGGGGCGCTAGACGGTCGTGGAGAACTGACCTCTATAGGTAGTTTGCTGGCACAGCTGCCTGTAGATGTGGTCATAGGTAAGATTCCTACACCAAACTCCTGTTGTATCCTGTTCTAACTTTTTCATGAATCTGACAACCGAAACACAACATGGTGGCGAAGGGTTGAATAAACGGTTACACTTTACTTGAAGGTATCTACATAACAGTGACATGACACTGTCATGAACGTGTCATAAACATTATAAACAAGTCATAAACATTTATGACATAACGCTTCTTTTAGTAAGTGTCATTCGATTTTTGTCATGACAAGTTATAGTTAGGGTTAGAGTTCATGTGTCATGACTGTGTCATGTCACTCTTATGTAGATACCTTCAAATAAAGTGTTACCGAATAAACTTTAAATAGCATCAATTTAGGCTTGGTACTGGAAGTAATTATACCAAATATCACAATGAATCAGGCCACTGGTTCTCAAACTGTGGTACAAGTACCACTGGTGGTACGCGAGCTCCCTCTAGTGGCACCCAGAGGGAATCTGATATATTTTGAAAAAAAATTAATTTAAAAACACAATACTGTAGAAACACTACAACATTTTGAATAATAATACTTAAACTATGATAGAAGTCATGCAAATGAAGCGTTTCCTTACGTGTAAATATGTTTGTTTCGATATCAGCCTGCTACGTAGTCACGTTCATTGTATTGTGTTCTAGGTCTTAAATCATTTTAAACAGGTCTTAATTTTGCTACATCCATGTAACGCTACCTCTAATGCTCATTGAAATGCTCCAGCAGTGAAATAGAATAGAATGTTTTTTTATTCTTTCTTTTGCTGGTCCAAATATAATTCACTATATCACAACTACAAATGAATGAGCGGAGGTGCTCTGGGTCCTCCACACATTATAGACACCAGTCCTATAATGCCGATGAGGAAATCGGAGAATCGTTTCAGACGTTTGCGGACTCTGACATCTGACTTTTTTTTTTTGCTGCCTCTGTATATGTACACCTGCTTTACCCACTGAACCAACCCGGCCACAGACATCTGACTTTTTAATTTGATGTTGTGACATAGGTCTTAAATTGAATTAATTATGGTCTTGAAATGGTCTCAAAAGGTCTTACATTTGACTTGGTGAAAGCTGCAGAAAACCCAACGAAGTCCAGCATGTCTGTGAACAAATAATGTTTTTAGGAATAAACCTCCCACCTGCGTGAACTGTCCGTAGCTGAACAGGGTAGGCCTGTGCTGCTCTATTTTAACGTGGGCCATAATGGTGGGACTAGCCTAATATATATTCTGAAGTGGTACATGGTGTAAAAAGTTTGAGAAGCACTGAATTAAGCAATTTCATTTCTACATGGTTTCACGTGACAAATGACTGTATTGATTGATTGACATACTGGAGTTTAAAAGTGCTTTAAACCCAGTAGCAGCTGTATTTAGGAAACGTGTCTGTGTCGATTCAGGGAAGATGCTGGTGCTGGGCTCTTTGTTTAAGCTAGTGGATCCCGTGTTGACGGTGGCGGCGGCCCTCAGTGTTCAGTCGCCTTTCCTGCGCAGCGCACAGCACAACCCAGACTGTGCCACCGCCCGCCAGCCCCTGAACAGCAACCACGGAGACCCCTTTACACTGCTCAACACCTTCAATGCCTGGGTGGAGGTCAGTAATGGACACGTTATTAGACAGCGGCTATTTGATATGAACGGATGAGACAGATTTGGTATAAGATGTTTTTCATTGTAGGGCTGGGTATCGCCACTGATTTACTGAGTCGATTAGATTCCGATTCACAAGGTTCCGATTTGATTCCAATTTGATCAGGCATATTTCCATTCCAATTTTGCTTGGATATGAAAGAGATTCTCAGAGAAGTAATTCTGAAAATTGTACAAGGAACCTCTCCAACCTAGCCTGGAAATCCAGACCCAAATCTGAAAGATTAAGGGTCTAGCATTGAGTAATGAAAATTGTCCAACTCGAGGGGCGGCACCAAGCATGCATTTGAAAATCTCACTGCACGCAACTGGATAACACTTCGACCAATCACAACAATACACAGGGTATCCAGAGTGTACCCATACGCTTAGCTACCAGCGGAGCTAACTGGTAGATTAAACTCTTAGCTACCAGTGAAGCTAACTGGTAGATTAAACTCTTAGCTACCAGCGGAACTAACTGGTAGATTAAACTCTTAGCTACCAGAGGAGCTAACTGGTAGATTAAACTCTTAGCTACCAGCGGAACTAACTGGTAGATTAAACTCTTAGCTACCAGCGGAGCTAACTGGTAGATTAAACTCTTAGCTACCAGCGGAGCTAACTGGTAGATTAAACTCTTAGCTACCAGCGGAGCTAACTGGTAGATTAAACTCTTAGCTACCAGCGGAGCTAACTGGTAGATTAAACTCTTAGCTACCAGAGGAGCTAACTGGTAGATTAAACTCTTAGCTACCAGAGGAGCTAACTGGTAGATTAAACTCTTAGCTACCAGAGGAGCTAACTGGTAGATTAAACTCTTAGCTACCAGAGGAGCTAACTGGTAGATTAAACTCTTAGCTACCAGCGGAGCTAACTGGTAGATTAAACTCTTAGCTACCAGTGGTAGATTAAACTCTTAGCTACCAGAGGAGCTAACTGGTAGATTAAACTCTTAGCTACCAGAGGAGCTAACTGGTAGATTAAACTCTTAGCTACCAGCGGTAGATTAAACTCTTAGCTACCAGAGGAGCTAACTGGTAGATTAAACTCTTAGCTACCAGAGGAGCTAACTGGTAGATTAAACTCTTAGCTACCAGCGGTAGATTAAACTCTTAGCTACCAGTGAAGCTAACTGGTAGATTAAACTCTTAGCTACCAGCGGAGCTAACTGGTAGATTAAACTCTTAGCTACCAGCGGAGCTAACTGGTAGATTAAACTCTTAGCTACCAGAGGAGCTAACTGGTAGATTAAACTCTTAGCTACCAGAGGAGCTAACTGGTAGATTAAACTCTTAGCTACCAGAGGAGCTAACTGGTAGATTAAACTCTTAGCTACCAGCGCAGCTAACTGGTAGATTAAACGTCGTCATCTGTTTAGCTCGCCTCTGGCCCGCCTACATCAGATACACTGATGTGATTGGTGTAGTTTGGCTACAAGGGCATAGTTAATGAGCACCATTACTCAATGCCAGAGTGACTCGCTGAGAAAATTTAAATTGTGCTCTCGCGAGAACTCTGGATTTCCAGGGTATCTCCAACCTGATGCATTATTAAAAATATTGTTGCCGTTAAGATTTGACCCCAAAGCAGTTACATAGAGACATAAATAAAAAGTGCAAGTGCTTTCTTTAGTGCAGACGGTGTGATGCAGAGCAGTATAAGGCCGTACATCTGTGAAAATGGCCATCGCAGTTTTTGATACCAATATCTTCACTCTTAAAAGATCAATCTCAGGATTTTATGAATCCATATCAGATCATTCAAATGAAGATCGATTTGAATCAGAAAATGGACTTTTTTAAACCCAGCCCTACTTCATTGTACATAAAACTGTTCATCTTTGAGTTTAACAGGTGAAGGGAGAGAGAGGTGGTGGCTCGAGGAAGTGGTGCAGGAGGAGAGGCCTGGAGGAGCAGCGGCTCTACGAGATGGTCAACCTACGTAGGCAGTTCAAGGCAAGCTACTGACAGAAGTTCACACATAAAAAACAACAGTTGACAGCAGAGTTCAGAATTAGCACCATCTACCAGCCAAATACTGGTAAAATCGGCAAGTAGCTGGAAGATTTGCTTTACTCACAAGCAGTGGTGTAGTCTACGTGACACAGGTATACGCATTATACCCACTAAGAAACCTCCAGGATTTCCATATACCCACTTAGAAATGCCCAATGACCCACAACAACATAATTTCCATTATATTTTTGATACATCTTTGAATTGTCATCTGTGTTTTTCTTCTTCGCATAGTCTAAATAAAGGTATTTCCACCATAAATTGGTGCATAAAAGTGTATCCAAATAACCCTGGGGGAGGACACCCAGACCCCCCCAATATGATATGTACTCCCCCTGCCCCAAAGGCAGATTCTGGCCAATATTTATAGGCCAGTATATTTATATACAGTAGCCTACAGTATACCCACTACAATACATTAGACTACACCACTGCTCACAAGCCAAAATTCACTCGCTATTTGGCTGGTGGACAAAAAGTAAATTTTAAACCTTGTTTGACAGGTTTTTGAGTTGAGAAACAAGATTTGACACTGCAAGTTTCCTCTGTGGTTAGCAGGAGTTGCTTAGGAGCCACGGCCTTCTGGAATCCGAGCACAGTGCTCCGTCTGGCGGTGACCGCGGGCAGCGCAGGGAGAGGCTAGCCGAGAGGAAGAAGCTGCATCAGCTGAAGAGAGATCACGAGCAGCAGGAGAGCAGCAGGCGTAAAGTCCTGAGGATGGACGAGGGCCAGGACGGAGAGTTCTCCTCGGGATCTGACACCGAGGGAGGCGGCAGAGGCAAGAAGGACCAGGAGGGATCGGGACAGAACATGGACATACAGGTGACCTCAGAGTACAGCATAACATGGGGAAAAAAAGTTGCACACCAGCATTTAACACTCATTTTGAAACCCTGTCCACTCATTATTTGTGTGCCATTTTGTGGTACACGTATGATCCATTAAGTAGAATAAATAAAAATGTTATTGATCTGTCTTATTATTCCTGCCATCTTTAAAAGTTAAAGGTCCCATATTGTAATAAGTGAGATTTCCATGTCTTTTGTGATTATAAAGCAGGTCGAGTTGCTATGTAAATACTGTGAAGTATCAAAACACTCAATCCACAGAGAAATGCACACAGCCTGTATTTAGAAACTATGCCTTTAAGTGAGCCATCATGACTTCTGTACAGTTCACAACTATACTATATATTCAAGATTCAAGAGGTTTCATTGTCATATGCACAGTAAAGACAACTTACCCCATGCAATGAAAAGTCTTCTTTACACAACGAATAAAAAAGGAGAATAATACAATAAAGCTAAAATAAACAGGTGTAATAAATAGTTTGAAAAGAGATAATAAAATGGATAAAGTCCATAAAGTGCACTTATATAGGTAGAAAGTGCCGCTACAGTGCCGTTACAGTCATTCCCCGACTGCAGTGACTCTGAGAAGGCAGATGTGGAAGACCTGGAAAGGCTGGCCAATCAGTGTTGAGCAGGGAGGGGGGCGTAAAGAGACAGGCTCTAAACGGAGCGTTTCAGACCGATGGTGAATACAGGTATATTCAGACAGACAGTATGAGAAACATAATGTTATTTTTTTTACATTACGTAACGTAAACATGTTCTAGTAGAAACCCAAAAGATATTGAATGCACTTGAAAATGAGCATAATATGGGACCTTTAATACTTCAAAGTTTTTCATTTATAGAGGCAAGTGCTGCTTTGTGGATTATATTTGTGTCAGATTCCCCCGTTGAGCTGCAGCTGTTTTCAGAAAGAAGGGAAGTTCTGTGGGTCCTGGAAGCAATAAGTAGAATTGAAAACGAGGAGATTGACAGATCTGTGTATAAAGAGAAAAAAAGGCCAGCACATATGGTATCACGGCTAGTCATCTTCACAGAGGTGGATCTGTTTGCGTCTACACTCTGAGTGTAACATACACTTGTCCTGCAACAGGAGGTGAAGTTCAAGTTGCGTCACAACGTGTCGGAGCTGCAGGAGGCGGCCAGCGTCAGTCAGGACATGTCCTCCCGCCAGCAGGCTCTGCTCAAGCTGCTGCTGTGCCGAGGCCTCTACCCCCAGCTGGCCCTGCCGGACGAACACAACACCGCCCGCAAGGACTCGGACCAGGTCAGGCTCCTGCTGCACCCACCACAGACTACAAAGTTTTAGTGATACAATAAAGGGGAAAACTTGTGTTTCTATAGTGACTGTAGTGATGAAATATTCCACTAACATGTTGTGATTTGACATTGTTTAGGTATTTCACACAAAGAATAAGCAGGGAGTGGTAATTCACCCGACGAGTGTGTTTGCCAGTGACCCAGAGGTGCTACAAGTGCCTGAGGGCGACACCGGAGAAATGGGTAAACCTCTGTAATAACTTCTTTATAAGTACTACGTGCACATTTTTAAAACGAAATGGTGGTGTAGTGGTATTGTTGATTGACTTGTTTCATTTAAAAGTAATATAAACTAGTTTAAAAAAGTGAAACAGCCAGGATAACACAAAAAAACTAGAAGTGTTTTTTTAATTTATCCCATGGGGAAAAGAAAATGGACAGTAATAACAAGAGAGACCCATGCATGCAGCAAGTATAAGATCATGATTGATAAACGTTTACTGTTCATAAGATAAAAACACACATTTAAATGACATTTGGAGATAAATCATGGGAACTTATTGAATCCACCTTTCATGAGACATTTAAATTCACACTTGGTTTCTAAGTAATGTTTTTTAAGCATTGGCTGATCTATTAATCAGCTACGAACCAACACTTTTTCTTCCTGGAAGAAAAAGTTATTTGTGTTTGTGTTTCTAATAATTCAGTACCATTTCCCAAAAAAAATAAATGTTTTCTTCATGTTGCAAAAACCATATTTCTCCTGATCTGCTGATGACGTCTTGTTGCTGTCCTCACATGTCTCTTTCTTATTGTGCCTGCCTCTCATGATGTCTCTGTGTCTCTGGTCTCCTGCCTGCAGGGCCTGATAGGAGGGACAGTAGCAGACACCAGCTGCTAGCCTTCGTCACTCTGTTGGAGACCAACAAGCCATATTTGTCCAACTGCGTGCGGGTTCCAGCACTGCAAGTTAGTACCAGATGTGGAATGTTCCTGTTCCCACCACAAATTGTTAAATATTTTTTTATTTATTTTTTTATTCTCTACTATTAACCCTGATAATTTGTTTATTAGTTCAAGGTTGGATTACTGTAATGTTCTTTATGTTGGTCTGAACTTTTTCAAAATGCTGCTGCTCGCTTTTTAACAAATACATCTAGACATGCACACATCACTCCTGTTCTCTACAAGCACTGCTACTTCTGCTCCTTGGGCGGAGTGATATTACTCCAACTCTGAGCCAACTCCAGGTGAACTCTCTTCTCCTCACCACGGGGCTTCTCAGGTGCCCCGTGTAGCAGAAGTAGCAGTGCTTCGCCTTCTGAGAATATAGTTCCCAGTATGAACACGGTTAGAAGATAGCTGTGTCTCATGTGACCTCGTTATTTGTACACGCTGTCACTATACAAATCACAACATGGAAATAGGAAAATGTTGGTGTTATTTTGTCACTTACTGGGAGCAGTAGGCTAGATGGAGCTGATTACCTCCAGGATCTGGGCTAAGCTAGGCTAGCGGTGGGTGCGTCAGACAGAGTTATGACACGCACGGAGATGAGAAGGGTATGTATGGACTTATTTAACTCTGGGGGATACGGTGAATAAGTCCCAATAAGTCGGCGTGTTCCTTTAAAGTAACGGTCCTGATATAGTGATGGCCAACCTATACCAGTTTTTGGATTGATTACTGAGTTGGACAGCGAGTCAAATAGTGTGATCCATTATCAATTCCCTGGCTCCATTATTACAATATTATAGCCCATCATACACGTCTCTCCCCAGCACAAAGCTTCCTAGGAGCCCACCAGAAAGCTCTGGTACTTTCCCCATCTTCTAGTGCTCTAGTGTCCATGTGCTCCCCAGGCTCTGCTTCTGGTGGCCAACTCTGTCGACAGTAACGCTGACTGCACGCGCCTGGTGGTGGACGGCTGGCTGGAGCTGGAGCTGCGGGAGGCGGAGGACGCCCTGAAGGTGCTGTCCACCGCTCTCACCCTCAGGGCCGAGTGGGAGCGCCTCCTGCTGGCCCAGCTGGGACAGAGCACGATGGGGGGAGCAGCAGTCCAGGGGGTGTCCCGCAAAGTCATGGAGAAGCTGAGCGAAGGCCTGGTCCGCTTCCTGCTTTACACCGAGGTAGGGCTGCTCCATTAAATCACAATTATTTTGGTCCATATTGAAATCAAGATTATTTTTATTGGCTTTTGGAAAGATGTTGCAATTAGTGAATTTACCTGATGAAGGTCTAAGACCGAAACGTATTTTTCAAAATAAATTATTGCTTGCGTAATGGTCAGTGTTGGGGACTTTCTCTAAGCAATTAGCGAACTTAAAAAAAAACAATCAACAAATCAACAGTGAAAACGCCTTGAACTGTGATTTTTTTCATTCAGAACACGAGACAAAAATAAGAGTTCACTTGCAAAACGTAATGTGCAAAATAATCCTTTTTTTTTTTCTCCGATTATTCTGTTTTTGTGATTGTTGGGAGCCGAAATCGTTTTAAAAACTATTAGAATTTGGATTAATTGCACAACCCTACACTGAGTTACCCAAGCAGTATAACGCACCACCAAAAACAGGCCTGAAAAGTAGCTCACACACGTAGTCTTGATATAATAATTCTGTTTATGTGTGAACTGTCTGTGTTGTTGTTCATTTCTACTTTCCAGACATTCTCAATGACTTTTTTCAATCTCATTTAATATACTTCCTGTGTACTTCTTCTTCCCGTCCCTCCCAGGTCAGTTACAGCTTGCGGCGACTCACAGCATTCCAGACCCAGAACCTGTACATTGGCCCCCAGTCTCAGTCGGAGCTGTCTCACACCAACGCTCCAGATGTTAACCCCCTGTTTCCAGGAGTCGAGGCCAAGCCGGACCCCATTAAAGGAGGGCTGCGGGTCACGAGCTTCTTCAACTACAACTGTCTGGCTGTGAGTCTGTCTGAAACCGGGGCAACTAAGACGAGCATTCTCTAAAGTTACAGAGAGGTTGCGTCCAAAATCGCAGACTATGCACTACGTACTAAATATATATACTATGTGGCCGGGTTGGCTCAGTTGGTAGAGCAGGCGCACATATACATAGAGGTTTATGCCTTGACGCAGAGGTCCAGGGTTGGAGTCCGACCTGTGACGATTTCCTGCATGTCTTCCCCCCTCTCTCACCTAGCTGTCCCCAAAAATAATCTTTTTAAAATATATATACTATCGTTCAACATACTTTTGTGTAAATAAACAGTAGTGTGTATCTTTTCGGACACACTGAGCTGTAATTTTCAACGTCACTTCCTGAGAGCCTCCTTGCCGGTTGGAGACGCGTAACCATGGTAACCCCTACCGACCTCAGCTTGGAATTTCAGACGCAATCAGAGATGGAAAATTAATGTTTCAACTGCTAGAGAAATTGTGCCGTGTCGGGCGCCTGGGTAGCTCACCTGGTAGAGCGGGCGCCTATATGTAGAGGTTTAATCGACCGCAGCGACCACGGGTTCGACTCTGATTCCCCCTCTCTCCCCCTTTCATGTCGTCAGCTGTGCTATCAAAATAAAGGCCTAAAATTCCCACAATGTTTATTTTGTTGTGTTTATATTTGTAGAGGTCACTTCAGGTGAACTGTACCAGTTTATACAGAAAAATGAATCGTCATTACGTTATTTGCGTCCCCAAATTTGAAACCGCCCGTCTTTCAAGGTGATGCAAATGACAACATGTATTTTGTGCTTATTGCTGACTCTACCTTGGACACCATGGTAGTGTCCCTGCTGCTGGTCGTTGTTTGTATCCAGGGATCCAGGCGTTCCAGAGTATTTGTGAACTTTTGCACACTGTATTGTCCCATCCCACATTTTATGTCACTTCATCACAGCCACTGTCAAATTGCTGTTTCTTTCTGAGTGTAAAGGTGTATAAAAAGGGAGCCTAGACGTAACTTAGGTTAGTGCCTCAGAGCTTTACTTCACATCAACAACTAAACCTAAAATGCACCAACAAAGCTGTAAAACAGGGTGTCACATGGCGACATACTTTTCCTGAAAAGTCCAGGTTACAACTGAATTAGTCTATATCGACGACGTTTCATTAACGGGATAGTTCAGGTGCCGCCAGAAATTCCGCCGGATGTCCATTTTCAGCCGGATGTCTGTTACCTTCCTCTTTCTTTGTGTTGGCGTCAGTCATTTTGGACTTGTTAAAAGCATCTAACTTGTAATTAAAATGTAAACTGATCACCACAGCTGACTTACAGTACCAGTCAAACGTTTGGACACACTTTCTCATTCAAATGAATGAGAAAGTGTGTCCAAACGTTTAAATGGTACTGTATTAATTGTCATGGATCCTTGTGTTTGCAGGACTCAAAGGATCTCTACAGTGAGTGTTTACGCACTTTCTGGACCTGCCCTAAATGTGACCTGTACATGCCTCTAACTCCACTGGAACGCATGCAGCACGAGGCCTCCTGCAGGCCGGCAGGGGAACAGCAGCAGCCGGAGGAAGGTCAGGAATCTCCTTCCATTGATATTTATTTTTGAGCTATCTGTTGGGGTTCGATTACTTGAACACATGCAACAGCTGCCTCATTCAACAGCTGTCTCAACACTTATTAAAGGAACAGGCTGACTTATTAGGACTTTAGCTTATTCACCGTATCCCCCAGAGTTAGATGAGTCCATACATACCCTTCTCATCTCCGTGCGTGTCATAACTCTGTCTGACGCACCCACCGCTAGACTAGCTTAGCCCAGATCCTGGAGGTAACCGGCTCCATCTAGCCTACTGCTCCCAGTAAGTGACAAAATAACGCCAACATTTTCCTATTTCCATGTTGTGATTTGTATAATCACAGCGTGTACAAATAACAAGGTCACATGAGACACAGCTATCTTCTAACCGTATACATACTGGGAACTATATTCTCAGAAGGCGAAGCACTGCTACTTCTGCTTCTTGGGCGGAGTGATATGCTCACAGCACCTGAAGCCCCGTGGTGAGGAGCAGAGAGTAACAACGGTGCTTTTCTCTCTGGGGGATACTGTGAATAAGCTGAAGTCCCAATAAGTCGGCGTGTTCCTTTTCAGAGATGAATAACTTGAGACTGATTGTGGGGTGTGTATGTGTTGTGCTTTTCAGAGCCAGAAGGTGGGAAGGCGAGCTCATCCTCACTGTCCAGTCTTACCAGAGTTTATCACTGCGACGTCTGCGATGAAGACCTGTCGCTCACCTCCACCGAGATCCTCAAACATAAAAGGCAGCACATGTATTCTGTTAAGTAAAGGACAACAGTCTGTCCTGTCGAGGACTGAGTTTATACTGTACAACAAAGTTGTTTTTTCGTTTGTGTCACTGTTCTTCTTTCCTTTTGTACTTGAGGAACTTTATTAAAGTGCTATTGCTTCCCTCTAATGGTCACTGGATGTATTTGCTGTAGCCCTCTGCATTGTTCTGTTCCAATAGGAGAAATACACATTTGTCAAATCTACTTTCCTAAAATAATAGTTCCACAATTTCAACATATCCAACATATTCAAAGGCTAAAAACAAAAGAACACATTCAGGTTTTTTTTTAAAGTATTCCTCAAAAAGTGGTCCGCGAGTAGATAATAAGTAGTTAATAATAATTGTAAAATAATATGTTTTTAATTTAAAATCAAAACAGTGTTTCTGAACCTGTCTGCAGCCAACTCCAAAGCCTAATAGTGAGGAGCATAGATGTGTTGTTTTCAATATTAAAAAAAAACTTGTATGCAAATTCAAACATTATTATTTGAATTAGCTGTGTTTTTCTGTTTTGTCGGAATTTTGCAATGAAGCGGGACCGTTTTGAGACACTGCCTCTAAAGTTTACGGTTACTGTCAACTGACAAGATGGCTTAAAGCTATAGTGCGTAGTTTCTGTCTCCCCCATGAGGAATTCTAAGTAATGACAACAACACTGTCTGCGCGTCCACACCCCTCCTCCACACAGTTGCTAGTAGCCAAGGAGGACACGGAGGATTAAAAAAACATGATGGACTCTTCAGAAGAGGTCATTATCTTCACTCCAGTGTCTGCGCGCAAAAGTCACCAGACGCCACAATCTTCTGAACATAGTCATACTGAGAAATCCAGAGAGAGTTGTGTGGAGCTGATAGTCTTAATTAGCTTTGTAGCAACTCATTTGGCAATGGCTTGAATGTAACGGACGTTCATTAATATCAAAAAGTTAAGCACTATAGCTTTAAGACAGACATAGTTTTGGTGATATGGCAGCATAAGCTGCACCATTCTTCCTCATTAAGATGGCAACAGAGACAATGAGTAGGTAAGATTTTTTGTAAAACTCATTTAATTTGGCTTTACTTTGTGACATACTGTTGAAGTAGGAGGCCTATTGTTTTGGGGATAATTTGGCAGTTAGGTGTTTTTTTTTATTGGGTAAAGTTTGAGAAAAACTGCCGTATTAGCATAGCATTGTAGAATAATTCTAGAACACAACTTTGATCCAGTGTTGGGGAAAGGAACAGCGAGGTAATGACACGTGAGAGAGGAGTAGACACTGATTTAAAATATAGAGTGAGGGTTTAATAATGATACAAACCCACGATATGTAACACCTCAAAGCAGCACATTGGCACAAAGTCAGAAGTAAGACAGCACGGAAGATAAAAACCTGTCTCAAAAAAATAAAGAATCAGAATAAATATCTCAATAAATAAATAAACAGGTAATATCTCATTAATTACTTTGAAACTAATAAATACGTACATTTGAAAATATGCACATTGGCAAAAAATCAATAACCCCAAAACAAAAAGTAAATAGTACGTAACACAGAGTTACTTAGAAATCATAAGGTATTGATTACTGAAATCAAAAGGCACATTTATTAAGATGTAAGAATGGGGCCTGCAATAGTGACCGCATGACTGTCAGAACTGTACTCTAACACCATTTCTGAACCAGAAGTGGCAAATCGTGTGCAATGGCTTTACTAGTTCATTTTGTCTGCACCGTTGAGTGAACGTGTGTGTCTGTGTGCTGGTCTATGCGTTGCAGATTTGTGGGGATTGTGTGTGTGTGTGTTTGTGTGAGGAGGGGAGGAGACAAAGGGTTATTTTAGGATCGGAGGATGGCAGTCCAGGGACCAACTGACTTTGTGTTTCCTGCCATTGTGACAGCATGTGTTTTTTTGTTTTTTTTAAGTGGGCCAACATTGTTGGCAGGCTGGCCTCTAGTAGTGAAGATGACCGTCCCATAACGGAGAGGTCAGGGGCTCGTGTTTATCAGCAGTTGTGTGTCCTGACTCTGTCCCCAGTATAATCGTCTCCGTTCACTCACTTTAAAGTCACTTTGGATAAACGTTCTTGGCTAAACCTAAAATGTAAATCATCTAGTGAAGCTTCTGAAAGGTTCATTCTGCCATAATTCAGTGTTCCCATCTTTAGTTTTAAAGGATTTAAAAGACCGAGATCCCCCCCACACACACACACATATTCTCTTATACTGTTGGGATATCATCATTCGGTGATGCTCAGTGCATTTCATGAGTTATTTTGAGATTATTGGTTGTTTGTTTACTTGGAAATCTTTTCAACAACCCAGCCCAGTAAATGGTTCTCCGTGTCGGTGAAGAGACCAATACCAACAGTTACAGGGATATTAAAGCCTAATTTTTTTTCTTCTTTTTGGTTAACCACAAATTGTGATCTTAGGAATCTTGTTGCTGCATTGCATTTTGCTCAAGAGGCAAATTTCTGTCGAGCAACTGGTGTCTAATATCTAATCCAGTATATAGGAGGCTGAACAAAATGCCCTTGTTCTTTGAATCTAGGGAATGTACACACACAAACCTTTATGTTTATATCGACATATTAAGATTTTTGCCAACCATTATGTTAACAAAATCTGTTAATGTACCCTTGGCCAATTACTCACTGAAAGTAGAAAACTATATCACCAACTAGCAAAATAGACACAGAAATGCAAGGTACATCACCAGAAGCATTTTAAGAAATGTCCTTGGGGGTTATTTATCTTTAAGCTCAGCTATAAACTTACAAAAAAAACCTTCCTCACACAATATTTAGCTTCTCAGCACCTTGAGTGGAACGAGAACTTGAAGAATTGTGCAACTCTGCCACACATCCTCATCGATTGCTAAGAGGCAGCGGGAACGTTTGAATCGGGTTAGAACAGGACTTAAAATAGCAGCTTTTTTTTATTTTTTATTTTTTTAGACTTCATACTTAAAGCAACATTCAGCAAACACATTTGCCACTGTGCCCAAACAAAGACCCGCCTACGGCCGTTGGTCTTTTTCAAGTTAATGTGTCTGTTTTCTTATCACAGGGTCAACAGTCTACAGCAGCACATTTAGATGGCACACCTGTGAGCTGTGTGCTGCTGCTCAAAGACAAGTTTGTGTTCCCGTTTATCATTTCCGTTTGAGATCGCAACACAATCAGTGTTTCCTCTATGTTGATTTCGTAGTGGCGGCCCGCCATGGCAAAATTTCTGTCGCCGCGGTATCAGAAATAGGGCAGACGAACAATGTAGTCGCGGTTGCCTTTTAAATGATCCTGCCAATATAATGCACCCACCCCCCGTTGGCTACCGCTCACATTGCAATTTAACAACAAGTAGAACTATTCAGAGGTTATTAGGTCCGTCCAGTTTAACTCCACATACTGTTGTGTTGATGGAGCTTATTGTCAAAACGTCCGCTTTCTTCCGAGTCGGGTTGTTGTCGTTCGGACAGACCTGCCCCCACTGCTAAAAAAAACAACCTAAAGGAAACACTGACAATAACGCACCACAGTATTCCGTTCCAACACTTTTTTTCCATTAAGCAACCGGTACAAAAATACACTTTCAATTACATTGTTCATTGCACTTCATTTTTTTTTTTTTCCAAAGACCTAGACACATCTTACAGATTGGTTAGCACGGGGTCCAGCTCTGCTTTTCTTTGGGGTTGTGGGAGTGTACGGTTGGTAGAATAGACTCACTCAGAGGCCTCGGTTGTAAGCACCTTGACTGATTCAACAAGTACAGTGGTGGGATGTGATGTTTTTTTTCTAAGATTAATGTTGAAAATGCATGGAAAAGTGAAAAGATGTGTGTAAAGTGAGGGCGTTTAATGTTCGACACACATTCTTGATTTCCTTTTTTTTTTTCTTCTTCTTTTTTTTCTTTTTTTTTTTTAGAAAACAAAAATAAGCTTGTGTTTGGTTACAAAGGACCATAATGGATCACATTATGATTTTTAAGTCTTTGTGGCGGTCATTGCAACTTCCCTTAACATTAATTGTCCCTTTGCATTTGATAACCTTTCTTTTCCACTGTGGTCTACTACTTTAACCGAAAGACGACACTAAGTGGTCTCAGATGCTCATACTTTCTTCCTTGAAGACTGCACTCCCTCTGCTCCCTCTCTCCAAACCTCTCTCCCCTTCCCCTTTCATTCCCTAACCAGGGTTGAGTAACATCTGAGGTAAAAATTAGAGGTAAAGGGTGACATCTGTTCATCTGACTGATAAACAGGCCAACATGAAACAAATATAGTTTTCCCCAAGATCTCATGTTTGTGAATTCGTGATAGTGTGTGCCATTGGGGGATTCTGTCAATATGTTTACATTTAATAAAATATACCAATTCAAATTATAACAATCATATATATAAACATCTTTAGTTGTTTGTGTTTTTCTTTCTAAATAAAAAACAAACAGACATTTGAAACAGTGTACACATCATTGTTGCCTCTGCCACTCTCTTCCTGTGATAAAGCCTCATTCTTGATCAGCCGACCCTCAGGACTTAGGGCTCCAGATGACTCCCACAGAGCCTGGTCTGAGTGCAGCGCACCCCCAGCGAGGAGCAGTGAGGAAGGCCTCGGGTTGAAAAGAGAGAGAGTGTGGAATGCAGCGGAAGGCTATAGGGCTTCGGAGGGCCATGTCAGAGGTCTGGGTCTCTTGAGAGCACTGTTCCACCTGCTAAGCTCCACCTCCTGCTTCCCAACAGGTGCTCCCTTCTCTCCACACCCCAGGCCTCCTTGGTCAATGGAAACCTCTCCCACCCCCCTTAGCCTGGCCTCACCGGACCGCCTTGTGCTTTCCCCCACAGCAGCCACACCTCTCCCCACACCGCAGGCAGGCGCGCAAAGGCACGTAGCAGCACATGCAGGGCACAAAGAGCGACAGGGCCAGGAGGGCCAACCAGCGGGCACAGCAAAGGGGGTGCGGGTGGCCCCCCAGCGAGTCTTCACACGAGCACGGCTCCCAGAACTCTCCCTCAGAGTCTGACATGCAGTGGTAGAGCAGACTCTCCGCGCACCACACGCAGGTCCACTGGCGCAGGCAGTGCAGGGCCGGGTCCGGGGCGTCTCTGCAGCGGCCCCGCCCGTTCTCCGAAGCGCTGAACACAGAGCGGCAGTACACGCAGCGGGACGAGCACGACGACGAAGCCTGAGGACACGGGCTGTCGTCGTCGGGGGAGATCGCCCCCGGGTCGCTGCCACTGCTGGCCCCTCCTCCTCCTCCTCCTCCTCCTCCTCTCTTACGAGTCCGTGACCGGGGCGTAGCCAATGAGGTGTGGATGCAGCAGGGAGAGGGCGAGCCTTTGCACGTCTCCTGGGGCGAGCCAGCAGGCGACACAGCGTTGGGCGTGGACACACAGGTGGGCGACGACGTGGACAGCCGCTGCGAGGCTTTACTGTCCAGGCTCACCGTCACTTCGCAGCCGGCCGTGCCCACTCCTGCCAGCTCCTTCTCAAAGCGAACCACGCACAGCTCGGACTTGTCCTGCAGACTCCCTCCGCCACCGACGACCACACCCCCGGTCAGCCCCCCGACCATAGTCCTAGTGGCCCCCGCCCGTCGGTAGTCCTCATAACCTCGAGAACCCCACAGGTCTTTGCAAGGGTCCACACTGTGCAGGTCTCCCTCTTCCAGGAGCGAAATGGTGGGGGAGAGGGGGGACAGAGGAGATGAGGCCGGGGGACCCACAGGAGGAGTAGGTGGAGCAGGAGGTGGAGGCGGGGGCGCCGGCGGATTCAACACGGCCGTCATTTGTGAGAGCTGGTGCTGTCCCGGCCTGTTGTGGATCTGTGGAGAGGGGATAGAATTACAGAGTGAGGCTGGAACAGTGTGTGCTGTGGCAGCACTTACACAAGGTTTCAGCTAGGATAGCTCAAATAGGAGCACCAATGATCCAATTTTGATTTTAATTCTAATTTTACTTCATGTAGAATAAATAAATGTCTATAGGTGTGGACTTAAAGGTCCCATACCATGCTACTTTTCAGGTTCATACTAATATTTGGGGTTTATACTCAAACATTTTTCATGCTTTAATGTTCAGAAAAACCCATTCTTTTTCTCATACTCTCTGTCTGAATATACCTGTATGTACCCTCTGTCTGAAACGCTCCGTTTTAGCGCCTGTCTCTTTAAGGCCCCCTCCTGAAAAATCCCAGTCTGCTCTAATTGGTCAGCGTTTCCAAACTCCTGCATCTGCGTTCTCTGAGTCTCTGCACCGCCACTGCAGTCAGGGAATGACTGCAACTGCACTTTCTACCTATATATATATATATATATATATATATATATATAGTGCAGTTGTGACATCACAAACGTACAGAAGTCCTGATGGCTCGTTTAAAGGCACAGTTTCTGAATACAGGTTGTGTGCGTTTCTCTGTGGAGTGAGTGTTTTGATACTTCACAGTATTTATATAGCACCTCGACCTGCTTTAAAATCAGAAAAGAAGGAAATCTCACTTATTACAATATGGGACCTTTAATGGGATGTTATTGTTCTAATGTCTAATAATACATACAAAAATATCACTAACTGGACGGCTATGGTCCTGTGATATGGTCCAGGAATTTTGGACCGGGATACATGACAACCTATGTGGGATTGCAGGGACCCAGGTTCCATTCAGCCCAAGATTATTTGTTCTGGGAGACGGCTCAATCTTAAGCGCGGGATGGATAAGCACATAAGAAGCTGGGTCCAGACTAGTTTAATGTTAGCCAGACAGATTTTTTTTAAGAGGATGGAAGAATGAAGGGATGCCGTCAATTCAAGAGTGGGCTTGTGAGATGGCTAGTGTGACGGTGGCGTTTGAAGAAAAAAAAGTCATATAAACGTTTTTCCAAATTGGATGTCTATGAGCTTATCTGGAGGGCTCCTAAGAGCCATGTATGGTGGGCCTATGGTGTTATACATATGTTTATTTGGTTTATGGTTTATTGTCTGTTTTGTTATTATTTAGTTGTATGGTCTTGAATATTGTAGTTACTGTGTCTTCTTTTCTTGATTTTTGTCTGGGTGGGTGGTGATGACGAAGGGGGCAGGGATATGTTCATGTTGCAAATAGTATGTTTTTTATGTTAAATAAACACAAAAAGTGTTAATCACAACAAAGAAATACCACTAATTTTGCTGGGAACCCTGAAGGACTCAAGGAAGTTCCCACACCCCTCATTAAGAGCCATTCCTTTAGAGCACAGTCACGAGTGTGACCAGAACACATACATTGAAATTGCTAAAAAATGAGTCTGTTCCTTGAAGCATCATGTTATCACAATGAAGTAGCAAGACGGACATGGAGCAGAAGGCGTTGGTGTTACCTGAGCAGGTGTCTGAGTGGTGAGAGCATGGCTGGATCCGAAACTAAACTCCTCTGGCCGCACAAAGCAGGTAGACGACGACTCGCTCGTTACTATGGTGATGGGTTTGGGAAGCATCTCCTTTCTGCTGTTGGATGACGACTCACTTCCTGTATGAGACTGGCAGACGCTACATGTCATCCCACAAGTCAAAAACACCAATAACTGCGTTTGGGGCCCCAGTGGCAACGTCAATGAGCCCTTCTTAGAGAAAAACTCAACCGACAAACTGCTCAGATACTCACAGCTTGTCCATCATCCTCGGTGTCGGCTTCTTCTGGTGTGGAGGACGAGGGCGAGTCAGAGCCTTGAGAACATGAATAGAGAGGATTTAGGCTCTTCTAGATCTCTGCTAGAATTCAAACACAACGGATGAAAGTGTTGATGGTGTATCTCTACCTCTGTCGAGCTTGTCTAGGACAGTCTGCAGCCCTTTCTCAAAGGAGATGGCATCGGCAGGACTCTGGAACGTAAGGCCAAACTTCCGATCTTCTACTCGCCAGTGATGGAAGATGGGGTTCACCTTGTTGTACACTAACCCCCTTTGCACCGCACACTCCAACACTGGCTAAAGACACAAAATGACAATCCCAGCAACATAAGAAGTCAAACCGAGATTGTTTCCTTTGCTCAAATCGAGCACTCTGCTACAGTCTTTAGGTGGTGTTGAGGAGCAACGTGACACCAAAGGCAGCCATAACACACACGCACACACTCACTGCTCGATCTCGCAGCCGTTCTCCACGTATGATGTATTCTCTCCGCCCCCTGCCATCATGACTCCGCCCTTTACATATGACCACATGACTGAGGCCACCACCTCCAAGGGGCACCCAACCGCCACTGGAGTCATCACGCGTCATCACCACTGCACGAACACGCACACTGTCAGGGAAGCCAAGAGAGTGAGCACAGGCACAGGCTGGTTAAACAACGTGATGATATACACTGACACACACAATCACAGAAATACCTGCAGACATGCACACACTGACATGCACATTTGGTTGGGGGGAAAAAAGAGACAACTTCCATAAGCCAAAAATGCAGTACTAATATGATGCTAAGGCAACTGTTTTCAGCTCTGTTGAACTAAGATGGCATGATGAAATCCACACAAAGAAGACAGAATTGACAGCTTGGCCTATGCATTGCAACATGACAGCTCAAAGGCATATTAGACATGTTTTACTCAGGTAAATTCTGATTTTAATTTGCATGTGGTGAAGCTAAACAAATATGAGAAATAATGAAATATTTGGATAATGTGGTTTGGCTTTATTTAAACATTACTGCTGCTTAGGAGCATGAAAAACTGGGACTGACTGAGTGTAGGTTATAAAGGAAGTATGGAGCAAATGGATAGAAAGAAAGCCAGCGTTGAGGAGGAGAGAAATGGCCAAATGGGAGGGAGGAAGAATGAGTGTTTCCCAGATAGATGTATCAATGAACGCACCCATTCGCCATCAGAGGCCCCGGCATTCTTGCAAAAAAAATAAGCTCTGCCTTCGCCAGTCGGCTGAATAATTCAGCACCGCAGTTGGACATGTGCATGTAACGCATGCACAGCCGCGTCTTTTTGTTATTCTCAAATCACACTGAATTTTAAGTGTTGCAATTCCGCCCCTGCTGCACGCACTCATTAAAGAACCCCGATATTATGTTCTATTTTTTATGAATGGGGTAGAGAGAGACTGGCTTCGACATCGCACTGTGCGTGAGATATTTGGCCAGAAAATGTACAAGGCCTAAATACAACACAATCGCGTGTGAAAAAGGGGAAGGAAAAAGGAACGAGTGGGTGAAAGGATGGAGAGGAAACGAGAGATGGGGGGAGGGGGCCGATTAGAAACGGGAAGGAGGAGAGGAGGGGTGAGGATGAGGGAGAGGGAGAAAAAAAAAATCACATTTCATTCATAAAGTTTGGCTTTAAAAAAAATCATAATGAAACCCCGAGACACGTTGATAAAAATCACAACGCCTCCATCCCTCCCTCGTTTTACTGTAGCCATGTCTTGAATGACGCGATGCTGGTCCCAAACTCGCCATATTTCGCCCCCCCCCATACATTTTACACATTGACTGATTTTCGTGACGGGTTTTACCAATCGCTAACAACGCATTAATTTCAGAATTGTTGCATAGCTTTCTGTTGTTTGTTCAAAATGTTGTCATTATTATTTCTGTAATTATGTGCGTGTAGGTTGTGTGCCGGTCGTGTAAAAAGCACAGGTCCACATATAGGTGGCTTAACATTTATCACATATTGGCATAGATATATCGGAAATGGGGTGTATGCTGTTGATTCAAGACTACGTAATGGTGTTTTCTTTTTTTATTATTCCCGGCAGCCTGCTAAACTGTAGAAGACCGATTGTGATAATAGTGCATGATGCTGGATTGGTGTAACATTGATGGCGGTGGCGTTCTTTCTACCCGATGTGGCGAATGGCAGAATACATGTGTGCAATGTTAAAAATGAAAATGTAAGGACTTACTCGCCCTCCATGGCTCGGTGTTGCCCGCCGCTTGCAGCAGCCCACCCCAGGGTCTCCTCTCTCTCTCTCTCTCTCTCTCTCTCCCTCTCTCTCTCTCTCTCTCTCTCTCTCTCTCTCTCTCTCTCTCTCTCTCTCTTTTTATCCTCCTTTCAGGAAACACTCACAGGCTCACTCACATTCTCTCTCTATCTGCTCTCATTTTCCTAATCTTCCTCTCTCTTCCTCTCTCTCTTCCTCTCGCTCTCTCTCTCCACCTTGATGTCGTTTCGGTGTATCAGGATATAGGCTTGAGGTTGCAGCAGCCATTTTCCGCTGGCAGCATCCTCCCTCTCTCTCCCTCCCTCCTACCCTCCCTCCCTCCCTCCTTCTCTCCCTCTCTCTCTCTCTCTCTCTCTCTCTCTCTCTCTCTCTCTCTCTCTCTCTCTCTCTCTCAAATCACTCCCTCGCTTATTCCCTCTCTCCCTCTACCTGCCCTGTGCCAACACATCCGCACTAATCATTGACAGCGTCGTGTCTTTCGGTGGGCTATAGGGTTTGTCGGTGTAACCATGTGATTTTGAAATGATTGAATTCGAGCCCTGAGTAATATATGCAGTGACGTGGCTGGTAAATAAAACGCTGGGCAAACCGTCATTGAACTCCGGTTGATCCCCCGTCGTTGTTACGGGACAAACTGATTCCACAGGGCAAACATCAAATGTAGGTCAAATGAATGTGCCCTTCATTGCATCTTGGCTAGCATTTGAAATGACACAAGTATAACTTTGGCATATTGTTGTGTCCCTGTGCTTATTCAATTCTTAACTGTATATATGTAGCCTATAGTTGTCCATCTTAACAGGAAAAGAACACAAACAGGTGTCCCATATGGATACTAGCGTTGGTACTGGCAGAGACACAGGTTTCAGCACCATGGACAGCAACAACGGATTTCGACGTTTAATTTGGGGAGCTCATTCATTGGTGAAATCACTGCCCCTACTTTAATAAAACGGTGTGTGCGTCACTCTAAACTAAGTATAAGTTATTTTATAGGCTTTTACTTACTTATAACTGTAGGTACGTCATTCATAAAAAAGTTGTTTTTAGATATAGTGTTCTGAAAATAGGGCTCCCTGACTCGCCAGTAAACATTAAAGTATCTCTACATTTAAGGAATTACACACATTTGTAGCAGGAATCCACTATAAATGTAAACAGTAGCTTACAAGCTACAATAAGGACACAGCACCAAACATTATGTCATGGTGCACAGTGGGTTAAAAGTGGTAAAGTAACTGCTCAAATTACAGCCAAACTCCCGCCCCGCAGGCGAACAGAGCTAGCCATTCTGCTGTAGAGTTGGGACGCATATAGCGCGGGAGTAAGGCTCGTTGGTCTAGGGGCATGATTCTCGCTTAGGGTGCGAGAGGTCCCGGGTTCAAATCCCGGACGAGCCCACTTTTTGTCAATCATAGTTTGTCTTTGAACTAATTGATTTAAGTGCAAGAAAAAGGCTGCTAATAACGGGGAAAAAACCCACCATCCAGGTTCAGCTGCTGTCCCGTGGCTTCACTCTAGATCCCGGGGAAGGTACAAAATTCAAAAGAAGAATTCCCTTACATGGATCAACAAAATAGGAATAATTGTCTTTATTTAACCCTGTTATTTAGGTAAGTTATTACATTGTGACACGTGTAAATCTCCTAGTTCCTTCCATTAATTAGAGCAGAGATCTTCGACAGGGGGTCCTGAGAGTTACTGCAGGGGGGCCCAAGTTATTGTTTAATCTTTTTTTTTCCAAAAGTTAATATGAAAAATATAAAAATATATACATAAACATGAGTTAAACATATTATTAGCAAAGATAAATTGGCCTATTTGTGATAGGATCTTTTAGGATAGGTGATTTTTTTTCTCCTAAATTTACACATTGATGACAGGCTTACTGGCCTTAATAGGTAAGGTAGCCACTAAGGTAGATACAGTTAAGCTTAAGGATGTGTCACATGTATGTTTAACATTAAGACATGATTTATAAATATATGAATATTTAAATAATTCTTTTTTTAATAGCTTATTATTGTATGCACTACAAAGGTATGTATAAAGGCTTTAGGCCGCCCTACACGTTATTGTAGGCCCTATTTGATATGCAACTCAATTTTATACAATATATGTAGTGGGGGGCCCTGCTCCGGTTCTCTCAGTTAAGAGGTCCTTGGCCTAAAAAACGTTGAAGACCCCTGAATTAGAGGACATTTCAGTATATTTCAGCACCAAGGACAGCTCCTTAATAACATGATTGCACATGCACAAACAGCTAGTTATAGATGGTTCTGTCATCACTTCTACAGTCAAATATAAAGTCATGAAATCATCATAAATGATTGCACGGTAGCCCATAATAATATTACAAATTAAACGTAAAAAGTATACACTGACATGTAATATACAATCAATGAATAATAATAATAATAATAAAATACCACTATGACCTAATGATGCTATTTTACAAAAGGGGCATTGAGACGCAGCGTGGGGATTGACCCGAGATCAGATCTGTTGACACTAAATATTTAATTATAAGAAGACTGACAGGTGAAAGGTGAAGTTTGTCCCAGCAGCTCTAAATGACAAATTAGATACACTTTAAGGGTTGTATATTTCTATAGATGTCATTATCACCATTTTTTTGGATAACATCTAACTTAATAAGGTAATGCAGGGAAAATTGCCTGTTCGTTTGAGGCAATTTGGTGTAACAAAAAAAATTTAGCAATATGCATAACAATATTAATTAAAATAATCAAAGTCTTACAACTAGATTTTGACACTTTCTTGCCCCACTGTAGGTTAGTTTTCTTAAATAACTTAAAGGTGCAATATGTAATACTGACAGCTAGCGTTTAAAATAGTTACTCTTGCTCAGTCCAAATTCAAAATACTGGAGAGAGTCGTCTCTCTGGGCCCCTCCTCCCCAGACTCGAAGTTTACGGAGGTTGCCAGGCTGAGACTGCAGCATCCACAACAATGTTGCTAGACGCTAGTCTCACATAGCCAGACATTACTCCACAGCACAGCGGAGTAGCTAACGTTAGATGCTGGCTAAGTTGACAGTCATAAAAGACTATGCTCACGCGGAGCTCTGTACCCGACAGACAGCCACCCTATCTCAGCTTAAAATTACTGCACCAACCAATAAAACATCCTGACCTCGCCGTCCTCTCTACCCGACAACTGATAACAACACACAGGCAAAAATAAAAACAGACATTCCGTCACTGAATGGAAATTTGAAAGGAGAAAATACTGGCTTTAGCATTGTTGTCAGAAAAGATAGTATTTCAACTTAGCATGAACTTTCAATTCTTTGCCTCTCAATCTGGTGATCCATGTTCAATTCCTGTCAAGAGCCAATTTCTCATGGTGTAATGTAAAAGACATTGAAAATACTCTTGGCATAGAGCTTTAGTCTGTCAACCAGTGGCTAGTAGACAATAAGCTCTCTATGCGCCTGTGTTATGGGTCAGCTCTGTTTTCTCTGTTACCCTGCTTGTTTTCCTACAGTGAAAATAAACTCTTTAACCGTTTCTCTGTCTCCGTTGCGTTTGTCTCTGAATCTGAGGCAGAAGAAAAACTAGAGCTTAACAGAACAAACTGGCCAAACTATGGACTCAGCAGAGACATCACACGGGGCAAAGGGAGATGGCGTCCAGCGCGCCATCCACTCACAAGGAGTTTTGTTGGGGCAACACGAGCAGTTAATCCGGTCACTACTAGACAACAACCAGCAGTTGTTGGATCAAGTTTCCCAGCTTACCTCTCAGGTAGCCAGCCTGGTAACCCTTAATCCCTCTCCGCTCTCTGCTTCTTCTCTGCCTGTTCCTCCCTTAGTTTCCCCAGGCACGGCTCCCGCTTCTGCTCTCCGGGAACCCCCTGTTACCGCACCTGAACCCTTCGCTGGGGAACTGAACAAATGCTGTGGGTTCCTGCGCCAGTGCCGCCTGGTATTTCAACAGAAACCCCTGTCCTTCGCTACGGAGACCTCAAAGGTACAATATGCTCTGGGATTACTCAGAGGGAACGCACTGGTTTGGGCAGAGGTAGTCTGTTCAAATCAGCAGATGGCAAGCCTCTCATTTAATGATTTCTCCTCTCAATTAAAAACTGTTTTTGATCACCCGGACCATGCCGGTAACGCAGCAAAGAAGCTCCTGAAGCTTAGGCAGCGTGGCTGAATACTCCATTGATTTCTGGACCTTGGCAGCCGACTCCAAGTGGAATGAGGTGGCTCTACAGGGAGTATTCATTAATGGTTTGAGTGATCCAGTTAAGGATGAACTAGCTGTCTGAGATGAGCCTACTGACCTTTTTTCTCTCGTTTCACTAGCCATACAGATAGATAACAGGCTACGGGAGAGGAGACGGGAAAGGGGCGGTCGATCTCGCACGACATGGGGAGATCTCCCACACTCTCCATTCCGGACCACACTCCCAGGAAGACACCGCTCACCCTCATCAGCCTCCCCCACCAAGGAGCTGGATGAACCCATGCAGTTGGGCTGAGCTCGTCTGTCCCCAGCTGAGAGACTTCAGCGCATGCAGGCTGGTGAGTGCATGTCCTGTGGGGACGCCACTCATT
Organism: Zingel zingel; assembly: GCA_023566125.1. NCBI lineage: Eukaryota > Metazoa > Chordata > Actinopteri > Perciformes > Percidae > Zingel > Zingel zingel. The sequence continues at coordinate 1,215,911 of CM042316.1, forward strand.
CTCTCGCCAATTGTCCGGTTCGCCCAAAAGAAAAGGCTCGCAAGTAAAAGTGGGCGTACTTGCGAGCCCTACACCTAATTCCGATCCCACAGCCCCTCGACTAGTTATCCCAGCTACTGTTCAGTTTAAGAAACTGTCTCTCCCACTAACCACTCTCATTGACTCTGGGGCTGAGGATAGCTTCCTCGATGAAAACCTAGTCAGACAAGCTGAGATCCCTGTCAAGCCCCTGTCATCTCCCATTACCGTTACTGCCATCGATGGTCATCATTTTACTAATATCACTCACCAAACAGTCCCTGTTTCAGTCATTCTGTCTGGTAAACTCAGAGAATCCATCCAGTTTAAAGTAGTCTCCTCCTCTGCCGCCCCACTAATGCTCAGTTTTCCCTGGCTTAGTTTACACAACCCCATATTGTTTGGCAAAACCACAAAATTCACAGCTGCAGCACACACTGCCATTCGGTGTGTCTCGGGTCGGCTAAACCGCCCTCTGTTGGTTCCCCTGCACCTCCTGTAAAAACCTCTGACCTCTCGTCTGTTCCAGAGGAGTATCTGGACTTGGCTGAGGTGTTTAGCAAGTCTAAGGCACTTTCGCTACCACCTCAAAGACTCTATGATTGCGCTATTGAGCTACTGCTTAGAGCCCCTCTGCCGTCTAGCCGGCTTTTCAATCTGTCCCATCCAGAGAGAGAAGCAATGGAGACCTACATAGGAGACTCCCTAGCCTCATGCATCAACTGCCCCTCGTCTTCCTCTTTGGGCGCTGGCTTCTTCTTTGTTGAGAAGAAAGACAAGACATTGCGTCCCTGCATCGACTATAGAGGACTCAATAACATCACCATTAAAAATACGTACCCTCTGCCTCTCATCAACACGGCTTTTGAACCCCTTCAGGGAGCCACTGTATTCTCTAAACTTGACCTCCGTAACGCCTACCACCTCGTCTGGATCAGACAGGGGACGAATGGAAGACGGCATTTAATACCCCTCTCGTCATTTTGAGTACCTTGTTATGCCTTTCGGTCTCACCAACGCCCCAGCAGTGTTTCAGGCCATGGTAAATGATGTTTTGAGGGATTTCCTTCACCGTTTTGTGTTCGTCTATCTAGACGATATTTTGATTTTTTGAAGTCCCAGGATGAACACGTCTCCCACGTCCATCAGGTCCTCCAACGCCTCCTGGAGAACAAACTGTATGTTAAGGCAGAGAAGTGTGAGTTTCACCGGCAGTCAGTCCCCTTTCTGGGTTTTATCATCGAACGGTGACAAGTGTCACCAGACCCAGAAAAGATCAGAGCAGTCACGGAGTGGCCCACGCCAACATCACGGAAACAGCTTCAACGCTTCCTGGGCTTTGCCAATTTCTACCGCCGCTTCATCAAGAACTTCAGCCGAGTCATAGCCCCCCTTACCCAGCTCACCTCCACCAAGGTTCCGTTCCTGTGGACACCTGAAGCCGACTCTGCCGTGAGTACCCTTAAGGAACGGTTTACCACTTCTCCTGTTTTGATTCACCCATATACCAGTTTACAGTTTGTTGTGGAGGTGGATGCTTCTGATTCTGGGGTTGGAGCAGTTTTATCTCAACGCTCCCCCGCAGATCAGAAGCTTCACCCAGTGGCTTTTTTCTCCAAGAAGTTGTACCCTGCAGAAAAGAACTATGACGTGGGTAACCGGGAGCTTCTAGCAGTCAAGGTGGCGTTGGAGGAATGGAGGCACTGGCTAGACGGAGCTGAGCAGCCCTTTGTAGTCTGGACGGACCACAAGAACCGGGCCTACATCCAGTCTACGAAGAGACTAAACTCTCGTCAGGCCAGATGGGCCTTATTCTTCAGCAGGTTCAATTTTGTACTAACTTACCATCCTGGCACACGTAACATCAAGCCTGATGCTCTCTCTCGCCAATTTACAGACAGTGACGATTCCAGTAACCGTGAACCCATCCTGCCTGCTACCTGTTTGGTGGCTGCAGTCCAGTGGGAAATAGAGTCCCTCGTCAGATCAGCACAAGAATCGGAACCAGGACCGGCCGACGGACCCCCTAATCTTCTCTATGTTCCCTCAGCCGTACGGCCCCAAGTGCTCAACTGGATCCACACCTCTCGCTTCTCCTGTCACCCGGGTATGAACCGCACATTGACTTTATTAAAGAGACACTTCTGGTGGTCGTCTGTAGAGGCTGATGTCCGGGCATATGTGGCGGCCTGTTCCATCTTTGGCTTACATGTATTCCGTCCCCATAGAATACCTGTAGACATAGTCTCTAATAGAGGCCCACAGTTTGTTTCTCGAGTGTGGAAGGAATTCTGTTCTGCACTAAGTGTCTCTGTCAGTCTCTCATCAGGTTTCCATCCCCAGTCCAATGGCCAGACAGAGAGGACTAATCAAGACCTGGAGGCTGCCCTTCGCTGTGTTACAGCCCAGAATCCTTCCACCTGGGCTAAACATCTCCCGTGGGTCGAATATGCCCATAACTCCCTTACCTCCTCTGCCACCGGCCTCTCCCCTTTTGAAGTTTCTCTGGGATACCAACCACCTTTGTTTCCGTCCCAGGAGAAGGAATTGGCCGTCCCGCCGGTTCAGGACAACCTTCGTCGTTGCCGCAAGGTGTGAGAGGATACCCGGGAGGTCCTTCTTCGAAACACTGAGCGGAATAAGAGGGTGGCAAACAGACACAGGGTAGCGGCTCCTCAGTTGCAACAGGGACAACAAGTCTGGCTTTCCTCCAGTAATATTCCCCTACACACTGAGTCCTGCAAGCTGTCACCCCGGTTTTTGGGTCCCTTTGAGATTGAGTCCATCATCAATCCATCAGCTGTCCACTTGAAGCTTCCCCAGTCCATGAGGGTCCATCCGACTTCCTCCAGTCCCTTGTGTCCGCCTGTGGATCCCCCTCCGCCGCCACGCATTATCGACGATCATCCAGCATACACAGTCCGGAGACTGTTGGATGCCCAGAAACGTGGTAGGGGGTTCCAGTACCTAGTGGACTGGGAGGGTTATGGACACGAGGAGAGGACATGGATCCCCAGGCGTTTCATTCTGGACCCTCAGCTGGTGAAGGACTTCCATAGGGACCATCCTGACAAGCCAGGTGGGTCGCCAAGAGGCGCCCATTGAGGGGGGTTGGGGGGGTACTGTCAGCTCTGTTTTCCCTGTTTCCCTGCCTGTTTTCCTCTTCCCTTTTCCCTATGTTTGTTGTCGGTGTTTGTCTCCACCTGCCGTGGTGACTTCTCTGGAGGATCTAGGTCAAGGGGCGTGGCCACTCTTTCCCGCTCTGTTCCAGCCAGCTGCAGCACATTCCACTAATCACTCTGCAGTTATCTACCCGGGCTGTTCACCTCCTCAGCGCCAGTTCGTTCCTACTTTACCAGTGGTAACTTGGCTCTACAAACTACTAGCGATTCACTCCTAGTCTCTCTGTATCCTAGCATTTGTTTGTTTCCTCAGTTAATCCTGTCTCTCTTCTGTTCAGATTCCGCTCTGAACCTGTTGTTTCCCAGCCGCTCTCCTGCTGTGACCTGCTCGCCTGCTGCCAACTCACCTAGCCACACAGTGCTCACTGCTGCCTGCTCATCTCGCCACTCATCTCTCATTGCTTCCTGCTCACCTTGCCACGCCGCTCCCAGTGCCGCCTGCTCACCCTGCCACTCGGGTCTCATCGCCTCCACACCGGATCGCCTGGGTGAGTCAGGACGGGTCTCACCGCCGTCCTCCATCCAGTCTCAGTCTCCCTGGCCGCTCACCTACCTGCTACCTCCGGCTTCCGTCCCCATTGGAGCTACTCGATCCTGATCTGTTTTCCTCACTGCCTATTTCCTACAGTGAAAATAAACTCTTTACCCGTTTCTCTGTCTCCGTTTGTCTCTGAGTCTGAGTCAGAAGAAAAACTAGAGCTTAACAGCCTGGGCAAGACTGAATCAATCTTGTTTGGTACAAAAAGGAAGTTGGCAAAATCAAATATTTTAAAGGTGATGTGTAATGGGTCTGAAATTGTATCTAAATCACGTGTCACATATTTGGGTTTAACATTGGATCAATCACTTATAGGTGAATCCATTGCAGCCAAAGTTTTAGCCAAATGTGTCTGTAAGTTGAAGTTTTTATATCGCGAGACAAAGCTTTTAGATTTTTCTGTAAAGGAATGATTGGTATTAACTCTGATTCATTGTCATGTGGATTTTGCTTGCTCTGCATGGTTTTCTGGGTTGACTGTGAAACTTAAAAACAAATTGTCTTAACTTTAAATACTGTCATATTGGCTGAAAAATCAACATATTTTTGGTTTGTAATAGTCGCCAAGTATTGAAACTCTACCACTATTTTATAACATCTCAAATTGCACCAATCCGAAACGAGACATAGCCATGAAACTCTGCACGTGCTCTGTGCTGATCCCTTCCGGCCTGCCAACGGACAAACCATAGGCTGTAAAAACTGATGTCTATTACTTGTCAAAGTTCTTCTGCCAAGACTTGTAAAATGATATGATTATTTATGCTGTTTAAATTCAACTAGAATTACTTGTTCAATGATATTAAATTGTTTTAACAATATCTATATTCTTGGATGTTTTACAGTGGTCCTTTGGGGCCAGATGTAACATTTGACTTCTAGTGTGGCCACAAATTAGCATTTTGTGGCCACAAATTAGTATTTTTTTTTTTTTTCAGATGTCATGTCTGGGGCTCCGTAACATTCAGCAGTGTGAATGCATGTGTTTTTTTAATTGATGTTGTCCCTTATGTTGATGTCCTTGGACTGTTTGTTATTTTTGTATAATTTGTCATAGGAAATATACTGTAATCAGGGTGTCCTTTTTAGAGAGCTTGCTCTCATTAGCCTTCCCTGTTTAAATAAAGGTTTCAATCAATAAATCAGTCACACAATCAATCAGTCAATCAATCAATCAATCAATCAGTCAGTCAGTCAGTCAGTCAGTCAAACTATCAATCAAGGCCTACTGCTGTGGACGGTGGCAGCAGCAAATGTATTTTAGCTAACTTATAAAAGGCCAACTTAAATATCAGTTTAAGTGTACCTTAGAATATTTTACTTCACCTTGCCCTCAGACAGCCCTTTCCGACGAGGAACTGAAGCCATTTCTCTCTTCAAAGCCACCAGACTCCTTTGACAAAAACAGTCATTTTACCTGGCAGAACACGGGAGTTACTGGTCTACCGTCGGTTAGTTTGTGTTACTCTGTGACTCCACACTATAAAACAAACTCATTAACTAACCAATTATATTTCTATAGACGCTACAAACGTAATACTTTTATAGAATATGATGCATTTCTGTAGATTACACTATCCAACTGTTCCAAAAACAACATATATATTAGTAAAATATTGATACATCTAAAGAATATTATTGAATCAGTATTCATATAGGCTATATTACTTCCATTGGTAAAAGAAAAGGATACATAAAAATGTATTTACCGGAAGTAATGATGTCTGCATTGACGTGGACTTGACGATTTAAGTGTTGCAGTTCTTTATTGTGACCACCAGAGGGCTACAACCAGAGAATGCTCTGCTACAACCATAGCTGCACTATGTTTCACTTGTTTCTAGAGAATTTCAGAAAGCTGCAGCCAAGATGGCGCATGCGTCCGGGGCGTGTTGTGGGACGAAGAGGGTGCGGGACCATCTTTCTGGGAGTGTTGAAGGGTGAGTTTTTAAAGGGATTTAACCCAATGCAAAATCAGCACTTTTCACATGTTGTTGAACGTTATAGGCATAATAATTACGGTGCTAGTTATAAAAGAAAAAAAGGTCCAAAGTACAAGCAATGTCGACAAACCGCAAGCTAACGTTAGCTAACGTTATCAGAGTCAAGTTGTTAAACTGCACTTAACTCAAAATAACAGTTGGTGGCTCTTTGTTCACAACGTCAGGAGCTTTTTCACAACGTGCATTTATAATTCGTTTGTAAGAGGAAATGTTTAAATCCTTCTTCTGAGTTGGCTACAGTATGGTGGTTAGGAACCGGGGTGAAGTTAGTTTAATGTTTGATATTCGTCGGTTTTCACGGATGTTACCTTCATTAGGTCCTTGTCAAAGCCTCCATTTTACTCAGTTCCAGGGTATGTTGGAGAGGTAATATAGACAGACGTTTCACAGTTATTTTTAACTCAAAATCACCAAAAATAACGACACAGTTCAGAGCGCAAAGAACTGAATGTCTGTCCAACGCGCCCGTCACAATAGACGTACTTAGGCACCGTCGTAAAATTGCAACTCAACTCATTTTAATATTAATTAACTTATTTGTTTTACAACATAGACATCTCGAACCACTTCCATTAAAGAGAGGGAGAGCCATTAAACATTTCACACTTGTGAATTAGTCAACATAAATGAATATAAATAAAGATGTAGGCTATAGTTACCAATAACGATGGTAGTTGCAACCATTTTCTGATTAATGAATATAATCACATCAAACCACCTGTAATATGTCTCAGACATCCTCTCACAAATGTCACAGCTGTTAGCTTGTGAAAAAGTTTAGCAAATCCTGTAGTATCCTCATCAGTGACCTATTGTCTCTAAATGCATATTTAAAGCTTTTCAATTCAATGGCTTGCTCATTTATGAAGATAATCACATCAAACCACATGTAATATGCCTCAGACATTCTCTCACACATTTCACAGCTGTTAGCTTGTGAAAAACTTTTATGCAAATCCTATAGTATCCTCAATGACCTATTGTCTCTAAAATGCATATTTAAAGCTTTTCAATGCAATGGATTTCTCATTTATGAATGTAATCACATCAAACCACCTGTAGTATGTCTCAGACATCCTCCCAGAACTTTCACAGCTGTTAGTTTGTGAAAAAGTCTTTAGCAAATCCCGTAGCGTTCTCATCAGTGACCCATGCAAATCAACTATTATAAAACATCAGGTTACTTTTGACCTCTACAGAATACATTTGTTTATATGCTTCTCCTCCTTTGTAACAGCATGACTTTAAAGGCTTACTATGCAACTTTTCCAGCTTCGGTCCCCCTACAGGGTGGCTCATTGGAACTACAGCTCGCAGTTCCAATGAGACAACCTGTGGGGGACCGAAGCTGAACAAGTTGCATAGTAAGCCTTCAACAATATTTTTAAAAAGACAATTGTTTAAGAATTAAAGACGTGTATGGTGTAAAGCACCATGATAATATCCATTTAAGCTAAAGAAAGTAATTTCTTGGCCATTTACCAGTCATTGAACATGTCGCCCCCCCAGAGGCCATCGGTCCCCACTCGGTTTTAGGTCATGGTGCAACAATACATTTTGATAAACCAAAACAATAAATCAACCACACAAAACTAAAGCCTCTGGGTCCCTCTGGCAATGTTGTCTGGCAATGTTGTCTTGTCCCAAAAGCACGCCAGGTTAGCCTATTTGGTTTGCTGTGACCATGTGCTGTGCATTTTCTTTGTAAATATGTTTTTTAAGTATTCTTTCAACTCATTTTTGGTAGGGGAGCATGGGGCACAAAGTAACACTTTTTTTGTTTGGGCTAAATATTTCTCAAACCATTCGAGTTTTACTGCTCATATTTTTATACAAGCAACATACCTCTGCTACAAATGTGCACTGCAAGTTTGTTTGTAGGACCTACCGTTCTTGAACAATGCCACGAGAGTGGCGATAGGTGAAATGTTACAACCTGCCCCATATGCAGGGTTAGTTGTAACACTTGGTAAAAAGTTGGATTTAACACAAATAATTCAATAGCATTGTGCTATACACCTAATAAAACTGTATAAAAAAACTTATTTACTAAACTCTGCATAACATAATAGTTTAATTTATGGATCTATTAAAAATAATAAAAAAGAAATGCTAAAATGAAACAGCTGTGAAAGTTCTGGGAGGATGTCTGAGACATATTACAGGTGGTTTGATGTGATTATATTCATTAATCAGAAGATGGTTGCAACTACCATCGTTATTGGTAACTATAGCCTACATCTTTATTTATATTCATTTATGTTTACTAATTCACAAGTGCGAAATGTTTAATGGCTCTCCCTCTCTTTAATGGAAGTGGTTCGAGATGTCTATGTTGTAAAACAAATAAGTTAATGAATATTAAAATGAGTGGAGTTGCAATTTTACGACGGCCCCTAAGTACGTCTATTGTGACGGGCCCGTTGGACAGACATTCAGTTCTTTGCGTTCTGAACTGTGTCGTTATTTTTGGTGATTTTGAGTTAAAAATAACTGTGAAACGTCTGTCTATATTACCTCTCCAACATACCCTGGAACTGAGTAAAATGGAGGCTTTGACAAGGACCTAATGAAGGTAACATCCGTGAAAACCGACAAATATCAAACATTAAACTAACTTCACCCCGGTGGTTAGGAAGTGTAATGTATCGAGTGCATAATGTTACTTTCCTACATTTTGTCATGTGGGTAGCTAGCTGACCCTTTAAAGCCAATTAACGTTACCTGTGGAGTCTACTGGTTTATTTTCTCTTCATATGATCTTGTCGTGACAACGTTTTCATATTGAGTTATAATTCACAGTTCTCTTATTTAAATGAAATACAATTAATTTGACTTAACTCTGCCATATTGTGATATCATAAATATTTGAGAACAAGAACATACATGGTATCTTTTAACCCTAAGCCACTAAGCAAGCTTTTTTTGTGACCAATGTTTCACTAAGTTTTAACATAACTAGCAGTGATGTACAGAGATACGGTGACTTCGTAGGCTCATGTAGGCAATCCATACTTTTTCTTCCTGTAAAATAATTCCAACCCATCAGCAGCAACAAAGGCCCAGAAATGAGCACAATACCAATAACAGAGGATGAATAATAATATAACATATTACTACTAGAAAGTTTACAACTCTATTTCCTGGATGGCCATTTTTTATGTAAACTAGGTTGATTCCTCCAATGTGTAAATCAAATTCAGTTTGTGTTGTACATAACTGTGAAAAGGTTTTGTCGTGACAATATTGCATTTTCCCACCTTTGCCTCCAGGAAATTGCACGTCACAGTGCGCAGGCGATCAGATGGCCGCATGCCGGTGGAGTTGTGCAAAGAGTGCACGCTTTACCACTGTCCCTTCTGCCAGCCTTCCGTCTACAAGCCAAAAGGAGACTATGCCAGTGTTTGGACACATGTAGAAATCCACAGAATGAGGGCCCTGCAACATGGAGGTCAGATTATAGGCTGCTACCTGAGCCTGAAATACATACAGAAAGTGTATCCTGTGACATTATATATCCACTTTTTATGAATTTTGTTTTTTCTTTGCAGAGTTCAATATTCACGTGTGCCAACTGCAGTGCAGAGGAGAAAGGCATTTTCACTGTCCATACTGCCCAAGAACAATTATAACCCGGAAACAGTTTGAAAGTCATATGGACAAATGTGTGGGGACACAAAGTTCAACAGCGGCAGCCAGAGACGTCCAGTCTGCTCCACCTGGCATTCCATCTCAGCCAGCTACCACAGCCATCCTCCTGCTCAACATCACCCCCCCTCTCCCGCAAACGATCAGGATGGGCCAGTGTCCCGCTCCACCCGAGCCCTCTGCTCAGCCTCAACCCACAGCAGACCCCCCTGTTAAATCCGGTCAGTGTCCTGCTCCACCTGACCGTCTTGTTGAACCTACAGCTTCCCAGCCTGCTGCTCCACTTGACCGGCCTGTCCCAATGGACCACCCCTCTACTTTAACTGACCATGTTAAGCAAACAGGTCAAATATTCCGAACAGCAGGGAGAAAAATAAAATGTCCAATGTGCAACCTGTACTTGAATAAAAAAAATCTAAGGAAACATAAACTCAGGAGACATTTCTGTCAGTCCATTTCTGAGAAGGACATCACAGCCAAGGACCATCTTAGAAGTCAGTGTATTGACCCTTATAATGGGCTGTACGCTGTAGCAAAGTCTTACAAGGCCACTGCCGTACCAGTCCATGTCATGAAAAAGAGATCAGGCAGCACACACGAAATGGCGTGTGACGAAGATCGCTGTGAGGCTATTGCAGATTTTGGAAGGCGGAGCGGCTTGCCTTGTAGCCAGTGCCCTCATCTACAGTCTGTTGATTTTTGTTTTACCCGTGCAAAAAGAGTGGACTTGAAGCCTAGCGTGTTGGAAGAACTGGTTTTCAGTAAATTGATTGGAAAGGACATGGGGGCCAAGTGCCTTAGCCATCATGAGCAAGCGACTCAGAACAGAGCCCCGCTTGTTACTCTAATGGATCTTGGTGGAAGTCATTGCCTATATTTGTCAGTGTTTGAGCCCAAAGTCTCACAGTACAGCAAATTAGGAAGACTATTCGTGACATATACTGTAAAGAGAGGGTTGTGGCATTGCAGTTGTTCGCAAGGGAGAATTCCCTGCTTGCACAGATGCATAGCCAAATGGTATCTTTTCCAAACCAACAAAGAGTTATTCACCTCAGACGCCAAACGAAATACACCTTTAAGCATTTCTGAAATAATGGAAGACTCTGCAGAAAATCCATCTGGAACTGTGTATCCAGTAGGAGAAGAAGGACGAAAACAAATGGCAAAGTACATTTACAACCGAAAGAAATTGCCCTCCACATTACCCGAAAACATCACCCAGTGTGAGTCTGAAATACAGTTTCCGAAGCATTTGGTTCCAGCTCAGACTGTCTGCCAAGAGTGCCCAGGTCGTGTTTCCTTAACAGAGCCAGTGCTGATCACCAACAAAGCTAGAGTCATTACCTTCAGCGGACTGATGGAAGGTGCAACACATGCACACATTAAACACTGAAGTCTTTGTTTTTTCTTTTGGCAGTCCTTTTTAAAGCTCTTTGTACGTCTTCCAGATAATTGCACATTTTTCAAAAAGTGTCCAGCGTGTGAAATGGTCTACCGTTACCAGGAGTGGAGTGAGGGTCTTCACAATTACAATGACCACATCATCCTGAGTCTGCAGCTGTGCATGCTTCTGCAAAACGCAATCAAGGTACTCTTGTTTTTCATGAAAAAAAAAGTCAAAAATGGGGCGCCTGGGTAGCTCACCTGGTTGAGTATGCGCACCATGCACAGAGGCTCAGTCCGTGCCACAGCGGTCCACGCTGCATGTCATTCCCCTTCGTCTTCAGTTGTCCTGTGTCCAAGATGCCTAAAATGCCTTATATAGTCTTAAAAAAACAAAGTCAAAAGGCTGTCTGGTTTTGGGGGATATATTTTTTTTTTCTCAGTGTGTTTATAACCTGAAAATGTCAATGTTTTTTTGGGGGGGGGGTTTAGATTCACACTGATGCCTATGGAGTGGTGGATGTGCTGGAGCGGACAGTAGGAGTCAAGTCTCCACGTGGTGTAGAAGTGCTTCAGGCATACCTCCACTTTGAAGCTCTTACAAGTCACGACTGTCAGTCTGGAGTCATGATGGATCTTTATCGAAAGGGGGTTTTCAACGTGGCAGGTGAGTATTTTTTGGTATCTCTGTGGGAACATGTACTGGGAACTAAAGATTCAAAATAAATGTATTGTTTTTTTTAAACAGCTTTTAATGCTTTTCTTTGTAACAGCTAAAAGAGGGTTACATTTGCATTAGGGATAGACCAAATATCGTCCCTGGCTGATTTATCGGGCTGTTTTTTGGCAGTTTGCAGATTATCTGTATCGGGGTTTTATTTATAATGAATTAAAAAGTGCGCTACTTTGGCTCCACTGCAGCTCTGTCTGTCCCTCTGCTCCGGTTTAACGCAACACTTCTGTAGTTATATATAATTTTGAAATGGATGTTTACTGTACTTATATTTGGTATGTATTATTTTGGTATTTGTTAACATTTACCTTTAAAATTTTATGCAAGGCATATACTTGTATCAGAGTATTTTTACTCTGTGGCATTACTACTTGTGTTAGAGTTTGTAACATTGCAAAATGTTAATTTTGACTAATCATTTTTACAGTTTACTTCACTAACTATTGATAATCTGTATCGTTATCGGCCCTGGTCGACCCCAAATTTTGATGCTCTGGTATCCTCATCATAGTATTATTTCTACTTTCTACCACCATTATCATCATATGGATGAACAGCATTTGTGTTTGATCTCACACAATTGTTTTTGTAGGGATTGAGATTCAGGGCCTGCCTGACTGCTTAACTGGAGAAGTAAATGCAGAGGAATTCTGGGATTCAGCGTGCATGGAGATCATAACAAGCAGCCTGCTGGCTTGTAAGTGTAATTTGATTCAGAGACTTGTAATCTTACGTTTTGGTCACAAATGTACCTGTACTCCTAATGTCAGTCCTGCAATGTTAATAATATTACCTTTAGTATTACTTGGAAGCTCTGAAACAGTGGTCTTCAGGCTGAATGTGTCAAACTGTGCCATTTGGAACAATAAAGTTCAGTTTCATCAAATGGGTTTAGTTGGATATTAGGCCTGGCCTGCTGGAGTAAAGGCAGTTAGTACAAGAAACTAGTGCTGAAGCAATTAATCGATTAATTGCAACAGTAAAGAGATTTGTGTATTTTGTTAATCGATTGTTTTAAGTAGTTTTAATTCCCAGTTTTTCCCAATTTCCCTCAATTGTGAGGATTTGCTGCTTTTCTTTGTCATACACGGTAGTAAAGTGAATATTTTGTTGGTCAGCTCAAACAAGCAATGTAGCTTATGATGGATGTTTTTTATGATTATTATTATTATTTTCTGACTTCATTTTATAGCCTGGTTGACACCAGACCCTTCTCAGCTGTAGCTGAGAGTGAGTCTGGGCAAGCTTCATTCACAGCCCATTTCCAACGGACGCCGCTCAAATGCCTCTGGGCTAGTCCTTCAACCAATCAGACCAACGATCCGGGTGACGTAGCAGCGACAGCATCATCAACAGGTCGCTGCGCTTCGGTGGCCGTCATGTTGAATGTAAACAAAAAGCTGCTCGCCGTCGCTGCGCTATCGTCATCGCGTAAAGCCCGCCTCAACGGTTGTGATTGGTGCCTCGATTTGGAAAAATTGGAAATGGGCCCGAATGGGCTCTTGGCCAGACTGACTTGCAGAGCAAATCTCAAATTTGCCGGAAGTTCGTCTTTCGACTAAGTTCGACTAAACGCTTCATTGAGAGAATAGTCTGCAGCTTATGACAGTAAAGTGAATAATTTGGGTTTTAGACAAAAAAAAGCTAATTGAAGATGTCCGCTGGGGTTTTGGCATGCATATTTTAAATGCATTTCTAACGTTTTTATACGTAATCATCAGTTGCAGTCCTACAGGAAATAAAGCAAAGTAGCACTTATAAGGTATCATTATGCCGGTTGATGCAGGTAGCTCATCTTTTTGTCCTTTTGTATCGTTTCTTTATACAGCAAGTTCTGCCTATGTAGCCACCTTAGACGGTAACCTTAAAGACGCTGCAGTGTCTGCAGGCTCAGCCTCCTCCTCCTCCCTGGCTGAGAGAAAGAGGCTGAGCAAACAAAGAACGGAGGAGTGTCACAGGTCTGTGACCAGGTATCTTGTGAAAGAACTACTTCCGTTGTCCACGGTGGAGTCGCCATGGTTTAGGTAGGTCTTTATAATGCTAAACCTAAATGGTGGATCAAGTTGGGGTTTTCCAGTTATTCTGGCTGAATTCAGCCGTGACTCTGTTTCATGAAAGCAGGGGTACACAAGTTACCATGGCGATGTATTCTGTGCAGCTAGCCTGCTCCAGACCAGGCTAACAGCCAGGCTTGATTAATAACACACCACACCAAACTCCGTTGTCAATTAAACACCCTAAAGTTTCTTTAAATATTTTCAAAATCCACATGATCTTCTCTTCACGGCAGCATGAAGTGGACAGCACCTGTTTACATTGACGAGCCACCGCTCTTAACCGAAACCATTCAAGGGGTTACTTGTTATTTGCATAAATTGACAGTTTTACACTTTGCCTTAAAAGTGAGCAGCAAGTTAATGTGTTACTCAGGAAATGTAATGTGTGTATATAATGTATATATTATAGCCCATATGAGAAAGATAAGAGATTTGCGCATTGCGGATTAGTGGTTGTAATTTATTTGATACATTCATGATACATTTCCGGATTAAAATGTTATTTTTGCTCACTTAAAAGTGAGCAAAAAAGAATATTTGCTAATTCGTGCAAATGACAAGTAGCCTAACTCCTTGAATGGTACAATTATGACAGTTTCATTTAAGTGCAGTGGTAATTGTAAATGTATATTTTTAGGCTACTTGCGCCTTCAGTCGGTCCACTATTGTCTTTCTCTCGGTTTACAGTGGCCGTGTTTCCTTAGTTACATATTAAGCTTAATGCTTACTTCCTTTTAAGATTATTAGCTGTTGCTCACTGGCTGTAAATTACACGCAACATGTCTTCTCCATTACAGCATTAGTAAATTGGGTCTCTGTTGAGGAGAGCCGTGAACGCGCATTAATCTGACTTACACCTGGTTTATAATAGTCACACCTCAGCATGGCTTGGCCAAAGTTAAATGCACCCAAGACAGGATATGGTGCCTTGCTCACGAGCACCTTGGGAGTGGCCAGGAGGTGAATTGGCATCTCTCCAGCTACCAATCCTCACCCTGTATTTTGGTCCATACGGGGACTTGAACCAGCCCAACCCGACTCCCTACAGACTGAGCTACTGCCACCCCCAGAAGAAGATCTGTGCACTAATGTGATCAAGTACAGCGCCATTGATACTCTGCATTTTCATTTCTGCTTTCCCTCAGAGAGATGACTAAGATGCTTAACCCAAAGTACCGCCTGCCTTCCAGAGAGCAGCTCGTAAACACCCTGATGCCTTCCTGGTTCTCTGTGGAGAAGAAACGTGTCATCAGAGAGCTGCGGCAAGTGTCCGAGGCTGCAGTGACGTGCGACTGGTGGACCAGTTCTTCCCACGACCGCTACATGACAGTCACTCTACACTTCATAACCAAAGACCAGATGAAGCAGAAAGTGCTCCGTACGAAGCCCGTGTACGATGCTCAGACAGACGCGGTAGTGTCAGAGCAGATCGGCAACGTGCTGGAGGAGTTCGGGGTCCGGGACAAAGTGGTCGCCGTGACGGTGGATAATGCCCTCGGTACGGACATTGCCATCACTAAAAGGCAGTTTAGGAAGCTGAGGTGTTTTGCCCGTATACTTGGCCGTGCTGCACAGAAGGTGTACACCAGCGACACTGTGACCAGATGGGTGTCAAAGATAAGAGCGGTCGTCGTGTGGATCAAAAGGTCTTCCACAGCTCAAACAGTTCTTCAGGAGAAACAGCAGCTTTTGGGTGAGTACATGATGCCTTTTCCTCTTTATTTTTGGCCGCTTAGATACGTGGAGTGTGTCAGTAAGAGGACAGAGTTTCCCGCAGCACTTTTGCAATTTATGCGGCCGCCTTAACAACACGCACCTGCCGCCTTAACTAAGTCTTCAAAAAAAAATCTCTCGCCGTTACTCTGTCCTGTTTGAGTGGCTGTAATGTACATGTCGCATCAACACAGTCTGTAGGAAACAAGGTAACGGCGAGTTGGCAACCCTACCACCTTAACTAACAAATTTTCTGCGGGAAACGTTGGAGGATATACTGACTAGGGCTGCACCATATGAGGAAAATATGCAATACCGTTGTCGAATATCGTGATGTTTCTAGATAGATATATTGAGATTGTTTTTTTTCGGGGCATTTTTTGGCATTTTGAAGACATGAAAGGGGAGATGACATGCAGCAAAGGGCTGCGGGTCGGAGTCGAACCTGCGGCTGCTGCGTCGAGGAGTAAATAAATAAATAAATAAAAAAAAAAAAAAAATATATATATATATATATATATATATATATATATATATATATATATATATATATATATATATATATATATATATATATATATATATATATATATGCGCGCACCTGCTCTACCAGCTGAGCTAACCCGGCCACAGTTCAGCATTTCTGCTGCTTTCGGTATTCTGCTAAAATACACCAAATTGCTTGTTGAATTTAATACAAATGAAAGGAAATCATTCTTCTATTGAACAAATTGAACATTGAATATATAAAAGGCAGCACCAAAAAAAAAGGATGGACAGTTATATTTTCAAGCGCAGTACCACTGACTGTAAAAGGTCGTGTCTGTCTTTCAGATCTACCACAGCACTCTTTGGTGCTCGATGTCCGAACACGGTGGGACTCGCTGTACCTCATGATGGAGCGGTTTGCCCAGCAGTATGCAGCCGTACAGGCCGCCACCACAGATCCACGGATCAAACAGTCTGCGGAGAGGAAAAGGTAACGAAAGTTAATAGTTGTATAAATGTGCAGTGTTGTCAATGGTGTTGGAATAACATTACATTTGCTGTTTTGTTTAAAAGGCTGGAAACGCTCTCAAATGATGATCACTGGAAAGCAGAGGAGTTCGTCAGGATCATGAAGCCTCTGTACGCGTCTTCGCTCTGCGTCTCCGCTGACGAGAGTCCAACCTGTAGTCAGATATTTCCCATCCTGAAAAAGCTGGAGGCCCACTTTGAAACCCAGGATGAGGACTCTCTGTTCACAGCCACGCTCAAGGAAAAAGTCTGGCGTGAGCTGTCTATGTGTTACAAGGTATGTAGGATACTACACCTTCCAACAGCAGAGCAAATTTAAAAAGAAAAGCTGCTGTAAAGAATTGTCTTGTTGTGGTGGTTCCTTGTAAAAGTGGCCTTAGTGTGTACTTTTAAATTGTGATGTTTTATTCTGGGTAACTAATGATTACTTTCATTATGCATTCATCTGTTTTTTTTTTTTTTTTTTTAAATGTCCATCTGAGTTTCCCAACCAAGAGCATGTAATACATTGACAATTGAAAAATATCTTAATTGATTCAGATTAATTCAAGCAATCAACTAATCATTTGAGCTCTAGTTATTTAGTGTTTAGTTTATATAGTTCTCTGGGTAGATTTTCATTGAAGCATCTTAACTTCCATATAAAGTGTTTTTATTTAGTTTAACCTAGATTTGACTAGTCTGCAAGGGAGACCCGGCCAATACAGCAGCGGGAAAAGTTGCAAAAAAACCAACGCATAAGTAGCCAAACGTACAGTATAAAACAATACTCCAACTAGTATCTGGAAAATGGTTACGTGTTTCGAAGCGTTTGATGCAGTCAGATGGCGACATCTTCTAGGCAACCCTTGGTATTGCACAGTTGAAGATTTGGTTCCAGTTTAGCAACAAACCTCAAATTGCTATGATAGACAGAATGGCGTACGCAAATAGAAAATGAGAACCGATAAGAAGTTTGCACTGGACAGAAAGTGTCTTGGTTTCCTTGGATGGTAGTGTGCAGGGTTTGAAGGGGATGCCCTGTATCTCAGTTCTTTTTTTTTTTTTTTATAGACAGAAAATCAGTGGTCACAAGTTTCAGTAAAGGCTGTATCCCCTGGCAGGGGCGTCGGACTGGGGGGCGAAAAACGGGACTGAGTACCCAGGGCCCTCATGTGAGGAGGGCCAAAAAAGATGCTAGAATGAATAGCTGTGGATGCGGGGAGGAGCCCATAGAAAGATGCCTTTCTACAGGGCCCAGAATTTTGTGCGACGCCCCTGATCCCCGGTCTGACTGAACTCTGCCGTGTTCGTATTGTTTTCATTACACACAAATTCCGAATGCTTAATTTCAGGATGGCGATACCTGGAAGTTCCTACAGGAGTCGAGCGCTATGGATCCAAGGTTCAAGAACAGAGTTGACTCGGATGAGATTTGGTACAGAGTGAGAAACGCTGCGGTTAGGGTTACGACCACAACAGAGGTACAGTGTTCTCTTTTCTTTTTCAGTGTTCTACTTGTTCTACTGTATGCTGTAATTATGTGTGCTCACTCATTAGACCCTGTAAGAGCCTATATAGTATAGGTTCAGAGGCTCTTCCTGCCCTCCGCTATCTCATACACTCTCAGTTGAAGTAGTTAAGAGTCTTTTATTTATTTATTTTTTTTTGTCTCTGTAAACTCAAAGCTTCAGTTTATGAGGTGACATGTTGGCCTTTTTCTCCATTTTTGGACTTATCCATGGCCGGAGTTACACTTGTCTTTTCAGTGCAACTTTTGTGAACGGATACACGAGATCGGAACTCAGCTGTGTCCACCCTTGACTCTTCAATGCGACCTGCCTGATCGGATAGTGACCCGATATTTTCCCACGCGACTATAACGTTGTTCCCGCGCAACAGGTGCATCCAAAATGGCACTTGGTGCAAGAGAGAAACTTTTTTTTCCTTTTTCTTATTTTTTTTTTTTGAATGGTGGCAGGGCCCGTACGAGACGCTCTTTGTTGAGGAGAGAGCAGCGGCGATAGCGGCTCTAGCCGCTAACAAAGCTGTGCTAATTCCTTGATGAACACATTTGATTTCCTATAACTTCTTCACAGTAAAATCCCATTGTTATTTTGTTATTTGAAAGCTTTTATTGTGAAGCTGTAGAATCAGAAAACGTTGAGTTAGTTTTAATCAGCAGTAACTTAACACGACTCCCACAACAGTTGGCAGGATCAGATGATAAACGTTAGCCTGGCTCTGCCCTCCTATGTACTTCCGCTCAATTTTCGATTTTCCTTCAGTACTCCATCTGGGTTTGCAGTATATTCTGTGGTTTTCTCGGTCACATATTTGTAGGTCCAATCAGCGAACAGAGGGAGTGGCTGAGTAAGATGACGTTGAGGACGTGCACTAGAAAGATGCGAGCGAAGCCATTCGGTCCGTCGAGGCAACGCTGCTGAATATCCAGAAGTTAAAGCCCGAGCTAGAACAATCTTTGCTGAGTTGTGTTGGTGGCCATGATGTTGTGGCCCTCCTCCCCACGAGGTTCGGGAAAAGTTTGATTTTCCAGCTCGCTCCGTTAGTGGTGAAGGAGTCGGCTAACGCTAGCGATGCTAATGCTAAATATAAGTTGTTGTTGGTCTCCCCTCTTGTTGCACATGACATACGTCATGACCAAACGTTAGTGATTGGTTATGGCAGATCCAGAGTGGCTCTGGGCAGATCCAATAGTTTTAAACTTCAACAGAGTACCCGCCTTCAAGGAAGTTAACACTTGTCAATGGAGAGAGGCCAGACTCTCTGGACTAATGAAATGGACCAGAGTCTGGTAGGACCAGGCTAGACAAAGGTTGCTTTGAAAAGACAATTTGTGATTAAATATATTTTGTAATTTTTCTGGGGATGGCAGTTGCTCAGTCCCTGGTGAGTTGGGTTTGGAACCACAGGATCGCTAGTTCAAACCCCCTCACGGACCAAAGCACGGGATGGTAGCTGGAGAGGTTCACTTTGGGGACTGCCAATGTGCCCTTGAGCAAGGCACCGAACCCGCAACTGCTCGGGGCGCTCATCCATGGGCAGCCCCCTCACTCTGACTTCTTTCTGTTAGTGCAAGTATGTGTATTTCAGGCCTGGATGCAATGTGTGTAACTGCATCTGTACCAACAGAGTAGAACATGTGAATTTCCCCTTGTGGGATAAATAAAGGCATGTCTTCTTCTTCAGATGTCAAATCAGGAGGACCTTGAGCTTTTGCTGGACAGTGATGCTGACGATGAATTTGAGCCAAATTTGTCTTCAGATGAGGTAATGACAACAACATGACACAAACAATTGTCATATTCAATCCAAGATGTCTTGCCAAACAATTTCTTTTTGCTTCATTTCCATTTGCCAGACTCTGTGTCCCAAAAGGCCGAGGCTAACCGGCCTGGAGGAGCTTTTTGAAGAGGAGGACAGGGCTCTGAAGAGCGTTACAGCAGCAGAAAAGACCCCAATGCCTGAACGAGTCCAGAGAGAAATCCAGCTGTACAGAAACCTGCCGGCCGTGCCCACATCAGAGGACGCTCTGGCCTGGTGGTGGAAGAGACGTGACTCGCTGCCTCTCCTGTCTCAGCTCTCCAACTCATACCTGTGTATCCAAGCATCGTCTGCTTCTCGTGAGAGAGTGCGTTCCACAGCAGGGGACACAATCAGCCCAGACGGGTCACACATTCTACCAGAACAGGCGGATATGCAGATTTTTCTACAGAAAAATTGATTAAAACCAATGCGATTTTAGCAATACTAAAACCCTGTTATTCATGACCTATATGTTCAAGTACATCATTCACTGTGCTGCTAGCTTAATGTTATGTCTAATTTACCTCATATCAACAAGGAGTAGTAAGGAGTATAATGTAAATGTGTATAAATATTTTAGATTTGGTGATCCAAGCAAAAATAAATGTTTTACAATGATACCATCATAGACTGTAAATATAAAGATGATTTACAAAGAGTGGAGTGTTCTGACTTTTTGTGTAACTTGAAAGTACAAAGTAAAGTAAAAGTTAGTTGCGAAGTAACATCAATATTTCTACTTTGATAGAAATATACTTTTAATGAAGCGTTCTTCTTTTTGGAAAGGCAGGAATGGCAGAGTGGAGTGCAGTGCTGCTGCTACACGAGGAGTTACGGTGGACTCATGACAAAAACTTAGCGAAAAGAGTTTTGATAGTTAAAAAAATGCGGACCAACTTCATATAGGTGGCGGTCAAAACTGGGAGTGTTGCGTATCTTGCCAACAGTTATTCTGAATTAGAGGAAACTTTGCACAGTTGTTTCCCGTGCTCCTCTGAGGCTGTGTGCACAATTTGAAGTAAATCCCATTTCTGGGAGCGGCGAGGACCATGATTGGGCATCGAGAACCGATTCCTACTTGGAATCATTTCAAAAATTACAATTCCAGTAGAATCGTTTCTTTGTTGGAATCGTTTAGAGAATTTGGTTTCAAATCCGATCATTGCTTCCCAATTTCATTTGCGCAAGTTTTGGTTTCCGTAACGACCAGGTGCTTGTTGTGTTGCTGCCATGGAGCACGCAGTAAGCAGAGCTCTAGTCTGGCTTTATTTTACATTGAAAAAGCCCGGTGACACTGCAAACCACCATTGAATCAAAATAAAACGTTCCTCTTATTTGTGAAAATAGGCATGTGACCCGTTTCAACTCCGGAAGAACCGGAATCAAAAAGGAAGAATTGGAATTGGAATCAGAATTCTCCAGAAATCCAAACGATGCCCAACCCTAGTGAGGACCTGTTCATCGCTGCTTGCAGCTTAAATTTGACTTTGTTCTCTTTGAACCTCAAGATGACCCTAATATATGTAACCTGTCATACTCTTCACAGAGTGAATTCAGTAGTTTTCACCCCAATAAATCATACTACTATTTTATAATATGTAAGCCAAGCAAACTTCTAGTTGAGTAGGATATTCTAGCACTCGTTTCAAACCCTGGTTTAGCACTGTCATTCTCAGGTAGTAGTAATATTTGTGCTGCAATCAGTTCATTTCCTAATGAGAGTTTGAAAACAAAAGAGCAGTAAAGAGCTTATAATGGCTTGTCAGCATCAAAGTGTCTCCACAGAAGGTGCGCTTTGCGGATGCTCACTTATCCCCTACAGAGCGCTTCATACAGAGGGTGAATACACGTGCAGCTGCCATGGGCAGTATGAGAAAATGCAGTGTTTTTTAAACATTAAAGCACGTAAAAATGTTCTAGTACAAACACAAAATGCAAGTATAATCCTGAAAACGCTATATAATAATTGCCCTTTAAT
Source organism: Zingel zingel (assembly GCA_023566125.1). Taxonomy (NCBI): domain Eukaryota; kingdom Metazoa; phylum Chordata; class Actinopteri; order Perciformes; family Percidae; genus Zingel; species Zingel zingel. Next base: position 1,237,487 of record CM042316.1, read on the forward strand.
AATGATTTAGTAATTCTTGCACTATTATTGAAATTCTACTACTACTATTCTTGAAATATAGAAGGTTTCTGATACATATCATAAGCTTGAAGATTTGCTTGAATCTCCAGCTGTTTTTTTTTTAGTAATTTCTGCATGGAACTACTAGGCCTACCCCTCTGTAATAATAGGAATCTTAACTTTTCACAGAGGTCCCAGATGATTGGAGCAGAGATGGAAGGCTGCCTGTAGTACTGGATGAGCAGCAGCAGAGGGGGAACATCTTCATGTTATGAACACAGATGCAGCAGGAAGAAAAAACTGTCTGTACTAACTACTACTACCTCTTTACTCGCAGAATTCAATGTACCCACCTTCTAATAGTGACCAAAACTTTTATCATACTGTAGATGAATGCACATCTTAGTGTGTGTGTACTATATATATATATATATATATATATATATATATATATATATATATATATATATATATATATTGGCACGAACCCCCAACTGCTCGGGGTGCTTGTACAGCAGTTGCAGCCCCCTCACTCTGACATCTCTCCATGTGTGCAGGTATAGGATCTGAGCATGTGTGTGTATTTCAGGCCTGTGTGTAACAACAGAGTGAAAAGATTGGGAAAAAAAGTATTTATATTATTATTATTATATACACTAGTGGAAAGTACTACAGTAAGCACTTTTACTCAAGTACTGTACTTACGTATATCTCTAATGTACTTTATGCTTTATACTTCTACTCCAATACAATTCAGAGGAAAATATTGTAAGTTTTACTAGTCTATATTTACTTGCAGATTCAGATTAAAAATACAATACATAATCAACACATTAATTATGATGTGTATCATCTGTTATTATAGTTTAAGATAGAACTTTATTGATCTCGGGGGGGGGAAATTGACAAGCTACCCAGCAGTGCGTAAAATAAGTACAATTAGCCCCACCCTTATCAGCTGTAACAGTAACATGATTAATGCATCAGTAATTATAATACAATGATATAATACACATTATATTATTCTGAAATAGGCCATTCTGCATAATGATTGCTTTTTTTAACAAGCACCTGGGTGTTCTTCTGAACAATCAACTGGACCTGGACTGGACAGAAAACACATATGCACTGTTCAAAAAAGGGCAGAACAGACTCTATCTGCTGAGGAGACTCGGGTCTTTTGGAGTTCAGGGGGCACTCCTGAGGATGTTTTTTTGACTCTGTGGTGGCATCAGCCATCTTGTGGTCTGCTGAGGGAGCAGCATCGCAACTGCTGACAGGAAGGGACCGAACAAACTGGTTAGAAAGGCCAGTTATGTCCTGGGATGCCCACTAGAACCAGTGGATTTGGGAAGAGAAAGGAGAAGGATAGCCAAGCTATAGACAACATATTCCCGCCTCCTGCAGTCCACTCTGACAGCACTGAGCAGTTCCTTCAGCAGCCAGACAAGCCACGCTGTGTGAAGGAGAGAAAGCGCAGGTCCTTCCTTCCTACTGCTGTCACACTTTATAATCAGCACTGCTCCAAGTACACTACTTACCAAAACTGACAACTCGCTCATGTGCAATATCAAGGTTTACTTATCTGTGCAATATCATTTTCAATATTTTATATATATTATATATTTTAATTATTCAACCTTTAAGTCTGTTAACTTTTTATATTTCCCCCTTACTGTTTTTTACTGTTTGCACTATCCCCTTTGCTGCTGTAACACTGCAAACATCCCTGTTGTGGGGCTAGTAAAGAATTAGCCTATCTCTTACTTTTGAAACATGTTGCGATGAATACTTCTGGGTTTTAAGTAAAGTATGTACAAATTTGAAGGCAGGATGTTTACTTGTAAAAAAAAAAAAAAGAAGTACTTCTACACTGTATTGCTACTTTTACTTAAGTAAATGATCTAAGTACTTTTTGGCTATATACAGTACATTATTGCTTCTTGTTGACCGTTGCGTCCTTCTAAATTGTAATTTTTGAATAACTAAAAGATTTTTATCCAATGCAGTCATGTTGTAATTTTAAAGGCTGTTTTAATGGAGAAATCATTACGAACGTTTCCTGAAATTAAATCAGATATGTGTCAATACTCGTTGTTGTTGTTGTGATGATGTTGTTGTTGTTGTGGTTATTATTTTTTCAATCCATCACTGATAGCAGTAAAGTAATTAGGATGATATTTACAAATACATATTTTAACTGACAGTAGAGCTGTTTATGTCATTTCATTATATAAGACCTGTAAGATAGATAATAAAAGGTTAGACTATAAAAATGCCTTAAGTGGAATTAATAACATGGCACGGAAAGCAAGCTAAATGAACAGAGTAATAATCTTTTTTTTAATTATTTCGCAGTGGTGTTTAACCACAAAAAAATGAAATAAAAAAAAAAAATCTATTGGAACATTAAGCTTCCTCATTCCAGTAAAGGCGCCGACCACGAGAGACAAAGTGTGAAACACTTAAGATGAGCAAAAAAGCAAACGTGTGACATTTTGGTTCATGTGGTGTAGCAGAGTTGCTATGATCAAGTACCTAACATTCACACATGAAAAGGAGGAACTGTGTCTTTTAATGAATGCTACGTTGCTATGATTAATCCTATACGAAGCAGCTTTGACAAACTTCACAAAACAAGATTTTGTGATCATTTCTCAAATCAGCCAATATATACTTTCACATTTTGTTGTGTTTTAAGGTGGCATGCATTTGCAAACTTGCAGCACAGACAAATAACACACATTCAATCGTGTGTAACGACCTTAGACACGACACTGGTGGACTCAAATGCACAACTCAGAACACGGTTAAAAGTATAAAGTCTTAACAAACTTAATGGCATAAATAAGACCTGGCTGGAACGTTGACGAGACTGACATGGTGACAAGACAATCTGGCACAAGACAAAGGCCGACAAGGACTATTTATACATGAGGTAAGGGAAAACAGGTGAAATCAATCGGGGCGGGGTAGACAATCACAACGACGGGAAACTCACAAAATGGGGGAAGTCAGGGTCTGAAACAAGAGGGACAGGTGAATACAAAATAAAACAGGGCGTGCACAACAAGAAAAAACGAGTGACTAAACTTAGCAAACTTGATGAGACATGACGTCATGTGACACAGGAAATGATGTATGCATCTCTTGATGCTGCATTCATAGACATCGGAAAAACATTTTTCCGAGTGAAAACGTCACCATTAACGTCCCTTCCTGTGGGAATCAGAGGTGGGAAACTCGGGCCAGATTTTGCTAACTGAGTTTCCCAGTTGGTGACGCGTGGTTGACAACTGACGTTTGATGTAGACAACTTTGGTTCACTGAACATATTTCAATGACAATGAACTGTTTATTGTAGACAAACGCCTCTGCCAAGAAACATACACAGACATAACATGTTTCAAATATTCATAAACAGGCCCATGTATAAAAAAAAAAACAACACCCTATCCATCTCGTTGGTTGTCCTGCAGATAACACAAAGACCTGAAGATGTGCTGTTTGTATGCTCGTATCAGAAAACAGCAGCAAATCTTTGTTATTGTGGCCTCCATGTTTTCACCACCTGATGCTCTAGGCTACGCCCATCAGCTGGTGGCAGTCATGCAACAAGTTGTTATGCCAAACGCCAATATAACAGAAGAAGAAGAACATGCATCCCAACCATGTGAACACTAGCAGTCGGAAAAACAACGTAATCACGGGGGCGGTCCCTGTTATTCCCAGATGGCATGAACGCGCCATCAGATGCCTCTGTATGTGTCATTTAAACTAGGGCTGTCAAACGATACATTTATTTTAATCGTGATTAATTGCTGAATTTCTGTAGTTAATCACGATTAATCACATGTTTTATCACATGATTAAAGCTCTATTATTTTGCATTTCAGAACAGTTTTTAAGTACATTAATTAACAATCGAAACCAATTTTTACCAGTGTATCTTGATTGGGAATCAAATGAATGCAAAGAAAGTTACTTTATGAACTTGATTTTAAGATTTGTAATTATTTATTTACTGTAAACAAAAGAAAAATGTGTGAATCTGTCATTATTTAATTTCCTCCAAGTACCTAACTAAAAAAACTAAAAATCCCTATCCTTACCAGAGTCAATATAGTGTTTAGTAACTCCTAAATAATGTTGATTCCTCACTGACGTCCAGTGATCAGCGGTTAATGAGACAGCGTTTGCAGCACCTTGCAGCAGTTCCAGTGTGGCTGCTTTCTCCGTGTCATACAGGCTGTGTGTGGGGCTGCTGTCCCCCTCGACGGCAACCAGACAGGTCAGAACATGCCAACCGTAGTACGTCTTTAAGCCCCGAGTCCTCTACCATGCTGACAGGTCTGCAGATAGTTGCCACCCGTTTTGCAAGAGCTGTAGTCATTTTTTGGATTTGGTTTCATCAACAGGTCGGCAAGTAGCACTCTCCAAAATACTGCTTAGCCTGAGTGGGTAGCATGCTAGCGGTAGCATCACGTTAACTGTACTACTATGCTTAGCTCTGTAGGTGGTAGCTCAAGCTTGACGTGTGTCGTGATATTTTAATTCGGCTTTACACAATGTGCATATGGCTTTCGACTTGTCTACAAGCCGTCCGGGAGTTTTGGTAAATTAAAAGCTCCATTCAGGATTTCATTGCTGCTGTCTTTCTCCATCATCCTGCAGCCTGCAGCAGCAGGATGTGTTAGGAGGAAGTGGCAGCTTGATGATAAGTAACGGTGCTGCAAAGGATCAAAATAGTAGCCTGTTAGGCACGACGCAAAGCCGAGTGAAGTGTAAAATAAATTAAACGCTGACAGCCCTAATTTAAACAGATTTTGTTTTCACTTTTGCTGTTATTTAAAAAAAGAGCAAACAACAAAACATGAAATCCAAGTGGGGTGAACCATCTAATTTGTATAGGCACCACTGTATAAATACCTGGAATAAATATCATATTGGATGATAGCGCTTAAACATGCAGTAGAAATAGCAATTAAGAATAAAAAACAGTTACTGTCATCTCCAGAGATACATACAAACTCCCTGTGTCACACAGTAAAATTGTGCTACTGTATCTGTTAGCGCTGAATTTTTTTTTAGATGTATCCCACTTCGAAACACTGCGAAACTAGATATGGTATATAGACTGAATAATATGTGCAATAATAAACTATAAGTAGCATTTATTGTCTGTACACAATTCTTTCTTTTTACTGTTTGAACGGCCCTCCATCAAAGCAGCAATTTTTGTCCTGTTCCCACACTACAATTAACCAAAATGTCACCGGTTTGGTCTGGGTTCAGTTTTGTTCATCTGACGCATTTTTTATTTACACTTTATCGTTTATGGAGCTTAAACTAAGAAGGAAAGATGCACCATATTGAATAGACCATGTAGGCCTAGTTTTTTAGATAAGTCAGTCATTAGGTTACTGTAAAGAACCATACCGTCTTTGAAGGTTTAACTCTTAAACTGCAAACTATGTATATTCATTTTGTCACATGAAATCATACGAAGTACAACTCCAGTAAAAATGTAAAACTATGTGTATGTAAAAATAAAAATCCAATCAGCTCCTTCAACTTGTGCATGATTTATCATAAAGGATTGTGTGGCTGTCAGATCAGCACACAGAAAGAGTCACCTGGTTAAATGGAAATGGGACACCAGGATCCAGCCAAGTCTCAGCGAAAAGGCCGCTCAGCTCCCGACATCCCGCTGGAAACCGACGGAGGCACAGAAGCCACCCAGCTCACCGTCCGACGCCTGCGCATTGGCCAGCAGGATGCCCAGCAGAAAGGTGGCAGTCGGTGCTCAATTTCTCCACTCTTGCCTCACTGCCCCCTCTGATGTAGAGATGAATATGGACCCAGAGATGGTTTTGCTTGTCCGTATAGTCGGGGTCGTAGCCATAGGTCGTTAGTTACATGCCATCACCTTTCAACATCAACAACATAAAGCACAACTACTATTTGTAAAATAGACAGTTAAGCATACATTTTGCAGTGCTGACAAAGTTTATGCGCCTAATCAACCCGTTCTCAAAGTCTCAAACACAGGACTTTCACCCAGGAGAGCAGGGTTCCTAACCCTAACCCTAACCTGTCCCGCTTGCTATAGTCATTTTTTTCTTTTCTCAGAACCGTACGCCCACCCACGACCCTTTCCTAAACCCAACCGTCCCGTAGTTCCCGCGTGTCACGGAACCGTACGCCCACCCACGACCTTTTCCTTAACATAACTGCATCAAAAGGGACGGCAATAGTCCCGACCAAGCGTGTTTACTTATAGCGCTAAAGAGACGCCGCTAAAGGGACGCCGCTAAAGGGACGCCGCTAAAGGGACGGCAATAGTCCCGACCAAGTGCGTTTACTTATAGCGCTAAAGGGACGGCGATAGTCCCGACCAAGCGTGTTTACTTATAACGCTAAAGGGACAGCAATAGTCCCGACCAAGCACGTTTACTTATAGCGCTAAAGGGACGGCAATAGTCCCGACCAAGCGTGTTTACTTAAAGCACTAAAGGGACGGTGATAGTCCCGACCAAGCGTGTTTACTTATAATGCTAAAGGGACGGCAATAGTCCCGACCAAGCACGTTTACTTATAGCGCTAAAGGGACGGCGATAGTCCCGACCAAGCACGTTTACTTATAACGCTAAAGGAGACCTTTAGCGTCAATAAAAACGACAAAGGCACCTGACCAAACGTTCCTATTTTACGAGATGGGTGTGAGAATGTGTTGGCCTAATAGAACACATATACACGTATACTTATACGTACACATAAACATGGGTGGAATTGTGTTAAGTATTTTGATTAAACCAGCCTAGTTTGCAAAATTGTGTTTTAGCAATTGGAAAAAAACTGTAGCTGGGGGCCATTTAGATAACGTTACAGCTGTAGCTTCATAGCCTAAATGGCAGAGTACATACATATGAAAATACAAAGATATTGAACAACATTGCTAATTTGTGACAATCACATAGAGACAGTAATCATAATTAGCAAGGAACCATGTTTCACTTGCTTCTCAAACATACAAGAACTTTCCTCCTGCTCATCCGCCGGCTCCGCTGTCACTCACTACAATTGTTGCTTATGTATTTGTGTTGTAGCTTTTGTGGCTTTTGTGTTTGTGTTGTAGCTTTTGTAGCTTATGTATTTGTGTTGTAGCTTTTGTAGCTTTTGTATTTGTGTTGTAGTGAAGTATCTAATGATTTACAACTTTGACTTAAGTTTAATTACGCCTGCATATTTTAATTCAAATGTATTCCATACAATAATGTGTTACTGAAGTCATGATGGGAAGGAGAGGCCCTATACAGGAAAGAGTTCGAGGAGGATACAGATGTGGAGTCTAAGAGAATAACAGGAAAAGGGCCCTAAGACAAAAGAGACTCTGTATCTTCTAGTCCATGTAGAGGACACTCGTGGTTGACCTTTATCTCAACTCATATATACACCCTCCCACTACATGCACAGTATATATACCATGTGTTAACTGCAGAACTTCAGAGCGACATATTGGAAGAATTGGGTTGGTTGTTCTCCAAGCTCTCTGCAGGAGTTTGTTAAAAGGATGCTGAAAATCTTGAATTGTAATAAATCCTTTTATAATCAAGAACAGTGTCGGCGGATTCCTCTTCATACAGCATCACAGCATTACTATTAAAAGTCACCACAAATTTGGCGACGAGGATGTGCGACGTGTTGCAGGCCTGTTGTCTCATCGTCTCATCACGGGGCACTGCCGGACTGACTCCCGCTTCATTGGCCGGTTTCTGAGGTGAGCTTTTTCACAACTTTGAGCGCTGATCAGTTCGTGTGTGTGGCTCTGTGTGAGCGTTGAGGGGTTGCACCGGGTCGAACCTGTGTGTGCTGTGCTGTGATTGCCGTGTGGTGGAGGTTCTGTTCTAAATTTGTTTGCGTTATAATCACCGCAAACAGGGGGGAGTATGAGCATAATAATGGAAGATAGAGAAGTAAGAGGAAATAAAAGAAATAAAAACAATAAAAGGAAAATAAAGCAAAGGCTTATGATAAAGCAAAGGCTTAATATAAAGCGAAGGCTTAATATAAAGCGAAGGCTTAACGAAGATAAAGAAAGAAGAGGATAAGAGGAAAAACTGATTATTTAGGACGCCGCTTATGAGGAATAACGCCCTCAAGGAAACTAACAACTTGAGGCCATGGTGAGGATGTTGGTGTGTCAGGGCCTTCTAGATGGGCCGATTAAATCCTGGAAATTCATTAGGTGCGATTTTGAGGTCCGCAAAAGGAGCTAGGAAGTTCCAGGGCACTAGGTGCGCTTTCGAGGACGCGCTAGGAGCTAGGAAGTTCCAGGACGCGCTAGGAGCTAGGAAGTTCCAGGACGCGTTAGGAGCTAGGAAGTTCCAGGACGCGTTAGGAGCTAGGAAGTTCCAGGACGCGTTAGGAGCTAGGAAGTTCCAGGACGCGTTAGGAGCTAGGAAGTTCCAGGACGCGTTAGGAGCTAGGAAGTTCCAGGACGCGTTAGGAGCTAGGAAGTTCCAGGACGTTGAGTTTGTAGAATAAAATTCATTGTAGGCTCACACTCGATTCATGGTTGATGAATTATGTCCGAAGTGGCCTTTCATTGATATCTACTACTCAGGTAACAGAAAGCGAGGACAAGAAATGATACAGGAAAGAAGGAAAAGGAGCGGCGGAGAAGCGGGCCTTTAGGGAAAATAGTATGAATGAAGGAACCAGAGAGAGTGTGTGCGTGGAGAGCGGTGTTTTTGCTGTGTGTGGCTGTGCATGCGTGATTTGTCATAAGGATATCCTATGTTAGATATATAGATATGTTTTGGTTGAGAACAGGAGTCTTAGTTATCTGTGAGTAAAGGTATTCTGTTCATTATGGCTAAAACTATGAGTCTCTGTTTGAAGAGAACGTTTAAAAAAAAAAGTGTTAAACTGATATGAGCCTCTTAGGAAGGACTTTGTTTAAAAAGGTATGAGTCTTCTTTAGAGGAGAACGTTTTCAAAAATTGCTAACAACCTATGAGCTTCCTTTGGAGGACGTGAGAATAGATTAGGCTATAGTAAGAATAAGAAGTTTCAAAACTAGGTTTTGTGTTGCATGTTTTGTGTGAGTTTGTGCGTCTTGTCTCGTGCTGCTGTTTTACTGAGTTGTGGGTGCGATTTGGAGAGTTGTTCTCACTGGGAAATCACACTGCTGACTGATCTGCGCATGTCCAAGAATTCTAGGAATTCAAGTTTTCACAGAAAGTTTAAGCCACTCCCTGTCTGCACTGGGGTGCTGCAGCCTGTAGATCTGTGCTGTGAAGATGAGAAAGGGGGAGACTTGTCTTGCAGAGGTGCAGCTTGAGATGAGTGTGAGGTGCTGTAATTGCTTTGAGCTGCAGCTCCGCACAGGAGTTTAGGCTTTTTTACACCTCTGTCTGCACTGGGGGCTGTTAGGTGCAGAGGCAGAGAAGATTAGAAGGAGAAGGGTGGAGTTTTTGAGTGTAGCCCAGAAAATCTTTGGTTACAGTTGTTTGACTAAGTAACTATTGGACTGAAAGTCATTACATTTATAAATGAGTTATGTTGACCGATAAAAAAAGAAAATGTTATTATCTTGAAAGTAAATACAGGTATGTTTAAAAAGATAGGGAAAATATATTGTAATTACTCAAATAGTTAACGACTGTATTTTCAAAAAAGATGTGGTTAATTTTAGTTGATGATATAAATAATTAATCAATATGCAAGGTTGAATGAGTTTGTATGAAGCAAATATGTTCAACAAGACATTGAATCTTTAATCTTTCATTTATATCTGTACATGAGTACTAAAGAGGTAGTTGGAACTGAGTTTGTCAGTTCTTGAGGAGAATTGGTGTAGTTGCCGAAACCATTAAAGTAAAAGAAAAAGATAAAAGTAGAATAAAAAAAAAAAAGAAAGGGATTAATAGCTGGCATAAGTGATTTGCTGGAACCCATATCAGTGATTGATCACCCTGGATTAAGAAAAGTCCAGCCTCTGTACCTCTATTGAAAGTAAGAGATGAGAGGACTGATGGATGGGCTTCAGGATTGTCACCTCTGCCATTCTAAAATGTTGGACCACTTGTTTTGAGTGGCAAGGCATCTAAAATGGTTTTACTTTGAATAAACTACTTCAAAATTTGATAATTTTATAAGGTTTTTGACTTTGCTAAGGTTCTCCACTGTCACATGTGGTCACGTCATTGTGCCAAGGAAATGAGTTGCATTTGTGAAGGTGGAAAATGAATCTGATTCCTGTGAAGAAACAGTGAGTTAATTTAATCCTAATGAAACATTAGAATGAGTTAATTCATATACTTTGTATATTAAATGGGTAACAATTGTTACAAAAGATAGTCAGGAAAGTTGAGAGAAGATGGTAAGTGTATGCTGTGGAAAGGGAAAAGAAAGTTTTATGAGACAATGGGAAGAAAAAAGGGCATGACTTTAAGGGAAGTTAAGGGTACAAGAGTGTACTAAGTTGGTTAAAGACAGAAAGAGAGTGTTGTGAAAGTGACAGAAAGACAGAAAGAGATAAATGTACTTTTGAATTAGGATAATGGAGTTCATATTAATATTGTTGTTACAGAGACAACTGTAACATTTGGGTTACAATCTAAAGGAGGGTAAATGTCTAGATGAGAATAGTAAAAAACTGCTATATCACAAGCACCGAAACTTAGGAGAAAGAGATAAATTATGTAATTTTCAGGAATGATTAATGGTAATTTACAAGACAAATTGCTTTTAGATATTATTGTGATCTGATATATCATAAATAAAAAAAAATGAATTAGGATTGGTGCAGAACAAACATATGTTTCCAGTTGAAATGATCAGCTGCTTAAATACTTAGTGGATTGATAGAACTACGGTGATCATTTCCAGTTTTCTGTGTTGTTACTTTTAGTACTTGAAGTATATATTTTGTGATACTTTTCTTACTTAGGTAATATTAATTTGATAGTAACATTTTTAATTAATGATGTTATAGGTTAGAATCAAGAAAACTAAAATGAGTATGATCAAAGAGAAGTAATGCTTCTTGGAGGTGTTGTGTTTTGTGTTTATTCAGTGTGCCTCGGTGGATGTCAGAGCAGACCTGTCTCACTCTCCCTACAAGCTGCGAGACCGGTGATGGACAGTACCAGATCCTGAACTACATCAGTCCAAAACAACAGACACAGTATTCAGCGTTCCATTCTGTAGGCAACTTTGGCCCCATCCCCCACATACTTGCATCAGGAAGCATCTGGAGCTGGAGCAGCTGAGAAGGAGGGGCGACAGATTTACAACTGTCCATGATTGAGTGTTTGAAGTGGACACCCAGATGGTTTTCAGGGCATGATCAGAGACGGACATTAAGAAGCAACTTTACACATGCCTACAAAGTACTTTGGTGAAACATTCACAGATTAACTAATAATTGAGAGAGGACAAGCTGAAACGACTATAAAGATGAATCCAAGCTCCAAAAGTAAAAACAAAACGTCTGGAAACTAAGAGCAGACTGAGGTTTAGAAAGACGAAGGATGATGACGATGATGATGATCAGAATGAATCAGAAGAGAGGTGATGAAAAATGGAAGAGACAAAAAGACATAAGAGATCAGACCTCTGATGAAAGTGAAGATGGAGACAGCGATGAAGATTTGGAGAGTAGAGGAGCTACAGGATTTCATCCTGCAGCGATTAGCATAGAAGAGATTGAAAGAGACATGGAGCGATGCGTGTCATACTTTGAGAAGCTGAAGATACAGAGGGACAAATTGCTGAAAAAAGGATCCCAGAAAGTGAAGAAATACACATTGCGCTCAAGAAAAGGAAAAGCAAGCGGGAAGATGCTTCCAGTGATTATTCAAGGACAGAATTTGGAGTATAAGCCTTTGCAAGATGCAGAGATGTTAGATATTCTTGATAAGTTGCCTACTTTCCAAGAGGGAGCACATCCTTGGATTGCAAAGTTGGAAGAAATGTCGACAGGGACACAGTATGCCATCGGAGATATTAAGAGACTTTTGACTAATCTCATTGGGATTCCGGCTATGGACGAAATTCCACAGAAAGCTGGACTTAATCGATGTATGGGGACTTCTGTGTATGATCAGGAGTTGTTGGCTGCAAGTAGAGGTCGACTGTGGAGAGCGCTGAGAGATGAGTTTCCGACAAATGTGGATCCAGACAACATTTTGATTGAATCATTGGGACAAGAAGAAAACCCGAGAGCCTATGTGTCGAGAGTTTATCAGGTGTGGAGGAATGTTACAGGAAATGATCCAGATGCAAGTCAACTGGAAAAGTCAGTTTTGCGAACCAAGTTACAGAAGGGACTGCCCCTACCAGTAAGGAGTAAACTGGCAGAGGTGGTTGGACTTGGAACCATGGAAAAAACTGTCTATACAAATCATATAGTCCATCAAGTGGAGCTATATAGAAATGAGCAGAAAGAACAAGACCAAGAAACTCCCAGAAAACTCAATCAAATACAACTGGTGGAGAATAAGAAGAAGAAGGAGAAAAAGCAGGCTTTGCCTATGCAAAATCAGTGTTCACCAAATCAACAACGTCCACTAGTGATTCCAGTTGTTTTATATCCACAGCCAGTTTTTGGACAGATACAGAACTGGAGAGGAAGAGGAAGAGGAAGAAAATATGATCTGTATTTTCAGCCTTCTTCAGAGTGTTTTGATTGTGGACAGGATGGACACTTTGCCCGTGATTGCAATAGACCAGGAGGAAACTACAGAGGAAACTACAGAGGAGGATACAGGTGCCAAAGGTCATCTGGAGGACTGGTGAACCCTTATAGAAGCCTGGAGCCAGGATTCTAGAGATGCCCAGAAGACCTGAAAGGGGGGTGTCATCAGGGCCGGAAAGAGATCCAACAATTGAGCTCAAGGACAAGGACAGTCACAAGTTGGTACAGATCTCCATAGATGAGCGTTGATGTCAGCAGACCAGAGAAGGAGGGAGTGAGAGAGACTGGATTTGCTCTGACGCATCGACGTATTGACGCATTGACGCATTGACACATAAAAAGGAGGTAATGTACCGACAAACACACAATTTGAAAAAACACATACTCTAAACAAATAATTATTTTTACTTTTTAAAATAGAGTTACTCCTATGTGAATACACCTATATGAAGGGTTGAGACATGCATCTAAATTAAGCAACTTGGTATGAAAAGCTTAACTTTTGTCAGTACCTGGTGATATATATATTCTGTTAAATTTTGTAATGACTTTCCTGTGACAGCTTCTAACAAGACTAGTGACAAATATGTTACTTCAGCTGGTGTGTCTGGAAATGTTAAAGGAACATTTCACTGTTTTATTTTTGTGCTCTAATGACAGGCAACTTTTGAACAGGCTTCTATTATTTGAGTGCTGCCTAGATAATTTATTGGGAAGTGATCTCAGGTACAAATTTGAATTGGACTGATGTAAAGTTGTTACAAACAGCAGATTGAGAGTGCTGTTCTCAGAACTTTGTTAAAAAAAGCTTAGAACAATTGTGTGACTATTAGTAAAAATAGCCTGATATTAACATCAGTAAACTGTTCTTAGATGTAATTTGTAAATGCACCTTTTATCTTTAACAACAAAGAAAGGCAAGGTGTATTACAAGTGTCATTATGACCATATGGAGTGCATTCAAAAGTGGTGATGGTAATGGGGAAAAACAACAAAAAAAACAAACAAAAAAAACAAGAAAAGCTGTAATCAGAGATATATTTTAGTCAAATGAAAAGTTTTTTGCATTGGTTAATTTGTTGTTTACAGTGTACTAGTCATCTGTTCGTGTCATTCTCTAAGTACAGATTCACGAACGAAAATCAGTTATTATAGCCCAATGATGGATCAGCATCTTTTGTCATTTATATAGAGATTTAGAAAATTTGATTTGAATTTCACTATTCTGCATAAGTTGCAGTGGTGTTATTGAAGTCTGTAAATGTTAAAGGGTAAAATAATTTACAAAGACTCCAGCGTGAAGCTGTGCAAATCATTGAATCTTGATAGTGATTACAATTTTGGCTTATTAATTACAGAAACAACTTAATGGAGAGGAACGATTGTTCTGCACAATTACATTCGCAAGTAGACTTGGTTTGTCTTGTGTTCAGGATGAAAATGTAAAAGATATTAAATGTGAAGAGTTTAGGATAATTTTCACAGTTCAAGATGTTTACACTTATGTGTTGAGATGTTAGTTTAAGTGTCAGTTTAAAGGGAGTAGAAGTCACAGTTGTAAAGAACATTTTAAGCTGTTTATGATATTTTAACTGATGGTTCTTGTTAAAAGTAAGAAATTTGAGAATACTATGATCTCATCTACTGAAGAACCTTTAAGTGTGAGGATTACCAAGGATTCATTTTTTTAAGACTCAGACGAATAGCATGACAATTGACTATGATACTTTTGATGATAGTTGGACATAAACTGAGAAGACTGAAGATTAAAGGTGATTGCAGTCTTTATGTGTATAATTCCCAGCAGGAGGATCAAGGGGAATATGTGTGTACTTATTCAGAGCCGGAGTTACAAATTATTCCGTTTCAAAATCATTGGATAGCAGGTCATGTGACTCGTAAAGTGACGCTTATGAGGAAAGACTTAGAGCATGATGAAGTTCCTACAGTCACAAAGGAGTTCAGGAATAATATACTACAGTAATCACTTCGAGAGTAACTAATACACAGAGGACATTTGTCACTTTGCCCTCGGAAACAATTGAGAGTGTCAATACATCGACTGAAGCAGCGACACCGAGTACGACTTTTCCTCTTTGCCGGTTGTTGGGCTGTTTAGTGTCTTCTTATTAATCAAAGGGGGGAAATGAATGTGATTTATGTTATACAATTTTTGATATTTGATTCATATTTTTCTTGATTCATTTTATTTTTAATTGATGTTTTCATTTTCATGTGTTGTTTTGCAAAAAGATACTGGTCAGTGTTTTCTTTTCTTCCAGAATATATGGGGGAATGTGCAGAAGGGGTTCAGATACAAATATGGACCAAACATGGACAATATGAATGGACTGAGAACTCTGAACTAGGACGGTGTGGAAGTGTTCAGATTTCATCACACCAATACTGCATTGATAATCAACACCGCTGAGAAGTTGCGGTGTAGTGGACTACATTCCTGTGTTTGTCTGATATATATATATACACGTTTGCAAGAGTAACACATACTTTGTATCATATTCTTGCATTAAGTGTTTGAAGAATGATGTTTTCTGTCATGGAGTGAATATATGGGGACCTCAGATGTTTTTTCTTTTTTTTGACGGTTAGGGAAATGGTGTCCAGGCAGGGAGAAGAAAGTCCTTTTTCAGCTCCGAAGGGTTGACCTGCCTGAATTTGGACATTTTTGATTTTATTTCACTTTGAGGTTTTCACATGTATTTGCTCAAACCATAGCTCTACGTGAATTGATAAAGATTTATTTTCTAATTGATCTGGAGTACTGAGGTGGTCGCCTAGGGCGGAGGGGCCGTGAGAGAATTTTCCTATCGTGAATGATTGATGGCTATTTTGAAAGGAAGCTGCCAGATGGGTTTTTCGCTCTCACACTCCATAAATTGAATCTTGTTATACTGTGTATCTATTTGTGTATACCTCAAAAGGTTATACTATAAGGAACCTGATGTAATGAGAGGTGCTATTTTGTGGTAATCTTATTCTTTTTGTTTTCGAGACTTTATTAAGTCTCGAAGGGGGGAAATATGAAGTATCTAATGATTTACAACTTTGACTTGATATATATATATATATTTTTATTTTTTATTTTTTTTATAGTAAACTGTCAAATAATTGAGGAAAACACCTTTGAGGTATTTGTTCATTACTTGAGTATTTCCAATTTCAATCTTATAAGATCAGAAGTATATAGTGGCAGAAAGAAGGGAAATATTTCACCCCACTACATTTATTAGACAGCTTTAGTTACTAATTACATGCAGATTCTGATTATTAATACAAATTATACTCAACAAATGTGATGTATTCTGATGATGATGATTGTTATAATTATGATTATAGATTTAGCTACCCAGAAGTATAAAGTTGTGCAAAATTAGCCCTAACTTGACCAGCTGCAACATTAAAGCGATGTGATCGATGATTATAATCCAGTTAGGCCTATTTACAGTGGGGCAAAAAAGTATTTAGTCACCCACCAATTGTGCAAGTTCTCCCACTTGCAAATATGAGAGAGGCCTGTCATTTCCATCATAGGTACACTTCAACTATGAGAGACAAAATGAGAAAAAAAATCCAGAAAATCACATTGTAGGATTTTTAATGAATTTATTGGTAAATTATGGTGGAAAATAAGTATTTGGTCACCAACAAACAAGTAAGATTGTTTAGCTCTCACAGACCTGTAACTTCTTCTTTAAGAGGCTCCTCTGTCCTCCACTCGTTACCTGTATTAATGGCACCTGTTTGAACTTGTTATCAGTATAAAAGACACCTGTCCACAACCTCAGTCACTCCAAACAGTCACACTCCAAACTCCACTATGGCCAAGACCAAAGAGCTGTCAAAGGACACCAGAAACAAAATTGTAGACCTGCACCAGGCTGGGAAGACTGAATCTGCAATAGGTAAGCAGCTTGGTGTGAAAAAATCAACTGTGGGAGCAATTATAAGAAAATGGAAGACATACAAGACCACTGATAATCTCCCTCGATCCGGGGCTCCACGCAAGATCTCACCCCGTGGGGTCAAAATGATCACAAGAACGATGAGCAAAAATCCCAGAACCACACGGGGGGACCTAGTGAATGACCTGCAGAGAGCTGGGACCAAAGTATCAAAGGCTACCATCAGTAACACACTACGCCGCCAGGGACTCAAATCCTGCAGTGCCAGACGTGTCCCCCTGCTTAAGCCAGTACATGTCCAGGCCCGTCTGAGGTTTGGGAGAATGTCATATGGTCAGATGAAACCAAAATAGAACTTTTTGGTAAAAACTCAACTTGTTGTGTTTGGAGGAGAAAGAATGCTGAGTTGCATCCAAAGAACACCATACCTACTGTGAAGCATGGGGGAGGAAACATCATGCTTTGGGGCAGTTTTTCTGCAAAGGGACCAGGACGACTGATCCGTGTAAAGGAAAGAATGAGTGGGGCCATGTATCGTGAGATTTTGAGTGAAAACCTCCTTCCATCATCAAGGGCATTGAAGATGAAACGTGGCTGGGTCTTTCAGCATGACAATGATCCCAAACACACTGCCCGGGCAACGAAGGAGTGGCTTCGTAAGAAGCATTTCAAGGTCCTGGAGTCGCCTAGCCAGTCTCCAGATCTCAACCCCATAGAAAATCTTTGGAGGGAGTTGAAAGTCTGTGTTGCCCAGCGACAGCCCCAAAACATCACTGCTAGAGGAGATCTGCATGGAGGAATGGGCCAAAATACCAGCAACAGTGTGTGAAAACCTTGTGAAGACTTACAGAAAACGTTTGACCTCTGTCATTGCCAACAAAGGGTATATAACAAAGTATTGAGATGAACTTTTGTTATTGACCAAATACTTATTTTCCACCATCATTTACCAATAAATTCATTAAAAATCCTACAATGTGATTTTCTGGATTTTTTTTTCTCATTTTGTCTCTCATAGTTGAAGTGTACCTATGATGAAAATTACAGGCCTCATCTCATCTTTTTAAGTGGGAGAACTTGCACAATTGGTGGGTGACTAAATACTTTTTGCCCCACTGTAATATTTGTTACTTTTGAAATGGGTCATTCTGCAAAATTAATATTTTTACTTTTGTTACTGTAAGTACATGTTTATGCTAATACTTTTGTACTTTTACTTAAATAAACTTAAGTTTTTAAGTATTGCTACTTAAAAAACAATCTCAAGACTTCTTCCACCGCTGAAAAAAAATCGCTGCAGGGTGTTCTCACAGCTTTTAAAATGTTCTTTTTACAATGTCACTGGATGAACTGTGTCTTTGTAAGAGACAAAACAATACGGAAAAGGTTATGTGTAACAGAAAACGTATGTTTGACAGCTTCAGGTACCTTAAAGCTTTAGTGCGTAACTTTTTGATATTATTGTACGTCTGTTACATTCAAGCCATTGCCAAATGAGTTGCTACAAAGCTAATTAAGACTATCAGCTCCACACAACCGTCTCTGTGTTTCTCAGTATGACTATGTTCAGAAGATTGTGGCGTCCGGTGACTTTCGCGTGCAGAAACTCGAGTGAAGATAATGACCTTTTCTGAAGACTTCATCATGTCTTTTTAATCCTCCGTGTCCTCCTTGGATATTAGCAACTGTGCAGAGGAGGGGTGGGGGCGCATGCGCGATCATGGAAGGCTTATATCATGTGGACACGCCGACAGTTTTGTTGTCATTACTTAGAATTCCTCATGGGGGAGACAGAAACTACGTACTATAGCTTTAACCTACCTACCCTACTTTAAAGGTCCCATGGCATGAAAATTTTACTATGACGTTTTTTAACATTAATATGAGTTCTCCCAGCCTGCCTATGGTCCTCCAGTGGCTAGAAATGGCGATAGGTGTAAACCGAGCCCTGGGTATCCTGCTCTGCCTTTGAGAAAATGAAAGCTCAGATGGGCCAATCTGGAATCTTCCCTTTATGACGTCATAAGGGGAAAGGTTACCTCCCCTTTCTCTGCTTTGCCCGCCCAGAAAATGTGGCCCGCCCATGAGAAAGAGAGAGACATCATGGCTTGCAAACGAGGGAAGCATGGCAGTTTGTCAAGGCCACACCCCCACCCTCCACCTTGCCCCGCCCCTCTCTCCTCCTCAATAGCATTTAAAGCTACAGACACAGAAATGGCACATCCTAAGGAAAGCTCATTGTGGGACTGGCTCTAGTGGATGTAATTCTGCACCAAGGCTGAATTTCTGGAAAGAGACTTCAGATACAGTATTAGGGGACCACTAAGGCTTATATAAAAGATACTTCAGATACAGTATTAGGGGACCACTACAGTACTCATCATTCTTCTTCCTCCAAACACGGTTAGTGGAATTATGACCAAAAAGTTATATTTTGGTCTCATCTGACCACATGACTTTCTCCCATGACTCCTCTGGATCATCCAAATGGTCATTGGCAAACTTAAGACGGGCCTTGACATGTGCTGGTTTAAGCAGGGGAACCTTCCGTGCCATGCATGATTTCAAACCATGACGTCTTAGTGTATTACCAACAGTAACCTTGGAAACGGTGGTCCCAGCTCTTTTCAGGTCATTGACCAGCTCCTCCCGTGTAATCCTGGGCTGATTTCTCACCTTTCTTAGGATTATTGAGACCCCACGAGGTGAGATCTTGCATGGAGCCCCAGTCCCAGGGAGATTGACAGTCATGTTTAGCTTCTTCCATTTTCTAATGATTGCTCCAACAGTGGACCTTTTTTCACCAAGCTACTTGGCAATTTCCCCGTAGCCCTTTCCAGCCTTGTGGAGGTGTACAATTTTGTCTCTAGTGTCTTTGGACAGCTCTTTGGTCTTGGCCATGTTAGTAGTTGGATTCTTACTGATTGTATGGGGTGGACAGGTGTCTTTATGCAGCTAACGACCTCAAACAGGTACATCTAATTTAGGATAATAAATGGAGTGGAGGTGGACATTTTAAAGGCAGACTAACAGGTCTTTGAGGGTCAGAATTCTAGCTGATAGACAGGTGTTCAAATACTTATTTGCAGCTGTATTATACAAATAAATAGTACAAAAATCATACATTGTGATTTCTGGATTTTTGTTTTTAGATTATGTCTCTCACAGTGGACATGCACCTACGATGACAATTTCAGACCCCTCCATGATTTCCAAGTGGGAGAACCTGCAAAATAGCAGGGTGTTCAAATACTTATTTTCCTCACTGTATATAAAAGAGACTTCAGATACAGTATTAGGGGACCACTAAGGCCTATATAAAAGAGACTTCAGATACAGTATTAGGGGACCACTAAGGCCTATATAAAAGAGACTTCAGATACAGTATTAGGGGACCACTAAGGCCTATATAAAAGAGACTTCAGATACAGTATTAGGGGACCACTAAGGCCTATATAAAGAGACTTCAGATACAGTATTAGGGGACCACTAAGGCCTATATAAAAGAGACTTCAAATACAGTATTAGGGGACCACTAAGGCCTATATAAAAGAGACTTCAGATACAGTATTAGGGGACCACTAAGGCCTATATAAAAGAGACTTCAAATACAGTATTAGGGGACCACTAAGGCCTATATAAAGAGACTTCAGATACAGTATTAGGGGACCACTAAGGTCTATATAAAGAGACTTCCGATACAGTATTAGGGGACCACTAAGGTCTATAAGAGACTTCAGATACAGTATTAGGGGACCACTAAGGTCTATATAAAAGAGACTTCAGATACAGTATTAGGTGACCACTAAGGCCTATATAAAGAGACTTCCGATACAGTATTAGGGGACCACTAACGTCTATAAGAGACTTCAGATACAGTATTAGGGGACCACTAAGGTCTATATAAAAGCATCTAAAAAGCAGCATGTCATAGGACCTTTAAAATGCTACATCTCCCACATACTTTCAGCTAGAGATCTCATTCTAACTTTAAACAGGCGACTATAGGCGACTATAAAACAGGCGAGTTATCAAACTTGTATTAGGCTTTTTGATATCTTTACAGTCTTTGTGTTATCACTGTTTAAGTTTCATGCTTATTTCAGACCTTTTCTGAGTTTGTTAGGTGTGTATTGTGCTTCTTTAGAGTGATAGCATTTACACTCTATTTCTGCAGGAAATGCATTTTTCGTGTCATAAAACATCAGGTTCTCTAGTGGAACCAATTACACCATATCTGTTTATCACCAATTTTCGGAGGAAGTGAATGGGATGTAAGACATTTAAACTAAAACGAGACCTTCCTGTCCAGCTCCCCTCTAGGGTACGCTCTGACTTTACGATTGGACACAACCCCACACTGCTAATCCAAGTCGTCACACTTTGAACTTTGGGTAACACTTTACTTGAAGGTATCTACATAAGAGTTACATGACACTGTCATGAACACTGGCCGTGACCCTGGCCTCCTTCATGGTATGTGTGGGAATGTAGTTTTTGTGGGTTTTTTTGGTGTCTGTCTCTGTGTTTTTGCTCTCTCCCACATGCTCTGAAGCCGATGGTGGGCGTGGTCACTTGCTCCTGCCTACACACCTGTGGTTCATCAGACTACTCAGCACTCATGTTCCTCATCAACCGTTTACGTCCTTTATAAGCCAGGCCAACCTTCCAGTCCCCGCCGGATCGTTAGCCTTACCTGTACGTCAGTCAGTGTGGAAAGTTTTCTCAGTTGCTTAGCGTTATTTGCCTTTTGCTAATTTACCTCCTGTTCTCCTGTCTGCAGTTTCTTGTCACCTGGACTATTCCCTGCACCTCTGCCTAGCTGTCTCCTTCACAGGTGTACTGGATCTTCACAAACCCACCAGCCGGCTCACTTAAACCCCCCGCCCCATCATCTGGACTCGCCTGTCTGTTTACGTACTTTATCCAAATAAAACCTCACCTTGTTCATTCAACTCTCCTCGTCTGGGTCTGCATTTGGGTTCCTGTTTTTGTGAAGCCTGACATGACACTGTCATGACACAGTCATGACACATGAACCCTAACCCTAATCCTAACCCTAACCATAACTTGTCATGACAAAAAACGAATGACACTTACTAAAAGAAGCGTTATGTCATAAACGTTTATGACTTGATTATAATGTTTATGACACGTTCATGACAGTGTCATGTCACTCTTATGTAGATACCTTCAAGTGAAGTGTAACTAAACTTTGAATATGCAGACGCTCCGTCTTTACTATTCAGGAGTATAACATAACATCTCATGTTGATTAAAGCCTCCCTTGTTTTTCCTCCTCTGTCCATACATTCCACACCGTCGTAACAAATTACTCTTTCCTATGACATCCTGCAGGCAACATTACAACTTCAAATGTGCATTAGAAATCATTAGATACATTGTAGAGGTCCAATGTCCCAAGACAGCTTATGTCACTAGTATTCACAATGAACTTATATTCTAAGTATGTTCTCTGTTGATGACATAACATTCCTCTGATTACTTTATGGTTTAATGATAGGCTGCATTCAGGGCACATGGGAAACATGGGAGAGAAGAGTTTTAGCTCTTTATTTTCAATAGTATTTGGGAATGTGAGATTTGAGGCTAAATGGTAAAGTGTCTCTGACTTCTTGAATTCTGATTGAACAACATAGATACTTGAAACTAAATGTAAAGAATCAACTACACAATATATGTTGTCTTGTGTGTGTCAGGACCTTTAATTCTGTGTAATAAATCATCTATTGGCGCAAGGCACAAAGAAAACATTGACTGTAAAAAGCAACAAGTGATAGAAAACTGCTCATTTCTCTGTGACAACGCTGTTTTAGGTAGGAAAGTAGAAAGGACAGAGACTGACTCTAAACATGAAGACTGTACTTTGTGGCGTTTCAGGAGGAAAAGTGCCTCAGTTATACTCTCATATCAGTTTCACATTTTCTCCGTCAGCTTTGTATGATACCCTGGAATGAAGACAGGAAGAAAATACTGTGTTCATGTTAGTTTATTCATCATGTTAACCGTCAGTTTGTTCACACATCCCGTCAGTAAAGACTGTTCAATGACTTATTGTACAGATTCGAAAAAGAGAATAATAAATGAGCTCATTGTTGATTATTATCATAGTAATCCTGATACACAAATAAATGCAAATGTTTTATAGAATTTTTTTTTTAAATAAAAAAAATTGTGAGAACAAAATATCTACGATAAAGGAGGTCTAGTGCTTTCTCTCTTCAGACTCGTGCAGTCGAGAGAGACAACAGCCTTCATTACGAGCAGTGATAGCCTCCATGGCTAAACAGACACAGGAAGGAGCGCCACCTAAAATAAACTCAAACATTCACACAACAACTAATGACAAGATGTCCAAGTAACAGACCAAGAATGTTTGATTGACAGCTGATCTCTGTGCAGTGACTACACACCACAACAATCAGCTCTCAGCAGCAAACATGGAGACTAAATTAGTTGAAGAGTTAACCCTTCCTGTTGTCCTCGGATTAAATTTGGCCTATTTTCAAAAAGTTTCTATAGGCCTATCAGAAATTTGGGTTTCTTTCAACCAAATTTTCCAAAAAAAAGGTAAGTCAAATAAATGATGAGTTCACTACTTTCATTGAATTTCAGTGTTTTATTAAATTTTTTAGCATTTGAAAAAAAAATGTTAAAAAAACGTTAAAAAAAGTGACAAAAATGTTGAAAAAAAAGTGACAGAAATGTCGGAAAAAGCTCAAAAAACTTGGGGAAAAAAGCCCATGCAAACTTTAAAAAGGCACAGAAGTAGACAAAAAATGTTGAAAAGAAGTGACAGAAAAATGTATTTTAAATTTTGACCTAGAAAAACTAAGTTGCATGGTCGAAGGAAGACAACACAAGGGTTAAAACACAGTGTTTAACTCTCTATTTGAGTTTACACAACTCAGCAGTGGCTCCAACAGGATAAGGCCCAAGTCCAGCATAGAGCGGCTGAGTGAATGTGGTCTGGACTCTGTGGAGGAGAGTCATGGTCTCAGAGACGCTGTAGAAGGACAGAACACCTGCACTGTGATCCAGGTACACTCCTACTCTGGAGGACTCAGGACCTGAGACGCAAGTGTGGACTTTGTTGTAGCGAAAGATAAAAGTGTTACTCTGACACTCTGGTGCCCAAGATTTGTTATTGAATCCAAATCCACATTCATTCGGCCTCCCTGCTCTGCTGATGTTCTTGTATGCGACCGCTACGTCAACTCCTCTCCCTTTCCACTCCCACTCCCAGTAACAACGTCCAGTCAGACTCTCTCTACTCAGGACCTGATGGCATCCAGTGAATCTGTGTAGGTGACTAGAATAAGGCTGCTGTTCTCTCATTACTGTTGCTTTTCTGTTGCCCCCAGATAATAACAGCTGTGGGTTTGCTGTGTTTGGATCCAGTGTGATGTCACGTGAATATTTTAAGAATTCAGCTCTGGTCTTGGGCTCTGGTTGTGAATTTGCGCTTAAAACATGCACTTCAGTCCCTGTCAGTGAGACGTTTGTCCATTTCTCATTTAAAACGTGCTGTAGTTTATCTCTGACTTCTGACACGGCCGCTGTCACGTCCTCAAAGCAGCTCAGAGGACGGATATGGATGCTGGATGCTGATTGGCTAAGTGGTGACAGTGAGGAGTAGTTGTGTAGAAACTGGTTGTGATCCTCTGTGTGTGAGAGCTTCTTCAGCTCAGCGTCTTTCCTCTTCAGCTCAGTGATCTCCTGCTCCAGCTCCTCCTGAAGCTCTTTGACTCGACTCACTTCTCTTCTCTGCTGGGATCTGACCTGCTGCTCCACATCAGAGCTTCTTTTCTCCAGGAGACGGATCAGCTCAGTGAAGATCTTCTCGCTGTCCTCCACTGCTTTATCAGCAGAGACATTGATGGCCTCTGCCTGCTGTTGAAGCAGCTTCACATCTTTCTCTCTGTCCTGGATTCTCTGCTGGATGTTCAGTTGACTCCCCTCGAGCTTGTTCTGCCTCTCAGTCCTTTCTGCCGCAGCTGAGACTGTGTCGTGGCCTTTATGTTCATCCATTAAGCAGAGAGAACAGATACACTGCTGATCAGTACGGCAGAAAATCTTCATCACCTCATCATGACAAGAGCAGATGTTCTCCTGGAGCTTCTTGGACGGCTCCACCAGCTTATGTTTTTCAAACGCAGGGGATTCGTAATGAGGCTGAAGGTGTTCCTCGCAGAAAGAGACCAGACACACCAGACAGGACTTGAGGGCTCTCCGTTTTCTCCCAGTGCAGACATCACAGGCCACATCTCTAGGTCCAGCAGAGCAGTGATCGGTAGGAGCAGCTTGGAGTCCAGTCTTCTTCAGTTTCTCCACTAAATCTGCCAACATGGTGTTTTTCAGCAGGACAGGCCTCGGTCTAAAGGTTTGCCTGCACTGAGGGCAGCTGTGGATGTACTTACGATCCTCTCCATCCCAGAACTCTTGAATACAGTTCATACAGTAGCTGTGTCCACAGGGAGTAGTCACCGGATCCTTCAGTAGATCCAGACAGATGGAACAAGAGAAAGTTTCCCGGTTCAGCTGAACTCCTTTCTGCGCCATTTCACCTCTCAATGACACACCTGTCTGAGTTTGACTTCCTGAGAATTTAAACTAGTTTGAGCTCTGATCTAACAGCATGTGTTTCAGCAGTGAATGGGGCCTGCCAGCTCCACATGCTGGTTACGCCCCTCTTCAAACTGTAAATCTAAAGGGTAGGGAACAAGGAAATACATGGACAGAGTGGTGCTCACTGTGTTTGAGAGCAGGAACAGGAGTGAGGGGTTATCAAGCTAATGATGATTCATTCCAGGAAGAAGATCGGTTTTAGAGAGATATTGGTCCTCATTTATCAACCTAACACAGTAACCAGCAAAGATATGAGCGCAGATATCATCTTACGACAGACTTCACGTGTGATTCATGAAACGTTGGTATCACACCAATCAGAGCGTAAGAATGGTCGTACATTGATAAATGCAGCGGCTGGAAACAATCGTAATTTAAATAGCACGCCCCAATATGTCCTGGGTTTTGAGGCCTCGCCCCTACAATTTACGACATGGCGAGACGTAATCCGGCTGAGAAGCGGCACTTTTCAGAGGTGGAGATTGAAACCCTATCTCAGGTTCATTTGCACTAACGTTTGTAGATTTGGCAGCCTGAAAACTGGTATTAAAGGCTGTAGAAATAATGGGGAATGGAAAGAGAGCACTGATGCAGTCAACAGTGTTAAATCGACTTCCAGTTGAAGTTTATTTAATGTATACATCCTTGCCATAGTAATATACAGGCTTATATTGCAATCTCTTTGGCCTACATGGTTTACGTATATTTAAATAAACACACAGTAGCGGAGTTTATGCAGTGTCTTTTATTTTACTCTGTTTTTTTCATGAGTCAGAACCAGGCAATAGCTGTGAGGGAGAGCGCGTGACCTCCGACCCTGTGCTGGACCACCACCCCGACCCTGTCTCCTGTCAGCAGAGGGGCTGGAAAAACAAGGTGAAATAACTCGGTCAATGGCAGAAATAAATCGTTCACTTGTGGCCATTAACGACACTTTCAAAGAGAACGAAAACCTGAAGAATAAATAAAAATGTTGTGCATCGTCATGTTTCCTGTATTGAGTAGGCTATCACTGCCAAATATAACACTATACCTTTTAAAAGCGAGGAATAATCTGTCTCATTCGTATAGCCCCCAGTCGGGGCTGTGCTGGACACTGGTCTCTGGGCATCGGGTCACCTGGCTCCAGAATCCCACAGGCTAAAACAATGTAACATGTTTTGAGACTTTTTCTGCCGTGTATAGTAGGGTCCCCCTGCTGATGCAAGACCATGAGCCATCTGCCCTTAATCAATCCGATGGGGCGCTCCACTGTGGCCCGTGCGCGTACGTGTGCACTGTTGTACCGGCGAATAGAGGTCTTTTAAAAGAGCCAGATCTGCCATTGCTGATAAGTGATCAACTGATGACTCCTCCTTCTCCTGTTAAACTGATTATATGCTGCACCGCAAGTCCACACTGACTCCAAAACTTGCATACACGAGTTCAGACCAGACGTGAGATTTTATCGCAGCCTACGCTCGCATTCATTCAATGCCGAGCTTTGCGTAGGAATCGGCGTACGCCCGTCCTACGCCTGTTTTAGGTCGTACGCACGTTTCATAAATGAGGGCCAGTGTGTTGAACACTATATATATATATATATATATATATATATATATATATATATATATACACATACACACACACACACACACACACACACACACACACACACACACACACACTATAATAGAGCTAAAACTAGTCGGTCAAGTATGATTACATCGGAAAAGATCTGCTTTGCCTTCAAACTAAGAATAAAGACTGTCAATGTGTTTTGCATTTAAGCCCCTTTAGCTATGTGTGTGTGTGTGTGTGTGTGTGTTTCTTGTTTAACTACATTCATGGGGTCCAAAAACCGGGAATACAGTATACTTGTGGGGTCCGGACAGCTTTGTTGGGCCAAAATGCTGGAGCCCACAAGGTTAAAGGGCTGTTTGAGGGTTAAGACTTGGTTTTAGGATTAGGGTTAGAATTAGGTTATGGTGAGGGTAAGGGTAAGGGTTAAGGTTAGGCATCTAGTGGTGATGGTTAAGGTTAGGGTAAGGGGCTAGGGAATGCATTATGTCAATGACAAGTCCCCACAAAGATAGTGAGACGCACTATGTGTGTATGTGTGTGTGTGTGTGTGTGTGTGTGTGTGTGTGTGTGTGCGTGTGTGAGGAGAGTGTGTGTGTGTGAGTGAGTGTGTGTCTCTGTGAGTGTGTGTGAGTGTGTGTGTGTGTGTGTGTGTGTGTGTGTGTGTGTGTGTGTG
>CM042316.1:1267500-1467500 GCA_023566125.1 Zingel zingel
TTTGGCCAGGTGGCACATATATTGGCCAATCAGCTCATGTAGTGTCATTTTGAATGGCAGTGTTTTGAAATGGCAAACCTGTGACTTTATGTCAGATTGTTGTGTCTTATGCAGAGAACCGTGTTCAGTGCATTTATAAAGTGCCATTTTTAAATTGCAAAATGTGTGTAAAGCAGAAAATGTGTTTAGACTTGGAGACTTGAGAAGAGGTTTTGCTCTCTGTGTGTCAGTTTAAATAATTGTGCTATGCATGAACCGTCACATGCAGGAGACGCCGACAACAACGGGACGGTTGTGGTTAGGAAGAGAATAGTTTTGACCCATCCCCCACCCTGACCAACCTCCCTGCGCGGATTTTCGCCTTATCAATACTACTCGCTACCGTAATCGTTCTGTGATCACGAAATATGCTTCCCATTGAAATACATTCATTTAAAATTCATGCTCACCACACGAAAATAACAACATTAACGTGTTTAGTACACAAATGAATAGATTCAATAACGTGACCATTTCACGAACTGCCATGAGACTGGGCTGTTATGCCGTAAACCGTTTAAATCTGAGCATGTCCAACTCACATCTGCACTCGACTCACATTGGGTAGTGACAGGCGGAGCCCGATCAGTGGCGGTTCTACATTGAATGGTGCCCTGGGCGAGACCCCCTTTGAGCGCCCCCCCTCCAAAAAAAAATTAACTATTGCAATTACAACAGGAAACACACTTTTTAAGGTGCACAATCTCCACCTCCAACATTGCCAAAAGACAATGAACACAATTCTGCACAAAATATCACAGTACAGGCTATAATAACTAAAAATAAATATACACTATATACATAAATGTGCCAAAAATATATACAATCATAAAAAATGTAACAAGAGCAGAGAGCAACAATAATATCAAAATATTATAAATATAAATAACAATAATACAAATCCTTCATCACACAAATGTGAAGACACACTAAAGAAAATCTAACTATTATACTATAGCACTAAGAACAGAAAACACAAACTAAAACTAAAACCTGACCTCTCTGGCCTTCCTTGACACAAAATCATCAATGATGTCATCGACAGAGACGGACTGGGACCAAAAATCAGACCTGGCATTTTGGCCATATATATATATATATATATATATATATATATATATATATATATATATGTTTTTATCATTTGAAGAGGTCCTGTGCTTTAATTTGAAGAGGTCTATCATGAGTTTTTGTCTGCCTAAGCAGATAGAAAAGCTACAATTCTCGTTAAGAAAGTTTGCATGATGTGCAACGTTTATATAGACTACTGATGCAGTCATACAGTAAAGCATGCCTACGTCTTTTATATAGACTACTGATGCAGTCATACAGTAAAGCATGCCTTCGTCTTTTATATAGGCTACTGATGCAGTCATACAGTAAAGCATGCCTACGTCTTTTATATAGACTACTGATGCAGTCATACAGTAAAGCATGCCTTCGTCTTTTATATAGACTACTGATGCAGTCATACAGTAAAGCATGCCTTCGTCTTTTATATAGACTACTGATGCAGTCATACAGTAAAGCATGCCTTCGTCTTTTATATAGACTACTGATGCAGTCATACAGTAAAGCATGCCTTCGTCTTTTATATAGACTACTGATGCAGTCATACAGTAAAGCATGCCTTCGTCTTTTATATAGACTACTGATGCAGTCATACAGTAAAGCATGCCTTCGTCTTTTAGATAGACTACTGATGCAGTCATACAGTAAAGCATGCCTTCGTCTTTTATATAGACTACTGATGCAGCCATACAGTAAAGCATGGCTACGTCTTTTATATAGGCTACTGATGCAGCCATACAGTAAAGCATGGCTACGTCTTTTATATAGACTACTGATGCAGTCATACAGTAAAGCATGCCTACGTCTTTTATATAGGCTACTGATGCAGTCATACAGTAAAGCATGCCTTCGTCTTTTATATAGGCTACTGATGCAGTCATACAGTAAAGCATGCCTTCGTCTTTTATATAGACTACTGATGCAGTCATACAGTAAAGCATGCCTACGTCTTTTATATAGACTACTGATGCAGTCATACAGTAAAGCATGCCTTCGTCTTTTATATAGACTACTAATGCAGTCATACAGTAAAGCATGCCTTCGTCTTTTATATAGACTACTGATGCAGTCATACAGTAAAGCATGCCTTCGTCTTTTATATAGACTACTGATGCAGTCATACAGTAAAGCATGCCTTCGTCTTTTATATAGACTACTGATGCAGTCATACAGTAAAGCATGCCTTCGTCTTTTATATAGACTACTGATGCAGTCATACAGTAAAGCATGCCTTCGTCTTTTATATAGACTACTGATGCAGTCATACAGTAAAGCATGCCTTCGTCTTTTATATAGACTACTAATGCAGTCATACAGTAAAGCATGCCTTCGTCTTTTATATAGACTACTGATGCAGTCATACAGTAAAGCATGCCTATGTCTTTTATATAGACTACTGATGCAGTCATACAGTAAAGCATGCCTTCGTCTTTTATATAGGCTACTAATGCAGTCATACAGTAAAGCATGCCTACGTCTTTTATATAGACTACTGATGCAGTCATACAGTAAAGCATGCCTTCGTCTTTTATATAGACTACTGATGCAGTCATACAGTAAAGCATGCCTTCGTCTTTTATATAGGCTACTAATGCAGTCATACAGTAAAGCATGCCTTCGTCTTTTATATAGGCTACTGATGCAGTCATACAGTAAAGCATGCCTTCGTCTTTTATATAGGCTACTAATGCAGTCATACAGTAAAGCATGCCTACGTCTTTTATATAGGCTACTAATGCAGTCATACAGTAAAGCATGGCTACGTCTTTTATATAGACTACTGATGCAGTCATACAGTAAAGCATGGCTACGTCTTTTATATAGACTACTGATGCAGTCATACAGTAAAGCATGGCTACGTCTTTTATATAGGCTACTAATGCAGTCATACAGTAAAGCATGCCTTCGTCTTTTATATAGACTACTGATGCAGTCATACAGTAAAGCATGCCTACGTCTTTTATATAGACTACTAATGCAGTCATACAGTAAAGCATGCCTACGTCTTTTATATAGACTACTAATGCAGTCATACAGTAAAGCATGCCTATGTCTTTTATATAGACTACTGATGCAGTCATACAGTAAAGCATGCCTTCGTCTTTTATATAGGCTACTAATGCAGTCATACAGTAAAGCATGCCTACGTCTTTTATATAGACTACTGATGCAGTCATACAGTAAAGCATGGCTACGTCTTTTATATAGACTACTGATGCAGTCATACAGTAAAGCATGGCTACGTCTTTTATATAGGCTACTAATGCAGTCATACAGTAAAGCATGCCTTCGTCTTTTATATAGACTACTGATGCAGTCATACAGTAAAGCATGCCTTCGTCTTTTATATAGGCTACTAATGCAGTCATACAGTAAAGCATGCCTACGTCTTTTATATAGACTACTGATGCAGTCATACAGTAAAGCATGCCTACGTCTTTTATATAGACTACTGATGCAGTCATACAGTAAAGCATGCCTTCGTCTTTTATATAGACTACTGATGCAGTCATACAGTAAAGCATGCCTTCGTCTTTTATATAGACTACTGATGCAGTCATACAGTAAAGCATGCCTTCGTCTTTTATATAGGCTACTGATGCAGTCATACAGTAAAGCATGCCTACGTCTTTTATATAGACTACTGATGCAGTCATACAGTAAAGCATGCCTTCGTCTTTTATATAGACTACTGATGCAGTCATACAGTAAAGCATGCCTTCGTCTTTTATATAGACTACTGATGCAGTCATACAGTAAAGCATGCCTTCGTCTTTTATATAGACTACTGATGCAGTCATACAGTAAAGGCGCCGGGCCCTGCACCGTTACGGACTAGTCCATTTCATTGTGAAAGTAGGGGGTGCCAGCAGGGCGCCTGCAGCTGCAAGGGGGGCGCCGATTTACCAATTCCCCACACAGTGAAATGGTAGATAACAGAAAACCGCTTTGCGGCGCAGAGGAAGTTCTCGTGCCGCCCACCATGTGATATGAAAAAATGCCGCCCCGGGCGACTGCCCGGTTCGCTCGTGCCAAAAACCGCCACTGAGCCCGATAGATACTGCTGGACCAAGTCGCTCCGCAACCTGCCTGAACTCACCTACGACGATGTGGTTCCGATTGTAAATGAACACTCTCAAAGTAAAAAACATTTTGAAAACAGCAAAAAAGGCAAAAGGTAGAAGACTGTGTACAGAAACTAT
Organism: Zingel zingel; assembly: GCA_023566125.1. Taxonomy (NCBI): domain Eukaryota; kingdom Metazoa; phylum Chordata; class Actinopteri; order Perciformes; family Percidae; genus Zingel; species Zingel zingel. Next base: position 1,271,814 of record CM042316.1, read on the forward strand.
TATAGACTTCAATAGTAGAAGCTCGCTCTAGCCGTTCGCGGTTTCGCGGGTACGGTAAACGTTTCTATGGTAACAGCAAGTTGGACCAATCAGAGACATTGCTGTTACGCTTAGGATTGTTGGTTGTGTAGTTTTTCTCCATAAGATCGCGGATAAAACATGTTTTTCTTAAAACAAGGTTGATTTCATACGGACTTCTAGCTTCTACAGGAGCAGAAACTTTCTTTTCACAACCACGTAGGGTCAGTCTACCTCGGATGGTTTAGACATTATGACTGATATTCTAAATTCTTTACGGCATAATGCTAAGGGATCCGGATCCGGCAAACGTTTTAGCTATCTATTTGATTGCTAACGTTAGCTCAAAACGCCATTAAAGTGACAGCCTTTGTTGTGTTTGATTGCTAACTTGTAGCCAGCAGTGAACGAACTTCGTTATGTAGGTCCATTTTTATTGTATTGAAGTCTCTCGTTAGCAGGTTCTTGTAGGCTACTTCAGCCTCTAATCTACAAATGACATCAGGGATCGTGCTGTGAAAATGTGATGTCTTATGCTAAATAATAAATGACTGCTATGTAATGTACCTATCTCAATATTCTGTGGCTAACAGCAAAACAGATCTGCGTGAAGTCGCAAAGTGACGCATGCGCAACTCACATCTGTACTCGACTGACATCGGGTAGTGACAACGCTTCTGCTTGAGGCTGCTGCTTGTCATGATGAGTGTTGATTGGCTTATACGTCTAACATCTACCAACCAGATAGTGTTGTGGGCGGGACATGAAGTGAGACTCAGTGATGAGTGAAACCGGAGCAGAGGGAGAGACTCAGAGCTGTCAGCCGAGACAAAGTACAACACCTTTTATTTCATTAACTTTACTGGTTATCGGTCAAATAAAACACAGATACAGATAATCTGCACACTGCCAAATATGGGACAGAGCCTTTCCAGTTGCTGATCCACGACGGTGGAAGCTGCTGCCTTCAGATATCAGATGTGCTCCCTCCATTTCTGTTTTCATATCTCGGATAAAGACACATTTTAACTCTGTAATCTCTCAATCTGTTATCATCATGTCTATCATTCTGGGTTTGGGATCTGCTGCTTGTTGTTGTCGTTGGGATTTTCTTTTTGGGTTTTGATATTTACATTTTAATGTTCTTTTATACAGCACTTTGGTCAGATTAATCTGTGTTTAAATGTGCTCTAGAAATCAACTTGACTTACTATAAGTTAACATAAGAAACATTTTACAGACCGAGAGATATGTTGCTTATAATAATTAATCAGAAATCACAATCAAAACAGTAAAAAGTAAAGTTTTATTGTTCATTAATAATATTTATTATACAGACGATAGATTATAGAGTGATATAGACCAAGATATAATAACAAGTTTATAACACTGACAACACTACAAGATACAACTTTTATAAATGCATCAAAGACAATTCATATTCCTTCATATATATAATATAAAACATCACATAATCTTTAGATTTAAAATAAAACATTTGGAACACACACACAGACATACACACACACACACACACACACACACACACAAACACACACACAGAGAGACACATGCACACACACACACATAGACACAGAGACACACACACGCACACACACACACAAAGTGATACTTAACATAAAGGTAAAATGATCTATAATTTCAATTCAATTTTTTTATTTATAGTATCAAATCATAACAAGAGTTATCTCGAGACACTTTACAGATAGTGTAGGTCTAGACCTACTCTATCATTTACAAAGACCCAACAGTTCCAGTAATTCCCCCAACAGCAAGCATTAGCAGTGGTTAATAAAACTCTTAGGTGACAGTAATGTTAAAAAGTGAATTTCGCACATGTTAAACTATTAATAATCACACGCATCCACAACAACATCAAGAAAAGATCAACTAACTTAATATATATACACAATATAATATCATATATATATATATATATATATATATATATATATATATATATATATATATATATATATATATATATATATATATATATATACAACATACTAATACAGACAATAAGGGAACATCTGCACCCTGTCAGGATCAAAGGTTCACTTCTAACATTCAAAACTTATTTTATATTATTATTATAATAATCATTGGGTATTTATAACTTTAGGTATTTATGTCTTATTTCCCATCTTTTCTGTTTGTTGTTTTTGTAATCTCTCTCTCTGTCTTTTGTGTTCTAGTTTAATTTTTTTCTCTGCATGAATTGCAGAGAACAAATTGTTTTAAAGCCAGTGTATACCAGGCTGTATTAAAGCCAATGATGAAATGATCGTATATGCATATTAAGTGTGTGTGTGTGAGCTGAAAGCTGCGCTCCTCTCCGTGTCCTCACGTTCACAGCGACTACAGCAGCACAGAGCATCAGCAGCAGGACACTGAGCACTGAGCATCGCACTTTGAAGAAGGTGGAGTAGATCCCAAAGGGCTCCATGTACACTAACACAGTTCTCTCTGTTGACTCACACTGGTCACCATCATCTGGGTTAGAAACTACACACCAGTACTCCCGTGCATCTCCCACTGAGATATTAGAGATAACCAGGCTCCCATTATCAAAGTACCAGCTCACTCTGCTTATTATCTGATTAGACTCTACATTAAAGATTCTTCCCTCTGTTCGGTGTAACTTGATAAACCAATCTTGCACCTTATCCTTTCTCCAATCTCTGCATATGAGAGTGACTTCTTCTCCCTTTGAGAAGAGCTCTACAGCAGGGGGGCCAAATTTGGGGCACACCACCAGATAATACTGTTGCTCTCTCATAGAGACTTTACAGTTGTACAGACTTGAGTGATTTAACATTAGAGATGAAAACACCAGCGAGTAGTTTTGGTCTACTGAAGGAACAGTCTGGTTTAGTTGTCCTAGGTCAGTGTAGATCCGATTAGACCAACGTGGGGGCTGTTCATCAGTGGAGTCAGTGATAGTGCACGGCAACACAGCGGTCTCTCCCACTGAGCGGTAGATTACCTCATACTGTAGTCTCAACTCTACAGTGTAACTGCTAACACACTGCTGTTGGTCCATCACCAGACATCTGTACCGTGTAAAGTCTGTTGCTGTGACATTGGACGCACGAAGAGCTGATGTGTTTGTCACCACTTGGTATCTTCCTCTAACATTGTCCATCACTGATGTCGTCTTGTCCCCAAAAACTCTGCTCCATGTTTCTTGCTCATATCTAGAGTCCTGTTTGAGCCACTGGGTATCCAGATTACCAGCTGCTCCCTCACATGGCAGGTCCACTGTTTCTCCAAGTTTCACTGCAATACATCTCCCATCTACTGAAGTACAAACAGTAATAGTGAAGTTGTTCTCATGCGTCACGTTGCCCTCAGTCCAACACTCCTCTCGGTACGGGCCGGAGTCTGAATGGGTCAGGTTGAGGATGGTGTAAGAAGAAGTATTCACCGTGCTGACAAGTCGTTGTCTCAAGTGTTCAGGTACTGAGGAGCTGTTGGACCAGAGGTCAGAGGTGTTGGACCAGAGGTCAGAGGTGTTCCACAGGACCAGCTTCTCCTCACCAACAGATCTGGAGATCAGGCAGGAGTTAGTGTTGTTAGGGAGGTTGAAGGTGTAAGAGTCTCTTTCCTTTTGGATAATGATCCGTTCTTCTGCATGGATGTTGTTGAGGAGAGCAAACAGCAGGACGGAGAGCTCTGTGACTGCAGCCATTCTGCTCTGAGGTCGACAACCACTGACACCACTCAGCTCATATACGCTCTACACCAACCCTCATCAGCAGCTGCTCTTTTTTTTTTTTTTTTTTTTTTATCAAACATGACTTCTTTATCTCATCATCAGAGGAAACTTTGCAGCATCAGCTCTCTATCCAGCAATCAATGTCCTTTACACGAGTCTAAAACCAAGGAGGCTGACGGGACTTCATACACACATTATTCAGACAGGACAAGAAACAAGCAGAGATAAGAGGGGGGGGGGGGGGGGGGGGTTCTGTGTGTGTGTCTGTATGTGTGAGAATGTGTGTGTGTGTGTGTGTGTGTGTGTCTGTAAGTGTTAGAACGTGTGTGTCTATGTGTGTATCTCTCTGTGTGTGTGTGTGTGTGTGTGTGTGTGTGTCAGTGTGTGTGTATATGTATGTGTGTGTGTGACACACACATACTCCAATTTGCTAACTTTAGTTACTTCTTAATAATGCATGACTTTTACTTGTAACAAAGAGCTTTTATTTAAGTTAAAGGTCTCAGTACTTCTTCTACCACAGTCGGCGGTCCCCTTGCTAAATACAGGTTTGTTTGTTTTTTTGGTCACTTTGACTCTTAATTTGAAGGCGGACCGGATGTCATCATGATTGTGGTTGATCCGACACTGCCATTTGTAGCTATTCAACCTGCCTGACAAGTGTGATTGTGGATGTGTGAATATCAGTGCTTAAGACTGAAAAGCGCTCAAACGGTTATTGTTAGCTAGCTAGTTTTGTCACATAATTCTTACATATTTACAGAAGAGTTTTAACATTCCTGACAAGCTATCAGCCGTGGACAGTCCTGATGGCAGCTGTGAGGAGTATGAACAAAATGTATGGAGTATGTTTCCATGTTGTTCGTCAGACGGCAGGACTGAAGGTATCGAGGCTGCTTCAACACAGAGCCTTCAGAGTCGGTGTAAGTTTATACAAAAGTGAAGCATTGCTGTATTGTTCTGTTAGAGATAAGGTAGCTAGCGTTAGCTTAGTAACATGAAAGGTCGCTTTAGCATCCACAGGGTTGTTGGAAAAAGTGGTCTGACTATGGCCTAATATCAAAACTAACGATGTCAAGTTAAGTATTCAGACACAAGATAGTTAACGTTAACTGTAGGTATGAAGTTTAAACTTGTTATGATTAGAGCTGGTTGGTTTTGAGGACCCATCAAGGATTCACAAGAACGCGTTGCTTGACTTCTCCAGTTGTCGCGATGGGTTGTGAGCCAGCCAGCCAGCTAGCTAGCTAGCTTAACGTTAACGCTGGCTAACAACGTTGCAGAAACTAACGTAGTTAGAGTTAATTATATACCGATTCTCCAACGCAGTATATGAAGTCAAATTGTAGGTGCACAAATGTTTGTGAATATATTAGATTAATTTTTAATCAGCAGCTTGAATGGCACTAGTAAGTGCACCTTGTGTTGGACGTTGTGACTGAAGCTTAGCTAGGTAACGTTAGCTAATAGCTAGCTAGCTAGCCGGCTAAAGCTTTAGCTTAGTTGCATTGCCATTGGTCGAGCAAAGGGGCGTAGGATAAAACATCCGTCTTCAAGTTAAAGTCGAAATATCAACAAAAATAAATATATAAAGTCGAAATATCTTTTTTTACTAAAACAAACTTCACGTTAAGTTTGGTTGTCGACTCCCATGAAATATATTGCGTATTCTGGTGTTATTTGTTGTGTTCTGTCAATATGCTGTCTATGCCAAATGTGTGTTACTAAAGTTAATTTTTATTGTGTAAATAATGATGGCAAATCGTTTACAAATATAACGATAACATGTTTTACTTCACTATCAATAGGCTACTTGTATATTCCTATGACAGTATGTTGAGTCATAACTGCAGTGGTGGGAAGCAACAGTACATTTACTCAAGTACAGTACTAATATTACTTATATTTTAATCAAGTATTTCCATTTTATGCTACGTTGTACTTCTACTCCTCTACATTTCAGAGGCAAATGTGGTAGTTTTTACTCCACTACATTTATTTAATATATTTAGTTAATAGTTTGAAGATTTATATTATTAATGCAAAATGTAAATTGATGTAATAAATTATGAATATTATTATGAATGAAGATACCCGGCAGTATATACAGTAGTTAAAATAAGCCCCACTTTTATCAGCTATAACATTAAATTGATGCAATTAATGCATCACTTATTATAATCCAGTAATATGATATTAATCTGAAATGGACCATTCTGCATAATAAATACTTTTACTTCTGGTACTTTATTATTACAGTATATTTTGATGCTAATACTTTTGTAATTTTAATGCAGCTCTTGTAGTTGTAAATTCAAAGGGTAAAGGGTATTTACAGTCTATGATTTTAACACTGTAGTAAGTATTGATTCTTTCACTGACTACTTTGTCTCCCTCTAGTGATCATTCAGAATATCTGCACTTTCCAGCAATCTGGTTTGCATAATAAGTACATTTTGAGTTAAACTATATTTTAATATTCAAATCAAACTTGTGTACTCCTACACTATATAGAAATATAAATTCCAACATGAATACTAAAATTGCCTTGTCATTAAGAGTGTTGCGTATGAATCTACTGGAGCTAAAAGAAAAATACAAGAAATGTGACCGCGCCAGGGTACAGCTTCATAAACAAAACAGTATTGCTGAGGCATTAAGATAACGTCCCAGGAAAGCCCCTGTTTAATGCTGAAACATCATAAATCTCAAACACAATCGGTGATTTACACCTATTGCAGGAAGTTTTTCAAACAGGAAATGGGGCCTTATTCCAGTAAACTCACCTTTTGTAATATGACAAGAGGAAGCTGAATCCCCTTTGTGTGGTGTCTATTTTACAGAGGGCTTTGCTTTGTTACACGGATGTTTTTTAAGAATATTTTTGGCCTTTAATTGATAGGACAGTTGTAGACAGGAAAGGGAGCGAGAGGGGAAAGACTTGCAGCCAAGGGCCACAGGTCGGAACCGAACCCTGGACCGCTGCGCTAAGGACTGAGCTTGGGCCACTGTACATGGGGCGCACGCTCTACCAGGGCGCCCCCCCACACGGATGTTTTTTTTTTTTTTTTTAAACATAATGCTTGGCATAAATCTTCCAGGCTGTGCAGCGGCAGCAGCCCTTTGACTCGACGCTGGAAAAGCCCCAGTTCCCCGGAGCCTCGGCCGACTTTGTGGATCAGCTTGATTTCATCCAGCCCAACGTCATCTCTGGGATCCCAGTGTATCGGGTGATGGACAGACAGGGAAACATCATCGACCCCTCTCAAGACCCTCAGGTAGAGTCTGCCTACCTCCCTGGTTGTTAAAAGAGGCACTGTGGCCTCCACTCAGTTAATGTGTTGGTGGTTTTCTATGTTTCTTCCCTGCTCAGCTCTCCAAAGAGACAGTTTTGAACTTTTACCAGAAGATGACTCTGCTGAACACCATGGACCGCATTCTTTATGAGTCCCAGAGACAGGTTAGTGTTTCCTCTTGCATTTCCTGGTAACAATGACACAGCTGAACAATGTTGAAAAGTCTTTTTTTTCTTTTCTTCCTGTTACAGGGTCGCATCTCCTTCTACATGACCAACTATGGTGAGGAGGGGACACATATTGGTAGTGCTGCTGCTCTTGACCCAAACGACATAGTCTTCGGTCAATACAGGGAAGCTGGTAAGACTCAGACAGCATGTAATGTAATTTTAAACGGGGACAATGCACAATTAAACATTAACCTTGTATAAAAACAAGGATAGATGCATTGCACCAGGTTGTTGCACAATTGCTATTTTCCGCCCATAGTCCCTGGGCAGGTATGTAAAACAAATATTCAATGCAAGTGAAGTACAAAAACATCAGATTATACAATTTTACAAACACACCTAATTAACAATAACACAAATGTGCAAAGTTGCATCAATAAAATTATCATGGGCTCAATCGTTTCCCACATCCTAAAACCAGTCCCGTCCCCCCCCACCCCCTCCCAACAAAGCTATGCAATCAAAATCCTAACCCCCTCCCATTACACACACACACACACACACACACACACACACACACTCTTTCAGAAATGTATGGCATGCTGTGGCTTTTCCTGAAATAATTCCCTTTTAGAAATAGGGTTATTTTTTAAGTTATGATAATGATCAAAGCAAGTGACACACCTTAAATATTATTTTTACAACTATTTTTTGTAGCGAAGCTTTGCTCCAAGCTTGTTAGGCAGTTTTATTTAAAGAGGTGTGCCAGTGATCGCTTTGGTGAACAACAATCATGCGACTGGTGACATTTGAGGCAAACAGTGCTTCATTTAGTCAGCAACACACCCATGTTCAACTGCATCATTCAGGAAAATCAGAAAGGCAGTCTTTACTTGTAGATCACATTTCGTACAGCAGCAAAAACTAAAATATAATTATATATATATATATATATATATATATATATATATATATATATATATATATATATATATATATATATATATATATATATATATATATATATTATATATATATATATATATATATATTATATATATATATATATATATATATATATATATATATATATATATATATATATATATATATATATATATATATATATATATATATATATATATATATATATATATATATATATATATATATATATATATATATTATATATATATATATATATATATATATATATATATATATATATATATATATATATATATATATATAAATACGTCTAGAAATAGACCATTCAGATAATGCGTCTTTAACAAAACATAGTTAATCTTATAGGGCTGAAAATAAAGATTATTTTCATTGTTGATTACTCTGTCGATTATTTTCTCTATTAATGGTTTAGTTGTTTGGTCTCTAAAATGTCAGAACATGGTGAGAAATGTGGATCAGTGTTTCCCAAAGCCCAAGATGACGTCCTCAAATGTCTTGTTTTGTCCCCAACTCAAAGATATTCAGTTTAATGTCACAGAGGAGAGAAGACACTAGAACATAGTCACATTAAACAAGCTGACATCAGAGAATGTATTTATTTTTTCATAAAAAAGTCTCAAACCAATTAATTGATTATCAAAGTAGTTGGCAATTAATTTAATACTTGACAACTAATCAATTCATTGATCAGTCTTTGCAGCAATTTTGTCTAAACCTTGTCTATAACCATCAGTTGCCCAGGGTTTCTTATCTTGTGAGTAACAGTGTTATAATTCCTATGCTGCCCTGCAGGAGTGCTGATGTACCGGGGTTTCCCTCTGGATCTGTTCATGGCTCAGTGCTACGCCAACGCCGATGACCTGGGCAAGGGCCGGCAGATGCCCGTGCACTACGGCAGCAAAGATCTGAACTTTGTCACTATCTCCTCTCCTCTGGCCACTCAGATTCCCCAGGGTGAGCTGCTGTACACCTGTGTAAAGCTCTCCAGTCTCCAAGTGCATACATATACCTGTAAATACTGTGTGTGTGCATACATACATACATACATACATACATACATACATAACGATAGACCGGCCGGTGACCAGAATTGGCCGGTATTCACGTGCTCGGCCATGACCGGCGACCGGCAGGTCAGTCTGACATATGCCGATCTCATGCCGCTCAACGCTCCAATTAACTGCCAACATAAGTTCTACCAGTTACAGTTCTCAAGGACGCACGCACGCGCCAGCCTCTTTTTCTTTTCTCTCAACTTCTCCGCCGTGTGTGGCGCGTACCCGCTCGCGGTGTGAAGGCGTGTCGGCGCTATTCTCCCACATGTAGGAACCTGGTGAATTAACCTGCAACATGTCAGCTGTTTGGGGGTTCTTCAGCGTGTGTGCAGAAGATAACAAGTTTGCAATATGCAACAGCTGCAAGGAAAGAGTAGGGCGTGGAGGGACCACACCAACAACCCAAATCACATTTCTTTAGTTGATATTGGACGTGAAGAGAAGGAAATGGTTCTAACATTGACCTTTAGATGTGTGTGAGTTTCCCACACCAGGAGTCATTTAAATATCCTGTAAAGTGGTTAGAAAAAATGAAATCTGAATCTGCTAAAATCGATATCGGCTGGCCTAACTCAAAGAAAATCAGAATCGGCCTAGAAATTTGTTCTCTCTCTCTCTCTCTCTCTCTCTCTCTCTCTCTCTCTCTCTCTCTCTCTCTCTCTCTCTCTCTCTCTAGCGGCCGGAGCTGCGTATGCCCTCAAGAGAGAAAACATGAACCGGGCTGTGATCTGTTATTTCGGAGAGGGCGCGGCCAGCGAAGGGGACGCACACGCCGGCTTCAACTTCTCTGCCACGCTCGAGTGCCCGCTGATATTCTTCTGTCGTAACAACGGCTACGCCATCTCCACCCCCACCAACGAGCAGTACAGGGGAGATGGCATTGGTAAGATGCATTTTTCTGCTGTATTTAAACATGTATTAGGAATTCTCAGCAGCTCTTATGAACACAAGATTCCTTCTTCCCGTGATTGAACAGCTGCTCGTGGTCCAGGGTACGGCATGCTGTCCATCCGTGTCGACGGTAACGATGTGTTTGCCGTGTACAACGCTACGAAGGAGGCGCGCCGCAGAGCCGTGGCTGAGAACCAGCCCTTCCTCATCGAGGCAATGACCTACAGGTTAGTTTGTTCAACAGATTTTTGATTGTTCTGTATTTTCACCGAGAACGACTTTTAAGCTGACAGCTCGTTGTACTGTGGTTATTAGACATGTTTGATTTTTGCTACTTCCATTTGTTTAAATTGGCATGCAGAATTGACAAATTACAGAACATATGTACAATATTAAGTTGTTTTAAAGCACAGAATGACCACCATTTAACTCTGTGCCATTATTAACACACACAAATATTTTGTTTTGACTACAGACAGTTTGGTTAGAAATGCAGGTGTGTTTATGCTAGTGTGGCCAGAGGTCTGGTAAGCTCTACCCTTTCTGACTCCACACCCGCACATTTCTTCAGTTTTCAAACTTGTAGTCTTCAACCCCAACTGATGTCCACTTGAGGCAATTTATCAGATTTTGCACACAAAAAAAACAAGAACAAACACGTAAATCCTCCCAATAATGTCAACCTCAACCCCCTTGAGGCCAGAAAGAGCACGAAAACAACAGACTAAATACTAGTTAATGTTGAGAAAGCAGTTGAAGAAAGGAAGTAAGATTTTGGGGTTTTTATGGCCTTTAATTGACAGGATAGCTGGAAGACAGGAAAGGGAGAGAGGGGGGGGGGGGGCAACATGCAGCAAAGGGCAGCGGCCAAGGGTTCAGGCCACATGGGCTGCTCACTCCACTGTGTGAGCTAAAGGTTGGACATCTCATTCAGAATGGACCCTTAGCGAAGTGAGATGTTTGAGAAGATAGAGATTAGATGGTCAAGGGATCTGTGATTTATACTAAAATACATGAACTGTAAATTACATTTCCCTCTCTGCATTGTATCTTGTATGTATATCAAAGCTACAATATCTAATACTGACAGCCAGCGTTTAAAATGGTTACTGCAGTCCAAATTCAAAATACTGGAGAGAGTCGGCCTCTCCCACCCCCGATTCGAAGTTCACGGAGGTTGCCAGGTTGAACCCAATTTTACACAATGTCAGTGTTAGCTAGTTGCTAGTCTTGCATTGCCAGATATTACTCAACAGCACATCCGAGTAGCTAGATGCTGGCTAAGTTGACGTTATAAAAGCACGTGCTTTCTTGGAGCTCTGTACCCGACTGACACCCACCTTTTCTTGGCTAAACCTTACAGCAACAACCGCTAAAAACAACACGACCTCGCGGCTGTCCGTACCAGAGATGGGGACTCGAGTCTGAGACTCTGACTCGAGTCGCACTTAATTCACACTAACGGATGACTTCAGACTTGACTTGCGACTCGACCCAAAAGACTTCAGACTTGACTCGAGCTTCGAGACTCGTCAACAGCCTGTTTTCATGCAATTATTGCTTTTTAAATCTAAATTTATTCATGTATTTCTATTTTTTATTTGCGCGTATATGTTGGGGAAACGTATGACGAGCTGCATGTCCCCTGCCCTTTGCCATATGTGCGCACTCACATATCAAAAAATTCATTGACGATGGCGACACCAAGTCCTCCCTGAGATGTGCCTTTTGTCATTAGTTTTGATTTCAATAGGCTTGTTGGAGATAAACTGAGCCTCGCCTGTAAAGTGGACGAGAGCAGGCGGGAGCAGCCGGGGGCGGAGACAAAAATCTGCTGTCAAGTCGGACAGTTTCCAGCTGTCACAGAAACACTGTGGTCCGATTTAATAAAATGTTATCCGACCCATATATCAGCTCCTACACAGTCTCCAGTTGTTTAAATTATGACAGAGTAGCTGTCAAAATGCTCTACATGTGATCTGTTGCTGAATTTAAATAACAGACTGTAGATGATCCGTAATCTGAACGCATTTCATCTCTGACTTCTAAACGTCACTATCAGCCACACAACAGGTGTTCTGTACAGAATACGCCTTTTAAATCAAAGAAATAGCAGTTAAAATCTCTCCAGTTCAAAATAAAAGTTATATGAAACGTCATGTTGAGCTGATTCTGAACCAATCGGCTGTTAGATCAGCTGAGAGGCCGGCGTTTCCCAGCATGCCCTGGATCTTGCAGTCGGTGAAAAGTAACTGCGCTGCCTGCGTCTCAGAACTGCGGCCGCCTTGATCTTGTGAGGTTATCGTTGGCCACGTGTGCATGACGTCAGAGCAAGTTGGGCACAAATATAACTGGCTTGTATTGGGCGGTGATAGCCAGTGATCGATTCTGCGCAGACCTGGCTCATCTCCAACAAGCCTCTTAACTTTGTAAACAGTGGCAGTAAGCGAACAGCTACATTGAAGGTGTGTGGCACCAAGATAAATGATGCCGGATCAACAACGTCGAACTTAATCAGGCATCTCAAAACGCACCCTGATAGGTCAGTCACTGGATAATGTGAAAGAGATGTTAAATTTAGCATATATCGTCACAGGTAACAAGCTAACCGTTGCAAAGTGTGCTAATGCTGGGGACAGGCACATTGTATCTTTATAGTTGTATCCATGTGATGTGACAGACTTAGGTTAATATTTCACCAGGTTGTTGTTGTTAAATAGCAATACAGAAAGTATCATTTCTCACATGTTTGCACCATGGTTGGTGTATTAACTTTCAATACAGATGTTTTCCTCAAACTTTGAACACTGAAAAATGTAATGCATGATGAGGTTGGGCTTTACAGCCAGTTGGTAACACAGACAAACATTCTTTGGTGCAGATACCAAAATGTTGAAAAATAGATTTGAAACAGAGTTCTTAATTTGTGTTTCTTCAGATTGCATTGCAGTAGACCCCATAAAGTTATCCTACAACTGATACTGTATGGATGGTAGCTACAGGACATGCTTTGAATTCATAAGATTTAACAATACAGTGTTAGGGACAGATCAGATGGCCAGAAACTTGACTTGGACTTCCAAAAAAATGACTTGTGAACATCTCTGGTCCGTACCCAGGTTGCAGTCATCATTTGTTGGCTACAGCCGCTGAACAGGCTCCTTTGTTTTGCCAAAGTTAAATAGCATGTTTCAAAGGAGACAATACTGGCTTTAGCATTGTTGTCAGAGAAGATAGTATTTCAACTTAGCATGTTTTCTTAACATTTGGTAAAATTGTGGACATTTTTATTTAATAGTATTCATGTTTTATAATTAGGAGTTGATGTTTACGAAATAAAGAGGATGAGGTGGCAGGATTTGAATGGGTTGCAGTTTGTAACAACACAATGAGATTTTTCTTGAAGAGTTGTTTAAAATGCACTCACCACTAAAATGATGTAGTATGGCAAGTCAATAGAAGTTGAAAAGGTCATTATTTGTATTCCTCAGAATCGGGCACCACAGCACCAGTGACGACAGCTCGGCGTACCGCTCAGTGGACGAGGTTAACTACTGGGACAAGCAGGACCATCCTATCTCCCGGCTGAGACACTACATGACGGCCCGCGGCTGGTGGAGTGAGGACGACGAGAGGAGCTGGCGGAAGCAGTCGCGCAAGACGGTGATGGAGGCATTCGAGAGGGCCGAGAAACGCCTGAAGCCCAACGTAGAGCTGATGTTTACCGACGTGTACCAGGAGATGACGCCCGGTCTGAACAAGCAGAGAGAATCCATGTGGAGGCACGTGCAGCAGTACAAAGAGCACTACCCACTCGACCTGTACGATAAATAAACTGCATCCACAGGGTGGAACCACTTCCAATTTGCTGACTAAATGTGGGAGTGAGTGACGACTGAGACTAACCTAAACTGTTGCACACCTTTTACTGTATTCATACAAATATAGTTTTGATAAGACGTGTGTCATTTCTTTCTGCACAACTGAGGAAGAGAGATTTTGATTTAAAAAAGATTGTCCTTCATGCCTCTGGGTTTGGTGCCTTAAGTTAATACATTTGCTGTCTGTAGTAGAGTTCTTTAATGAATATTAAATCACCCTTGTTCCCAAGGTTACCACTGTTCTTTTTGCAGAGCAGCAAAAAAAAAAAAAACAGCGGGTGCAGTTTGAATGCAAAGGAAACTGACAAATCGAGCAATAATCAGTGGAATTGTACCCATGTTGTCTATGTTCCCTCTCCTGTAACTGTCCTCTCCAGTGATCATGGTATTTAAAACGTTTCCTTGTATATCATTTAGGTGACGGACAAACTTGTGTTTAAAGAAAAAAAAACTATTTGAATGGTTTTTAGTATACACACCCAGATTTTAGATGGATTTGTATGCTGTAATGCTGTTACACACTATTCTAAATCCCAGAACTGTACACGTTTCATGTTTGGTGTTTTGTGAAAAAATAAACTATGAAACTTTAATATTCTTGGTTCAGGTCTTTTTATTTTAAGTGACACTGTAAGGGACAATAATGGAAGCAAATACGCCATGGCTTCAATGTCGCTGCAGTCACTAGCTATGTTTCCATCCACACGTTTTTATCTGAAGTGATATCGAATGAAAAATGCCTTATGGAAACAGTAAAATTCAATTGAATTTCATGAATATTGACTCAAACGAAATACGTTCGGTCTGATTTGATCTTGATCGATATACGGCTTATGCGATAAACGCTGATGGAAACGTTATTTGCCGAATAAATAATGAATTGCGATTCAGTTTTAGGTCATTTTATGGTTGCAACCCGCCACAAAACGAAGAAGTTGTAGTTAATTTATTATCAGCAGTATTTCTGCTCTGTTTGCACACATGGCGGGTGTCAATAAAGACAGATGGAAGTGGACCAACGAGGAGACGAGAGACTTTTTGAATTTCATTTACGAGCAAAATATAACGCTGTCGTTCCCACACCACAGGCCGCCTCCGTTGTCGTCGGGCATTTACGTGCATCTGCATCATCATAGCAATGTGTTGATAGCGTTGTTTTCTTATTATAGCTTGATATGTTGCTATCAGCTGGCACATAAGCACTATTACAACTGGTGCAGTATTGATCATTTGTTGGTAGATGGCGCGATCCGTTTTGTCTAGCTAAACTTTGTTCGCAAATGTTAGCTTGAATGTCGTTGATTCAGAGTGAAACTGAATGGAAACACCTTAAAATGTCTCAAATCAATTCGATATACCAATTTGATCGCAAAACAGCACGTGACCTCATTACGCACAGGTTTTTATTGGCTTTAAAGCCGTTGGATGGAAACACTTTCACCAGCTTTATTCGCATGAGTTTTTTTTAACCGAACTTCAGATAATTCGATTGAGGAGTGGATGGAAACTTAGCCAGAGTTTCCTCTGTTTTTAAATCCCTGCATCTTTTGTTCACCAGGGGTCCGTCTCAGAAGGCAGGTTTAGTGAAAACTCTGAGTTTGTTAACCCTGAGATGAGGGGAACTCTGTGTTTTCTGTTTCAGAAAGAGATGTAACTTCACCTCCGAGTCAGTTACTATGGTAACTGAGCCTGTGAACCTAACCTGGTCGGGAGCAGGTGTCACTACCCGATGTGAGTCGAGTGCAGATTTAAACGGTTTTACGGCATAACGCCAAGGGATCCGGATCCAGCTGCATTGTGAAATCCATAAAATATTAAACTTTTCTCATTACAAACAATAACAGAAGATGGAAATAATTTCAAAAACGTTTTAGCCATCTATGATTGTTTGATTGCTAACGTTAGCTCAAAACGCCATTAAAGTGACAGCCTTTGTTGTGTTTGATTGCTAACTTGTAGCCAGCAGTGAACGGACTTCGTTATGTAGGTCCATTTTTATTGTATTGAAGTCTCTCGTTAGCAGGTTCTTGTAGGCTACTTCAGCCTCTAATCTACAAATGACATCAGGGATCGTGCTGTGAAAATGTGATGTCTTATGCTAAATAATAAATGACTGCTATGTAATGTACCTATCTCAATATTCTGTGGCTAACAGCAAAACAGATCTGCGTGAAGTCGCAAAGTGACGCATGCGCAACTCACATCTGATCAAAACGTTTTTGTAAATGGCATTTCCTTTTGTCAATGATCCGGTTGATGAAGAAGCTGTATTACTTAATTAGTGAAACATACGTCGGGAGATGAAATTGAGGCCCCGACTATAGATGCATTTTCATTTCCAGATAACTACCTATTTGAGCGGTATCGATTTTCTTCACAGTCTATCAGATATGTACATAACCTTATCCGTCCTCCTATCACTAACGTCACCCATCGTGGACATGTTTTTACATCCCAGCAGATTATTTGTGTCGAATTATGTTTTTTTGCAAACGGCAGTTTTCTTTACACCATTGGTGATGCGGAGCATTAGTCAAGCCGCTGTAGCAAAGAGCCGTCAGAAGAGTGCGACTCGCTCTGAAACGTGTTTTAAACGTTTTTGTAGAGTTCCCTGGACACAAACCAGTAAGAGACGTTAAAAAGAAAGAAATGATTGTAAATCATAATTCTGTTAATGATGGTGCTGCAACCTCAGAATGGGATTAGTAGTAGGTTACTTTTTCGCCCGCAGGATTGCACCTAAATGAAATTATAGGTGTAGCCTACTACCATTCCAGTTTTCACCAGTAATAGTATAGGTTACCTGTGATTAAATATGACATTAATACACTATAATAATAATAATGATAATAATAATAATAATAATAATAATAATAATAATACATTTTATTTGGCGGACGCCTTTCTAGATACAAGGACATCTTAAAAGGTTCAAGAGGGCATAAAAGGAGAAAATACAATAAAATACTTTTAGCTTCATAGATATACATTTAAGAAAATAGACAGCATCTGGAAAGTGCTAAGAAACATCAGAAGCAGTAAAAAAAAAAAGAATGTGTTGGGAGGGTTTCTATGGCGATGCAGTACTATGAAGAGTTAAAGATTAAAAGCTTTCTTAAAAAGATAGGTCTTTAACATTTTTTTTAAATGAGATGACTGTCAAATGCGGGAGGGGAGGGCATTCCAGAGTCTTGGTGCAGAACAGCTGAAGGCCCTGGCCCCCATGGTGGAGAGGAGGAATGTAGGGGTGACAAGGAGGCCAGTCGAGGAAGAGCAGAGGGAGCAAGAAGGGACATAGCCTGGTAGGGGGTCAGTAATGTAGCTGGGTGCGAGATTATGGAGTGCTTTGTAGGTGATGAGGAGGGTCTTAAATTCAATACGGTAGTGCACAGGGAGCCAGTGTAGATTGATAAGGATAGGTGTGATGTGTTCAGATGATCTGGTACCAGTGAGGATTCTAGCAGCAGAGTTCTGAACGAGTTGGAGTCTGTTTTTAAGCTTAGAAGGGATACCGGTGAGAAGGGAGTTGCAGTAATCCAGACGTGATGTGACGAGGGCATGAATTAGGGTTTCAGTGCTGGATTGTGTCAGTGAGGGTCTGAGCCTGGAGACGTTGTGGAGGTGAAAGAACGAAGTCTGGGTAATCGCTTTAATCTGGGATTTGAATGAAAGGGAACTGTCTAGAATGACACCAAGGCTTTTGACTTAAGTTGACAGAGGGACCAATATCTCATCTATGGCAATGTTGAAGTATTGCTGTTTTGAAAGAGTGGATTTGGAGCCGATGAGCAGGACTTCTGTCTTATTGTCATTAAGTTTCAGAAAGTTTGTGTTCATCCAGTTTTTAATGTCTTGAAGACAGTTGCTGAGTAAGGTGGGAGGAAGAGGAGATGAAGGTTTAGTGCAGAGGTAGAGCTGGGTGTCGTCCACATAGCAGTGGAAGTTTATTTTGTGGTGTCTCATGATTTTGCCCAGGGGAAGGAGGTATATAATGACGAGGAGAGGACCAAGCACTGACCCCTGGGGGACACCCTGTGGCACGGTCGCACAAGCCGATGTGTTTTGAGTTGTACAAACTGTTGACGATATTAGAGCTTACGCATTGACTCGAGCAGCAATTTTCTCCCACGCCAATTCCCGCTATTTTGCAGTGTTGCTTTTTTAAACAAAATATATATTCAAACTCGCTATATGTGTGCATGAGTATTTCCGCCGAGCAGTTTGTTTGTGGTTGTTGCCATGGTGAATCGTAGTATCATGGCTCCATTCATGCTGCCTTTTTATTGTGGTGGTGCACACGCTTAACTCTGAGTGAACCTACTCTGAGTTGATTGAACCAACTCAAATCAGCTGTTCTGGAACGGAAAACTCAAGAGTTTCCCCATCTCAAGGTAAATCAACTCAGAGATCAGGGTTAGACTCAGAGTTTGTTAAACCTCCTTCCTGAAATGGACCCCAGTCCTATTCAACAAGTCAATAAGGGGCTGTGAATGCCCTTCCACAGCTTCTTGGTCTGCTGTGGGGAGCGCTGGTGAATCAGAAGAAGACTCTTATGTACACACAGGTTCTCACGATCCTCCTCCTTGACGTCAAATGTCTGAAAGCCGCCGTTTGCCTCAGGAGAAACCCCCACAGCCTTAATGCACATCCCAGTGTAAACGTCGTCGATGGGGAAAAAAGGAATGACACGTGAAACTGAATGTAGGGGCTGCAGCAACGCTCCAGAGATCAGAAAACCGCCCCCGCCGGCATACGCAGGGTATGGGCCGTCATAGAAGCTCAGGGGAACGTAGTACTTGCTTGTAGGGTCCCTGAGGGGATTTGCTGTGCTTATGACATGTCCAACATACAACCGAGAGGCCTTGGAAGGCTCCAGAGACTGCAGGTAGCCGAGTACCGCCGGTGTATTCACAAATACATCGTCGTCCCCGCTAAAGATGAAGGAGGCGTTAGGGCAGGTTTTCAGCATCCACTGGAGGAACATGTTCATTTTGAGCGTCAGGTTCAAGAGCGATTCATGGAAGTCCCACTGCACCAGGTCCTTAAAGTGGCTTGCTTCAAATGACAGCAGTGGTGTGAGGTGGGGGTCGTCTGGTGGGGGGCTGCCCAGCAGAAACACAGTGCGCACTCGCAGTCCACTCTGATGCGTCCCCTCTCGCCCCCAGGTCTCCCGCACCGCCTGCCTCCGCTCAAAGTTTCCAGGGGTTGACTTGATAGCAAAAAGCAGGAAGGTCTGGTTGTCTCCCTTCCCGTCGCCAGAGATGCACTTGTTGGGTTGATTGAGCAGGACTGGAGGGCTCCTGCACTTCATGCCCTGCAAAAAGTCCTGTAATAAGACGGGGTAGGAGGTGAAGTCGTGCACGTTGTTCTGCAGAAGCTCTTGATTTGTTTCCCTGCAGCCAGACCAATTGGTGTCATGTCTGAAAGGATCTTCTCCATTGTCCAGATTCCTGAGGGCAGAGTACAGCAGGCGGTTCCAGTATGCGCCGTTGTGAGGGATGGTCTGTCTGAGGATATCAGAGATGGACACATCAGGGTGAGGTGTGGTGGAGAATGGTGTCTTCACATCGCTGTCTTGAACCTGGCGGCTGGGATGCTTCAGGAGCCCGCCCAGTCCAGCCCTGCGGCTGTAGGCCGTCTCCAGGTGGAGCGTCAAGTAGAAGTAGATCAGGAACAAAGTGACCAGGACAACCACGGCACTTAAGGTTTTAATGCGTCGCATTGGCTCGAGGATAGTACACCAGGCTGTGCGGTGTGCCGTTCCTAGAAATGGATCATCTTTCATGGGAGATTGCCCTGGGACCTGGCGCGTTATCCTCTCCACATTACACAGTCTCTGTCAACAGGGGTGTACCTGCCAACAGAAATAAATGATACGACACCTTCATGTAAATCAACACATTGCAAACTTCACAGCCTGGAACCTCAATAGAAATTTACATTTAGCTTCAATAAGTATAGCATTAAATGCAAATTGTGAGTTATACGGCCAGATGTTCCCATTGTTTTGTCAAACCAGATTATTTTCTTTTTTTAGTTTGAAATATATCAGTTTGGCTGCTTTTTTATTCTCGTCCTTTGACATTTAGTACATTTTTAAATGCTGAGAGAGGCACATAATCAACACTGACATGCCTTATAAACAATCTCATTATTTCAAGGTTGCATAGTTTTCAGTATGAGGTGAGCATAAAAATCCCAAACCCATGGCACTTCCTGGAGAAAACAGAGCCGCTGTTAGTTACAGTTAAATGTCACGGTGGTGTCTGAATTTGCCGCAGGTTATGTGGTCTTGCAAAAAGGTAGCCTGCAGCTATACTCTGATGGGACGCACCTGAACACACCATCCTCCCAGGTGTTTAATTAGGAGCAAACCAGCTTTGTACAAATAACAAGCAGTTACAGTGAGTCCTGAGGGGGCTTCCTGATTAAACAGCCTCACAATACATTCTGAACACACCTGAGGTGTATGAATTTAAGCATAAGTTGGAAAAATGAAATGCAAATGGTTACCAAGTTACAGGCCATTATGGATGGCAACCTAGAGGCCTATTTGTAAAATTTGATCAACCTGCCGAGACTTTAAGCACACCGAGTTACAAAAGACACCGGTTGAAACCTTTAGCCTCCTGAGACCCAAGCTTTTGTTGCTGTGCATTTTTAATGCAGCTAGCTATCTGGGAATGTTGATCCAAACTACTGCTCAGCTGATCAGATTCTGCTGAATCAGGGGGAACATCATCTCTATCACTTTACCTTTTGTAGCTTGTTACTATTGCTAAAATATGTCAAATTTGTTTGCCACATCAAACTACAAACGCTATTAAGCATAAACAAACAACTTTCAACCGTAACATTTGATGGGGAAATGTATTCATTAATCCAAACCCAGTATTACCCTTACATACTAAAGGGCGTTGAAATGAATCATACACTACGATACACCACGATGCAGACCTGGACGATTCTGCATCGACGCAGTGACAGACCATAATCGATTATTGCCTACTGATGGTACTTGTTGATTCTCCGGTCGCTGCTTTCATTGTTTCTGCCTTTTGTCTGTTGTCTGCTGTGTTCAGACTCCGCTACATTCAGGAAGTGTCTTTTTTAAGAGCAGATTCATTAAAAATGGAGAGTTCAGATATATCTGACTGCTTTAATTTGTTGATGAAAACCGTAGGAAGTAATATATAATAATATTGAGGAGATAACACATCGTGATATGGAATTGATTTGAATCGTTGACAGGATAATCGTAATTGAATCGTGAGACCAGTGATGATTCACTCACCCTAGAAGGCACCATTATTTGACTATAACTCTAATAATTGAGTCTCTGAAATACTGTAAAGGGCAAAGGTGTATGTCTGCAATTAAACTACATGACGATATAAAGCTGTGAATGTTGAATTGAATAGTCAATGCTTAAATGCAATTAGATGAGAAGGCTACTGCCTGTTTGTTATATATGGTTGTTTAAAAAGGTGCTCTAAGTGATGTCACGTGTTTTTTAGGCTCCAACATTTTTTGTCACATACAGCAAACATCTCCTCACTATCCACTAGCTGCCTGTCCCCTGAACACACTGTAAAAAAACGTGGTCTCTGTAGACAGCCCAGGCTCCACAAACAGCAACAAAAACAAACTGGCCAACCTGCACCACCAAACATAACAAAGAGTGTTCCAGCCAGTAACCGACAAGAAGGATTTGGGGGTGGGGGGTTAGTTCATGGAAGGGAGGGGACGGGATGAGGAGGAGGGAGGGGCGAGCTTGTTTGACAATACTTTGAACGTCAACAAGAAGTGACGTCACCCAACATCGCTTAGAGCACCTTTAATAAAGTGTGTTTAAAAAAAAAAAAAAAAATACATAAAATGTGATGGAAGTTTTATACCTTGTCCACTTTTGTGTCGGGATCAGCTGTAGAATGTGTGGGTTGAAATGGCCACCATCTTGTTTTTACACTAAGTAGTCTAATTAGTCGTGTATTGTGCTTTTGCTACACCCAATGGTGCAAAAGGTGTCTACGTGCTGGTCTAAGTTAGGCCGAATGAAATATAAAGGTGCAGCAAACCCAAAATGTAATGTCCCCATATGAGGACGCATGGTCGCAGGTTAACCTGGAGTTAAAAAAAAAAAAGAGAAGGTAGCCTAACACTTTTTAATAAATGGTACAAATCATATAGGCCTAGGATAGTTCTGTATTGTTTAACCAAAGCATGACTCGTGATTCAATGCAAGATGGAGGCCTATTGTGAATTCCTGTTGCTTACCCACTGACAAATCATCAAATCACTAGGACTTTATGTATTCATTCACACTTATCAAATCATCAATTAAGGACTGTTAATTCAGTTATTTCATAAATGAATTATGCAACTGTTGTATACCACACAACCAAATTAGTAACAGTAAAAAAAGTAGGCCTACTTATTCTCACAGAAACACAAAGCTATTTTTCCCCAGATGAAAACATAGACTATGCTGCTGCACTATGCCCAAAACCCTCCAGCAGGTGTCAATTGACAAATTGATAATAGACAGGAATTGATCAATTTAAAAAAAGGTTAAAGGGTACCTACCTTCTTTTAACACGGGCCCCATTTCCCCGTGCATTTGTAGACTGATGTGAACAAAAATCTTTGAATTTGGTCCAGTATTCCAGCGAGAATGAGAGTTACTGTTCTGCTATCAAGGAGGCTGATCTAAACTGTTGTGTTAACTGGAATTTGTCTACTTGTCTAATTGGCCAGAATCTGCATTTGGGGGAGAGGGGGCCAGGGTGCCAGTTTTGAGCATCAACGACTTCATTACCTGTATTCGGATACACTTTTATGCACCAATTTACGGTGGTAATACCTTCATTTAGCCTATGTGAAGAAGAAAAACACAGATGACAATTCAAAATATATATAACAAATATATAGCCTATGTAAAATGAAAAGTACGTTGTTGCGTGTCATTGGGCATTTTGAAGTGGGTATATGGAAATCCTGGAGGTTTCTGGGTATACTGCGTAATAGCCTACCTGCTTATCAACTACACCACTGAAGTTTCTAATAGCGGCGCGGGAATGCCGCATGACAACCAGCACACCGGGTCCGGTACGAATTAACCGCGTTGCCGTGTTCCGTTTTCGTCAACAAAATAAGAAAGAAACGAGGCTGCCCGGCAAGTGTCCACGTGCGACGTGGTCCCGTTGTTTTTCAAAATGAATAAAGAGAAGTGACCGGTTAGGTTACCTGAAGCTAGGTCCAGCGCAGCTCCACATAGCCCAGTGTGTCACGGACGCAGGTGCCTTCTCTCCTTTCAGAAGTGGAATGAGCTTGAGTTAACAGTAACAGTAGGCTATGCTAGTCTCTCAACAGCTGCTACTAGTCTCTCAGTGCCGCTCTCGCGCGCGCCCTAGGTAGCTAATCATCTCTGTCAACGGCCTTTTGTACATATACAGAGGCTTGCAAAACTATTCATACCCGTTGAACTTTTCCACATTTTGTCACGTTACAACCACAAACGTAAATGTTTTTTATTGGGATTTTATGTGACCAACACAAAGCGGCGCATAATTGTGAAGTGGAAGGAAAACTATATGGTTTAAAAAAAATTGCAAATAAAAAACTGAAAAGTGTGGCGTGCAGAAAGAAGTATTCAGCCCCACAGAGTCAATACTTTGTAGAACCACCTTTCACTGCAGTTACAGCTGCAAGTCTTTTAGGGGGTATGTCTCTACCAGCTTTGCACATAGAGACTGCCATTTTTGCCCATTCTTCTTTGCTAAATAGCAAATATCTGGTACATTCTTTGGGCTTCACATGACAGCTATATTTATACTGAGATTAGATTACACACGTGTACTCTATTTACTAATTAAGTGACTTCTGAAGGCAATTGGTTGCACTGGATTTTATTTAGGGGTAAAGGGGGCTGAAGACTTTTGCACACCACAATTTTCAGTTTTTTTATTTGTAAAAAATTGAAAACCATGTATCATTTTCTTTCCACTTCACAATAATGCACCGCTTTGTGTTGGTCGATCACATAAAATCCCAATGAAATGCATTTACATTTGTGGTTTTAATGTAACAAAATGTGGAAAAGTTCAAGGAGTATGAATACTTTTGCAAGCCTCTGTATTTAGGCTACATGTTTATATGCTGAAACTCAAGTCCGTCTGCACAAATGTTCCGCAATAACTCACAAGAACCAACATCAGTTTTTATAAATTTAGTAGGAACTGACAGGATTACATTTCACTTGAATTCTAATTTATATACAAATACATTGATAATGGAATCGGTGCAGGTCTGCAGGCCACTCCCAGGATGTCTGAGACAGGTTTATTCAAACGTTTGACAAGAAACATCACTGATGTACACATTATTTAAGTAAATATGTCTCATGACAAATCACCGGAGGGTACATGAGCACAGTGTTCAGATCAGTAAAGCTCCTTTTTTATTCAATGTATTGCATTTCATGCAGGCCTTTTTTCAGCCTGGTTAGTTATGACAGAAAAAAAATAAAAAAAAATAAGACTTTCTAAAAGAAAGTAAGAAATAACTCCTATACACTGGAAAACGGCCGCTCTAGTTTTCTCATGCTTACCAAACCATGCAAATGTTCACAAAAATGATAAGCTTTTCACCTTTGTTTGTGAAATAAAAGCACTTTAAATGGAAATGACAAACAATTAGCAAATTAATTGATAACACTTCTAAAAGCATGATTTATTTTTTTCATCAAATCTAGGTGTTTGCGTCCTGAGAACTTTGCAGTGTAAGGCAAAGTGGGTATTTGCCGTGGAATAACCTCAGGAACTTTCGCTGGGCCTCTCTGTTTGGAGAGAAGCTCTGCAGCTGACATGAAGTGCTGTTTAATTACAGGTGCCCTGATACACTAGGGCATCCAAAAGTGTAGAGAGAGAGAGAGAGAGAGAGAGAGAGAGAGAGAGAGAGAGAGAGAGAGAGATTTAGTCTATATTGGCATTTTGGTCAGTCGAGTTAATTCTGAAGCACATTCTGGAAAACATTTTGTTGATCAAAGTGAGTAAATTGGCATCCTCTCATCCATTTTATAACAAGAAAAAGAAAATAAAAACTTTATTATACAAGGGTGCTGGTATGAGTATTAGGTATTGCAGCCCATTACGAATATTTTAACCGATATTGGGCCAACACCTGGATCATAACAATATACAACTAACATACTGTGTGCGGCATGCACACGGGGGAAAATAGTGTTCATACCTGTAAGGACCATTTTTGGAGCAATGAGCTGAGCGGATTAAAAAGGCAAGAACAAATACTGCAGATGGTGGCAAAGAAACGCAGCATCTGAGAGGGAATATAAGGGCCTAATGGTCAAACAATTAAGATTGCTGCTAGGATAGAGGGGATACGCTCAAGGAAAAAAGAAGAAGGATGCAAGTCGGCTGTAGTGGGCTTGAGACTTGTCCGGAGCAGGAGGGGGGGTGGAGGGACTCAGCGAAGGTCGCTCTCCTCGTCCTGGATGGTTTTCTTGATGCGGAGAAGCATGGTGGTGAGCCACTGGTCCAACCGTGAAATGGTGTCGAATTCCTTCACCTGAGAAATGAGCAGTTACCCAATTTTAAATACTAAATCACATACAGCCACAAACAGTAGGACACTGGTGTCAGTCCAGGATTTTTTTGTATAATCTACTGCTGCAGAAACTTGTTTATTGTGCTGGGAAAAAAAAAACTCACCGAGTCAGTATAGGCATCCACGTTCTGTTCTTCATAGGCATCTAAAAGTTTCTAGTTAGATAAAAGCAATCATTTTTTTAACATTAGAAAGGCTGCCTACAGACAGAAATACACCGTGGGGGTGAAGAAAACAACTGAGATGCCAAAACTACAGACTATAATACACTGTCTGCTAGGGCTGCTCGATTATGGAGAAAAAAACAAACAAGAGATGCTGCAATTTTTTTAACTTAAAAAATAGTGACACTGTTAAACAAATTTTTTGGGTTGAAATGTTATTGAGAAACATTTTAGACGAGGTAAATTAGAATCCAACTTTCCTTTTCAATTACCAACATGTAGAAGTTATCAAGTCATCAACAGTTTGGATTGAAAACAACAGATAATAAATAACACCGACGCCTACCTTCACCAGCTTGCATTCTCGAGAGTCTGAAAAGGCGGGAAACATCTCCTCATACTTCTGCACAGCAAGCTGGGTGACAAGAGGATGGTTATTAGAAAAAGGAAGCTCGTGTTAAGGGCCGTCCACACCAAGAAAGATAACTATAACTTTAACTTTAAATATATAGTCTTAAAAATCATTTCTATGTCTCAGCTATAACGACGACGACGACAGTGGCGAACGATATCGTTGGGATCACTTTCAGAGCAATTTAGTGAATGTAAGAAACACTGACAGCCCAACCCTGGCGTGTGTTGTGAGAAGATAACATGCCCCAGAGCGAGGGGGATAAGACTTTAGGGAAAGGATAGAACAGGGCTCAGTCGGCGGAGGAGATACGTGGACCAGCTCCGACTATTTGGCTGTTGCTAGGGAAACTTAGTCTCTGCTTTGTGATCCCACAGATCTGCAGATCTCTGTCTGTGACTCTCATGCTTGACTAATTAAAACGGACTCGTTCGAAATAGTACTATCGTCTCATTGATTCTAGTGTAGGATTGGTGTAAAACCAATTTAAGAATACGCGGGGAAGAGTAATTGGAGTAAGGTTTTGGTGCCCTTTTTTTTTTTTTTTTTTTTTTGGGGACACACGGAGGATTTCCCCAACAGATGGTTGTGCCGTGCCGCCGCGGTGAAAATGTGCGTTTGTTTGTTTTACAGGTAGGCCAGTGGCATGGTGTGACATTTCCTCTCGGTAGGGCGATCCTTTAGGTAGCTCTGTGTATTTTTGTACTTCTAAACATTGGTACTTTGAAATAATTTCTCAGGTCACAGAAACTGAGGGTGAATCTTGTGCTTTGGATGGTTATCATACGGTCGGTGATGTGTTGGTGTTTTTGTTCCAGTGCTCTGCACAGATCTGACGCCCGCCCGCCTGCTCTTATCCCTGGATCTTTGGAGCACTGTGCACCGCTGTTCTCTAGAAAGAAGCAGCCATGTCAGTGACGGCGTCCCCAGGGACCGCCGGTAGACAATAACCTTATATTTTTTTGGTTCATAAAAAAGTGTAGCGACATCCCTCTATCAGTATGTATTATCATCAGCTGGAGCGTGCAGTGCATGCTTTACTCTAGGGCTGCACAATATATCGTTTTTTTTTTTTTATCGTCATCACAATATCAACTGGTGCAAAATAAACACATCGTGAAAGGCATATTGCGAAAAAAAAAGATTTTGTTTTTGTTAGTTGAATGAAATGAAAATATCGGTAGAAAACTGCACTTTAAAATGTAACTGTCATTCATTTTCATAAGCAGCAGAAGTGTAGCTCCAGTGTTTCCTTTAGGATTTTTTTTTAGCAGTGGGGGCAGATCTGTCGGAACCCCCCCCAGTCCCGCCGCCAAATGTTTTACGTATTAAACGGAACTGACACTTCACTGCAACACAAACAAATATATTTATTCACCTCTATTCACACACAATGAGGCATATTTTCATTTTGTTTTGATTGAACTGTATTTTTGAGGAACTGTAGGTCTACAAAATGAATTTTACAAGAAATTGTTTATAGGGAAACCAAAACCCAAAGTAGGCTATAGTATGAAACCATTCATAATGAAACTAATTGCATCTTTGCCTCAGTGTCAAAGATGGCAGCCTTGCTGTGTGCATTTGATTTTTCTTGGCTTTTGGAAAAATAACTCCAAGGCTCAGTTATAGGGGAATTCAGAAAGAGGTGACCCATTAATGCTGAATAGCATACATGCTGTATATGGTCCCCCCGCGGCCTGTTCCTTAACACTAGAACGGCCAGGATGGCCATTTTGACTATTTTGAAATGTATATGTGTAATAACTTTGCTAAATAAAAAAAATACAATCCTGCTGCTGCCTGACTTTTCCTAAAAGAGTCTGTATTTTCACTTAAAATTGTTTGTATATACATTACACAAAAGGCAAAGAAAATACAATCACTTTTCCCTATTTCGGCCATACACGGTCATATTGACCGCTCGGATTTTCGCGGTTTTGTTTTTAATCTTTTGCGTGGTTGAAGATACATCTTGGTTACTTAGTAATAATCATAGTCTCTGTCAGAGAAACGTAACTATTGGTCTCGAAAACAAGTGTGGGTATCACCGATGGGCCGAAGGCAAATCCAGAGTCGGTAACGTGGGCTACTACGGCGTGGATGGACTCTGTTCTGAATCAGAAGAAAAGCACCGGGCGCTCACTCTGTGAAAGGCGCGGTACACGTAGATGGCCGGTAGCTGTTTACATGTTCATATAATTTTATACATCCTCGAACTGGCTGGAATCATTGCACACATCCTCTCAAAGGAGTGCACCAGCTGTAAAATGTCCCGGAGGAAGTTCATGCAGCAACTGGCAGAGGAGCTGAGAGCGGAGTTTATGGAGGAAAAAGGGCCGCGGTGCACGGTCCCAACAGCGCTGAGCACCACAGCAGACACCAAAACAGAGGCAGTGCCAGGTTAGGTTAGGTTATAAATGTTCAAATAACATACTTTTAATTGTTATTTGGCTGTGAATTATGTTGAATGAATTTCCCCCAATATGTTTCAGGACATGAATGTATGAAATAATCACGGTTTAGCCTACTATGCCATGATATGAATTATTGAAACACGTATTAGGCTACTACTCAAAAGTATAATTAAAATTGTTAAAATGTACATGTCGGTGTTATTAAGTTGTTCTAAAGATATCCTAAGACAATACATGCATTTATATCGCAATTGGGTATTTATCATGAGAGATTATAGAGTTTGGAATCTGGCGGTTAAAATGACCGCTCATGGCAGTTCTAGGAATTCCGGCACTTCCAGTATCTTAATGCAGTGTAACTACTTCAGCATGTACATAATGCACCTAAAATACAAACGTGAGCAAGGGCGTTGTATTGAATCAACAGCCACGTGCAATTTAGCTAGCAGGTGAAGGTGAAACTAAAAATGTGCAAGAACTATAGATTAATACAGGCTTAAATGAACTGACAACATAAGTTATACGACTTACAGTTTTCAAGGATGCACACATGCCATCTCAACCGGGTCCTCCTGACAGCCTGTCTCTTTCTCCCTTTTCTCCGAGTGGCACGCGTGCCCACTCGCGTTGTGAAGCGCGTGTCCGCGCTATTCTCCGACGTGCTCTCTAACAGTCACTGTTGATAGACAGCTTTTTGTACATTTCTGATGCCGTGGCGGGAGAAATCTAACCGTGACGTACTGTCACTTGCCAATCAACATAGAGGAAACACTGAGCACACTTTAATATCAGTTTATTTATCGCGCGTAATATTGTTACCGCGATGTTCAATATTAGCGCATATTTTCCTCATATTGTGCAGCCCCACTTTACGCCACCGTTTCTAGAACGTTATCATTCAGCAGTGTGAAGGCTCACGTTGTTAAGATTATAGTTAGCGTTCTTGGTGCGGACGGCCCTTTATACTGGCTGTACGTGGACACAGGTTCAAGTGTTCCGGCTTACTTTTGCATTCAGCATGTCTACACAGAAGTGACAGAGCGCTGCCTTGAAGAAGTGATCCTTGGCACTGTATTTCAGGAGTGTACTGTCCATGGCGTGGGTTCCAACCTAAAGTTCACAAAAAGTACAATTCAGATTTGTTTTGTTACAACGGGCGACTGAATGACATGTTGAGATGGAGGCTGCTGGTGAGCACTAGCTCACCTGTTCATAGATCTCAATGGCTTTTGGGTACTGCTCCAGCTGAGCGGCATAGATTGCTACTTTCAGGAGGCACTTGTTTGCTGAACTGAAAAAAGGAAAACAAATTGAGAAGCTTCTCAGTCCACAACAGCCATCAAGGCTTAAAGACCACCACGTTACTTAACTTGGCAACCATAAAACAAAGCTGTAAAATGAAAGGAAACTGCATTCATTAAAAAAAAATAAAAAGCCTATAAAATGTTACACCAGAGAAAATGTTGCTTATCTAAAATAGTCACCTGGTGGATTCTTCACCTTTGTAATAATCTGCTGCCTGTTCATAATGAGCAATGGCCTGGGATGGGAAACAAATTGGACATAAGAATCTTAACAATTTCCCTGAGGGGATCAATAAGGTATTCGGATTCTGATGAATCTGCCCTGGAATCATTACATAAAATAATCGACATGAAACAGATATCTGACCTTGTCGATGTCCACCATCTCTGTCTCATATATTTCAGCAATGGTAATGTGATGTTTAGCTGCGATGGTGAAGCGCCCCTAAAAAAATAAAAACGAGAGAGAGAGATTAGAGACAGACAGACAGACAGACAGACAGACAGACAGACAGAGAGAGATCAACACGGGGAGTTACATGTTACAGAAGTAAATTGCTTCACATGTAATCTTTTAAAAGAAACTAAGAAGAGTTCCGTGTTTGTGTACTCACCATATCGGTGTAGATCTCAATAGCTCGGTTTAGGCAGTTTATGGCCTCTGTTGAGAACATCAGTGCAATTACTCAGGGAATTCACACCGACAAAAGAATAAAGTAAAAAATAAACTTGCAACATCAACTAAATAAGAAGCAACCAGTTGTGAGAAGGTTCAAGACAAGGGTCCTTTTAACAATGTTCCTGTAGGGCTGGGTACTGAATTCAACACTTTTTACGCACCTAACGAATTTTTCTCTATAGTATCGTGTATTGAACAATGCCTCGTCATTCAATACTAGAGGTGTACGATTCAGAAAATGTCAAGATTCGATTCAGATTTTTAGGCTCACGATTCGATTCATATCGAATCGTATATCAATTTGATTCAAAAACGATTCTCCATTAAAAAAAAAAGATTTACAGTATGTAAATGTAGTTACTTTTCCCGTGTGTGTGTGTGTGTGTGTGTGTGTGTGTGTGTGTGTGTGTGTGTGTGTGTATATATATAAATATATATATACAGTGAGGAAAATAAGTATTTGAACACCCTGCTATTTTGCAGGTTCTCCCACTTGGAAATCATGGAGGGGTCTGAAATTGTCATCGTAGGTGCATGTCCACTGTGAGAGACATAATCTAAAAACAAAAATCCAGAAATCACAATTCTAGCTGATAGACAGGTGTTCAAATACTTATTTGCAGCTGTATCATACAAATAAATAGTTAAAAAATCATACATTGTGATTTCTGGATTTTTGTTTTTAGACTATGTCTCTCACAGTGGACATGCACCTACGATGACAATTTCAGACCCCTCCATGATTTCCAAGTGGGAGAACTTGCAAAATAGCAGGGTGTTCAAATACTTATTTTCCTCACTGTATATATATATATATATATATATATATATATATATATATATATATATATATATATATATATGTATCGATTTTGAATAGGTAGAGCTTGAATCGCGATTTGAATACAAATTGATTTTTTTGCACACCCCTATTCAATAATAAGTTCAATACCTAAGGCGTAGATCTCATCAGCGACAGTGAGCTAATCAGCACGCAGGACGCTTCTACCAAGATCTAATAACGTCTGATTGGCTATCTAACGTTACACGTCGTAGAGACACGCAGGGAAAACTCTACGTTACACAGAGACGGGGCTCACGCAGTAGGAGCTGAAACATAAGTAAAAAGATTTATGTAATTGCTTTTTGTTAAAATGGATTTTATAAAATTGGTATCCAAAAAAAGTATCGTTTCAGAACTGGTATCAAAGTCCCGGTATCGGTACCAGAAATCTTTGAACGATACCCGGTAGGGCTGGGCAATATATGGATATTGTGATATGAGACTTGATATCGCCTTAGACTTTGGATATCGCAATATCGCATAAGTGTAGGGTTGGGTACCGTTTCCGATGCCGAACCGGTACTTTTAAAACTATTCCGATTCCTAAACCAATACTTGAAAAACTGAAAAATGACATCAAAGAAAGGCTTTTTTTTGTTTTGTTTTTTTAAATAAATGGAGTTTTTATTTAATTTTAAATTATTTAAATTGGACAATATGTTAGCGTTTTAAAGTACTTAAATATATAATAAGTAAACCTAAGTCACCTAATACATGACTACAATAATTTAACAAATAACCGTTACACTATTAACAAGTAGTTGGTATGCTGACCAGCTTCAAACTTTAGCAGTTCTTTTGCAGAAAAATGACCATATTTGCCTTCTCTGGCAAGATAGACACCTCTCCTGACTAATGGCATGTCCTGCACAGGAGAAATCTCTCAGATGGTGTCCAAGAGGCCTGGACACACAGGTATGAGTTTGAAAGGACAGACAATTTGGGGAGGCTGCCCCGCCTCCCCCACCACCAGACTACAGGGTCTTGTCCTGAACGATAGACTAGCAGAACAAGTGTAATTTGTTTACTAGCGATCACGTGCAGTCAATGAATGGTTAATATGCTTTTACTTCCGTTTTGGTGAGCCCAGAGGGAAAATATGCCATTTTAAAAGTAGCCTACATTAACGGTAGCTAGCTAACGGTAGACTACAGAGAAAGGGGGATATTTTTATGTCCGTTTTGAGCATGTACAAAAAGCCGCAGTGATTGTAGAGTGCATGTCCGAAAATAGCATGGACACGCGCTTTACAGTGGCGCACAGCGGGCATGTGCGCCACTCAGCAGAAAAGGGAGAAAGAAAAAAAAAAAAAAAAAGAGTCTGCCGCTCTCCGGAGCGACAGAGGGAAAATATTTCAGTCGTAACCGAAATTTGCGTTCTAATCCGGTCCGAATACTCCCATTTGCGTAGGAGCCTTTGCCTTTACCCACTTAGTCGTTATATCCACATTACTGATGTTTATTTATCAAAACTCTCACTGTGAAAATATTTTGTCAAAGCACCAATTGTGAGCTTTACAATATCGCCACAATATCGACAGACATTGAGGTATTTGGTGAAAAATATCATGATATTTAATTTTCTTCATATGGCCCAGCCCTAATACTCAGCCAATGTTCCTGTGGCTCAAAGAGGGAGACCGCTGGGCTTGATGTCAGTATTTACTTATTTTATCTTCTCTGGTGCAAGGCATGTGTATTTGTCCACATTCCCAGTTTGGAGCTTACATGGTGACAGTGAGAAGGAGCCGTGAGTAATGCTGTTAAAACTCTTCGTCTGGAAGATCTTAGCAACATCAGATGACACTGGCTTTGTGTGCACGGTCCAGTGGAAGAAGTGGTGCAGCAGCTTGTAAAAACGGGGATTACAAGCTCCCGAGGGTGGTGATGAGCAATGATTACCTTGTGGGTCTGCTTTTTTGAAGGCGTTTCCAGCGTCTATGAAGTTAGTGGCTGCATCGTGTTTGCTCTGCATCTGGAGGTGAAGGCGCGCGGCTTGGGAGAACGCGTTTCCTGCAGCTGAAAAGAAAGTGTTGCATGTTAGAGGATTGAAAGTCAGTAAAGATCTAAACAAGGAAAAGGGGCAATCAGTAGGGCTGCACGGTATGAGGAAAATATCCGATATGCGATAACGTTGTTGAATATCGCAATAACGATAAAAAAATTTAAATAAAAAAAACGATATACTGGGCAGCCCTAACAATCATTAGGTTTATTTAACCTGTAATAATTATTCTTACCACACCAATTTTTGGCCATTTTGTACATGTTGGCTGCCCTCACATACATGTCACAGGCCTCTTCCATCTTGGAGGAACCCCTGTGGGACAGCACACTGATTAGTTAAACAAGACTTGTGCAGACTACTGGTGGGTGATATTGACAAATATCAAGTGCCATAACAGTTAATAGCTACTGTATTGATCATTATTTGGGCATTCACTGTTCACTCAGCTAAAACAGTCAAAATAAGTTCAGAAAGTTGTAGATTTAACTCCCAATTGTGTTGTCCAAATGAATCATTCTGAGCAAATCTTAATCATTTTGAAAAAAAAAAAAAAGAAATGATGATTCTATTCAAGTTATTATTTTACCGTTGTGAAGAGGTTTTTCTGATGTAAGGAAGAGGAAGAAAGAAGACATCTTTTATTTGTCACACACACACATACACACAATCATACACAGTACAATGTGCAGTGCAATGTGTTCTCTGCATTAAACCCATCCTATCTAATTAGGAGCAGTGGGCAGCCACACTCCAGTTGTACTGCCAGTCCCTAAGTCCCAGGCGATGGCAGGAGTTAAGCGCGATTTATACTTCTGCGTAAAATCTACGCCGTTGCTACGTACGTAGGTACGTGGAGACACGAACCTAGGCCTGACCCTACGCCATAGCCTGACGTGCTCTATAAATACATTTTACTTACTTGCTTATATTTCTACTATGTTGTGAAACTTTGCACATTCCATGGACAACTTTGCACATTTCTGCACATTACTACTTCTAAAAACGGCACAGCTCCTTCATTTTAATTCGTATATACAGTGAGGAAAATAAGTATTTGAACACCTGCTATTTTGCAAGTTCTCCCACTTTGAAATCATGGAGGGGTCTGAAATTGTCATCGTAGGTGCATGTCCACTGTGAGAGACATAATCTAAAAACAAAAATCCAGAAATCACAATGTATGATTTTTGTACTATTTATTTGTATAATACAGCTGCAAATAAGTATTTGAACACCTGTCTATCAGCTAGAATTCTGACCCTCAAAGACCTGTTAGTCTGCCTTTAAAATGTCCACCTCCACTCCATTTATTATCCTAAATTAGATGCACCTGTTTGAGGTCGTTAGCTGCATAAAGACACCTGTCCACCCCATACAATCAGTAAGAATCCAACTACTAACATGGCCAAGACCAAAGAGCTGTCCAAAGACACTAGAGACAAAATTGTACACCTCCACAAGGCTGGAAAGGGCTACGGGGAAATTGCCAAGCAGCTTGGTGAAAAAAGGTCCACTGTTGGAGCAATCATTAGAAAATGGAAGAAGCTAAACATGACTGTCAATCTCCCTCGGACTGGGGCTCCATGCAAGATCTCACCTCGTG
The DNA here is from genome assembly GCA_023566125.1 of Zingel zingel. NCBI lineage: Eukaryota > Metazoa > Chordata > Actinopteri > Perciformes > Percidae > Zingel > Zingel zingel. The sequence goes on from CM042316.1 coordinate 1,306,891, forward strand.
GGGTCTCAATGATCCTAAGAAAGGTGAGAAATCAGCCCAGGACTACACGGGAGGAGCTGGTCAATGACCTGAAAAGAGCTGGGACCACCGTTTCCAAGGTTACTGTTGGTAATACACTAAGACGTCACGGTTTGAAATCATGCATGGCACGGAAGGTTCCCCTGCTTGAACCAGCACATGTCAAGGCCCGTCTTAAGTTTGCCAATGACCATTTGGATGATCCAGAGGAGTCATGGGAGAAAGTCATGTGGTCAGATGAGACCAAAATAGAACTTTTTGGTCATAATTCCACTAACCGTGTTTGGAGGAAGAAGAATGATGAGTACCATCCCAAGAACACCATCCCTACTGTGAAGCATGGGGGTGGTAGCATCATGCTTTGGGGGTGTTTTTCTGCACATGGGACAGGGCGACTGCACTGTATTAAGGAGAGGATGACCGGGGCCATGTATTGCGAGATTTTGGGGAACAACCTCCTTCCCTCAGTTAGAGCATTGAAGATGGGTCGAGGCTGGGTCTTCCAACATGACAATGACCCGAAGCACACAGCCAGGATAACCAAGGAGTGGCTCTGTAAGAAGCATATCAAGGTTCTGGCGTGGCCTAGCCAGTCTCCAGACCTAAACCCAATAGAGAATCTTTGGAGGGAGCTCAAACTCCGTGTTTCTCAGCGACAGCCCAGAAACCTGACTGATCTAGAGAAGATCTGTGTGGAGGAGTGGGCCAAACTCCCTCCTGCAGTGTGTGCAAACCTGGTGAAAAACTACAGGAAACGTTTGACCTCTGTAATTGCAAACAAAGGCTACTGTACCAAATATTAACATTGATTTTCTCAGGTGTTCAAATACTTATTTGCAGCTGTATCATACAAATAAATAGTTAAAAAATCATACATTGTGATTTCTGGATTTTTGTTTTTAGATTATGTCTCTCACAGTGGACATGTACCTACGATGACAATTTCAGACCCCTCCATGATTTCCAAGTGGGAGAACCTGCAAAATAGCAGGGTGTTCAAATACTTATTTTCCTCACTGTATACACATTTTTATAGTATTATTTCATATTTTTTTGTAATTCTCTTTCCTGTCTCTTTACTTTTGCATTACTTTCTTTTATTGTTAATTTCCTTTTCTCTTACTATGTTTATGTTATGCAATAAAACTCCAAAGCAAATTCCTCCTATGTGAAAACAGCCATACAGTACTTGGCAATAAACCGGATTCTCATTCTGATATTAATACAGACAACACTAGATATCATTCCTTAAACACATTATATATTATTCTGGTGTCTGCCGTTTACGTACTAAACTTGAAGACTTTTTTTTACTCCTATCTGTACTTCGGTCCTTGTGCTGCTGCAACACCTGATGGGGATCAATAAAGACTTATCTTCTATCTTATCTAACTCTGGTCATGCACGCACGTTTCTGAGTTAAACAGAAACCCACTGTAATAACTGAATCGGATTCTGGATTGTTACATCCATGCTCAGCTGTGTTGGTGGGTGAGGGCTTAACTTACTATCTGATGCAACTCCCAAACCCGTTCCTCTCTGCCATTGTAAACAAATGCGATGCAGACATGTGATTTGCACCTACAGACTAAGTGGCCTTGCAAGATTTCCCCCAGTAGATGGCACTATGGCAGCATCACCCCAGCTAATGGTCAGTAGCACTTCTTTATTAAGTGCGAATTACTTGAAATGTTACACGAATCATTTCGATTACAACTTCACCAGCATCTGGCGTTATAAAGATATGGCAACACTTGGCATTTGAGCCTCGTTCCCTGCTGCATACCACTTTTTATTTGTTAGACTTAGCTATATAATAACAGTTAAGTTATTCTCTGTCCAGCGGTGAGATGAACGAATATAACGTTAACGTTACACACATAACGCTAGATAAACTGCAGCGTTGACCACACTGGCACAACAACTTGACGTTAACGTTAGCTACAAAGAAGCCCAGCGGTACAGTGGTGTTCATTTGTTTTGGTCCTGCTGCCTTCATATCTGCGGGTAACCGGTCAGCTAGCTATCCATCTTCCGCTTAGTTGGCCTTCTAGCTTTGACAAAATGAGCAACAGAAGCTAACTGACATACTCACCCAAACATCGCTCCGAAAAACGACTGCGATGATTTCATTTTCTTTTCAGCCTCGGCCACTAAAGCCGTTGCTTCTTTATCTTTTCCGCTATTGTCCATTTTCGTGTCACTGCTCTTATGTTGAGGGAAGAACGAGAAAATGCGAAAGTCAACAAACTTGCTAATAGGTGCTAACAGCAGCAGCAGCGGGTTTTGGTTTGTCACGTCACCTGACGTGTCCCTGTCCTGTCATTTGACACGGAAGCTGCTGCATTCAGGTGCTCTTCGTAAATGTTTGGTGAATGGACTTTTTTGTGTTTTTTTATTTTTTTTTATTTAAGAACAAAACATGACTGGGACAATAAAAAACTATGCTGACAATGTAATCATCACACATAACATATCTAAAAGAAAAGCGTAACAGTAAGTAAACTATTTTAAAATAAGCTAAAATTACAGGGGATTACATGAAGCATATAAGAAAAATACATACACATAGCCTGTTAAAAGATATTTAGCAGGTCACATCCTGGGCAATGACTTCTTATAAGTTATAACAAAATGTGAGCCTCCAAGTTTTGCAGTAAGAAGTATTTTATTTTATTAATAAACCCAATGGAATTAGGCTTTCTGTTTTTCCAGTTAGTACATATATGAATATGATGTTTACCTATTACACTTACTGTATTAATTACAAAAGATATATGTCTGTTAAGATTTCCCATATAAAATAAGACATTGATTAAGCTGAATATGGTAATAATAGATATTGTAATACGCATACATCCATGTACATTCGTCCAAAATTGTTGTGAGAAAGGACAAGAAAAAAAAGGTATAGTATGACTTTTGTTTCTTGTACATTGTGTTGATGGCTACTGTATTTTTATATTTGTAGTTTATGCTTTGTTCTCATGGTTATGCTTATACTTTTATATTTTGTCTTTCAGTGTGAAGCACTTTGAGTTGCCATTGGCTATATACTGTACCTGTTTACCCTTTGAAAGGCTGCGGGGTGCTGAGTCAGTGACAGGGCTGACAACCCCAACCTTCCTGTTGTGAATTAAATTGTAATATTATTTAAGTTGTCCTATTAAGCTTATATATCATGTAATGATGATTTGTATAAGTAAATTATGTAAAGACAGTTGTAGAAGTAGACTACGTTGTATTTATTTCCTCTCATGCTTAACAACTCTATGGGACTTTGGGTTATTGTTTCTTGGCCCTGCTTAATAATCCACTATGATACTATATAGGAAGATCATCTTACAACAGTTACGTTTTATGCACAAAATATGTAAAGAAGTCAAACAAAGTCAAAGGGGAGAACAAAATGTAGCCTACTACAGCTGATCAGAAGTGTGATGACTGCAAAGCACCTGCAGGTTAAAGGTCCCATGGCATGGAAATTTCACTTTATTAGGTTTGTTTAACATTAATATGCGTTCCCCCAGCCTGCCTATGGTCCCCCAGTAGCTTGAAATGGTGATAGGTGTAAACTGAGCCCTGGGTATCCTGCTCTGCCTTTGAGAAAATGAAAGCTCAGATGGGCCGATCTGGAATCTTGCTCCTTATGAGGTCATAAGGAGCAGTTACCTCCCCTTTCCCTGCTTTGCCCACCCAGAGAATTTGGCCCACCCATGAGAGAGAGACATCATGGCTTTCAAACGAGCAAAGTGGCAGTTGGTCAAGGCCACACCCCCAGTCTCCACCTTGCCCCCCCCCCTCTCTCTCCTCCTCAATAGCTACAGACACAAAAAATGGCACATCCTAAGGAAAGCTCATTGTGGGACTGGCTCTAGTGGCTGGAATTCTGCACCAAGGCTGAATTTCTGGAAAGAGACTTCACATACTGTACTAAGGCCTATATAAAAGCATCCAAAAACAGCATGTCATAGGACCTTTAAGGATATTTTGTTACACTGATTCATAATTGTGTTGTGATTCTTTTAAATGACAATTGTGATATGTTTCAGTGTAGTCGAATATGTTTGTTGTAGGCCTACCATTTCAGTTTAAGCATCATCAGGTTATTTAAGGTCTTGCCACAACATACCCAATATATCGATGCCATAGGACCAAACATGATCTTGTTGTATTTTGTGTCAGATGGCCAAATACTTTCCTGCTCGGAAAGTGACCAGAAATTGTGATTGTAGTAGATTATGAAGGCCTTTTACCAGATGACATGCATTAAGTCACCCTCCAGCATGAAAAGGAGACTTTTCCTGAACATATGATTCCATTGGGTGCTGATCAGCAAAGCATTCCCAAAACAGTTGGAGATGCAAAATCTTACACAAGTCACATGGTCTATAAAAAGCTCCCTGTACTGACTTATCTGGCCAGCCTATGTTGTTCAACACTCCAGTTTAGGCTTTGGATCAGGATGACTTTCTGCAGGCTATGTGCAGTCTGTTATGGTTTTAAACACTACCATTAGCTTGACAGCCATTATGTGGAAAAGTCCCTACATTTCCAATATCCCAAACCTTGTCTAATTGCAAAGACTTAAAACTGAGCAAGCCTTTCGTCCTAAGTGCTGTATGTGCAAGTTTGTCCCCATAGCTTCTCAGAAACATATTTAATGTCCTCTTTGATGATAATGTCTTGACATTTTACTATTAATTAAGGAAACCAAACAAGGCCTGGCAGTTGTAGGGCTGGGTACGAAACTCCAATACTTCACAGACCAAATTGCTTCCATAATATTGAGTATCTGACATATTGTCATTAAATACCAAAATGTCAATACCTAAGGAGTCAATCTCATCAGTGTCAGTGAGCCAATAAGAGTGCAGCATGCTTCTACCAAGATCTAATAATTCTTCTGATTGGCTAACAATATAAAAAATATCGTACCAGTAGGCTATCGGTATCAAAATAATTTGAACGATACCCAGCACATTGCACAAGCACAGATGTTTTGCATTTTTTAATCTCAGATACCATCCTAAAAAAACACACCAGACCAACTTCACTTAAAAGGACATATACTCAAAAGAATGAAAAACGTTTTAAGAAAGTCTGGAATGTAACTAAGTGTATTTACTCAAGTAGCCTACTGTACTTGAGTACTTGGGTATTTGTTTTATTGTATGCTACTTTATACTTCTACTCCGCTACATTTCAGAGAGAAATATTGGGCCTTATACATAGCATGAGATTGTTGGTTGCAGGAAATATGTATAAAAGACAGAACATGTTGGAAGAAATTAAACTATTTGGATAACAGGAGCAGAGGAAAGAACATAGGCCTACTGGAGTGTGGTGAAAGTGGACAAGTCAGAAGATGTTTGGTTATAATGAGGGAAATCGGACATACTGACCATGGATTTATTATGACTGGACACCGTACGAGTTAACTAACTCCAGAAGATGTCAGTAGTGCAACATTAAGGATACAAGCTACAGTTAAAATCCAAGGAAGAAGAAGTAGAAGATTTCACTCAGGCAAAACGGAAGTCTCCTGTTTCCTGCCTGTAGTTGGGTCCTGTACAGCAGCCCGTGCGAGGCTGTCCTGGAGACCCCGCGCTGCCTGCACCTCTATCGTCTCGGGTGAGTTTGTTACAATGTAGAGATTTCTCTATTAATCCAAATAACTGTAACAAAGCTGCAATATTCGCGCACTGCAGCGATGCCGCAAACTGCACAGCTATCGCAACCGAAACGCCACGTTGCTGCACGTCCAGGCAAACATAGCCATTTTCAACCGAATTCCCAAGCATACCCCCTCATCCAAGACTATTCCAACATTTACTCATATTTTGCTTGCAAGGAGAGAGATAGCTCGCTACGCAATTGCGTTTACACTTCTAAGCAAACAGTACTGTTACGTGTCGGTTGAATCGAGGTGCCGCTGTGCAATACGAGTGTTAAAATTGTGTCACTCGGTGGTTTGTTTTGAATGTCAAAGGCTCAAGCTAGCTGTGCGTCTGAATATTGTTGATAGCTGGGTTGGCTTAGCAGGCTAGCTAGCTAGGCTAACGAAATGCAACCCAGATGCATCAAAATGCTGGAAATAGAGGTGAAACAGGGTTTTGAAATTAAACGTTTAATCAAATTAGAGTCTTAAGTCAATCGCGTAGCTGTTATATACTGTGTATTGTAACGAATCGGCCAAATATGCATGCAAACGCTCTTTGAAAACACTAGCTAGCATGTAGCAAGCCGCTTGCAGTATCCATTCATATCCTGCGCACTGACTGCTCTGACCGAGTAATGGCTACAATCCACTGCCTTTTTAGAGCGGCAACTGGGGATGCTCCCCCCTCATTACCACGGTTATATTTGTGCATGTTGTTTTGGTTTAGCTGGGAGCGCTATGCACATTTGTTAAGACTTGGTGTTTAATAAAGCGAGACCCCGCACTCTATTTTCAGGCTGTGTGAAAACCGCGCGTTTTCAGTTTGTTGTCTATTGCCAGCCGCTGTTTTCTCAGTGGTAGCAAACATAACTGCTGCTTGATCTCTTGAGTTCATAACAGCAGCTTTGTTTAGAAGGTTTTCTTGTTATTATTCAGTGTATGTATACAAAGAAATACATGTTAACATACAACTGATGATAAAGATGGTCTTGTGTTAAATCTGAACCCATATCTTACTGTAATAATTATACGTGTTAATGTAGTTGCATATGTTGCCTCTTTCCTTGCTTAATTCTCACAATACCTACTGCAAGCTCCAGAGATGTGTGACAGCAGTAGGCCCTAGGTGATGTAATGCTTTGAGTCATTACTCATCTTTTGAATGTGAAAAACACAGTTGTGGATTTAAAAAAAATATTGTTGTAGGCCTACAGCAGTTTCGGTACAAAGTGGGAAAGAGTACAATTAAACAAAATATAAACTAGGGATGTTTCGATCCGATACTGACATCAGATATTGGGCCGATACCGACCCAAATAGCTGGGTTGGGTATATCGGTGACAATGGGGCCGGTCTATTCAATTCTATGTTTGTATATTGGAAATTTTGAACAATGTGTTGCTAAATTATGATTCCTGTTAATTAAAAAAAAAAAAAAGCAAGTTTCTGGTGCACAAATACTTATTTTAATAAAATATTACAATTACGTACATATATATTTGCTACATTTTGTTTTACAATTTTAGGAAAGTGTGAATGTGTAAGGCAACATTGCCTGATGTTACCTTACACATGTAAGAGTCATCCCAGTCACTTCCACAAACTGAAGCTTATTAATTAAACACTGGTATCAGATCGGTACTTGGTATCAGCTAATTAAGCTACTGGTACACCATACTATCTAAGAGTAATTAACCCTTGTGTTGTCTTCCTGTTTTTTTTTTTCTTTTCAATGTTTTGGGCATTTTTTTGTTGCTCCCCCCCCCCCCCCCAACTTTTTTGTCACTTTTTCCCGTCTTTGTCGTTTTGTTCTGCGCCGTTTTTGAATTTTTTTTCCACATTTTTGTCACTCTTTTCAACGTTCTTTTAATCAATTAGTTTTTCTCAAATTATATAAAATTGACTAAACACCCAAATTCAAAGAGAGTAGTGAACTGATCATTTATTTTACTTGTGAAGAGCGTTCTAGGGAACCATCCACGTTACTTATATTTTGAAGACTTGGTTGAAAGAAACCCAAATTTCTGATATAGAATGTTTTTTTTTTTTTTTTTTAATGGGTCACATTTGACCCGAGGGTTAAGAAGCTTTAATTAAAAGTTATTTCAAACATAATATCGTCTTCTGTGGTAGTTTGGGTGTTTTTTTTGTAGTTCTAGTACATAGAACACACTAATGATTATTTTCATTTTCGATTATTGGATTAGTTGTTTGGTCTATAAAATATCAGCAAATTAAGGGGGAAATGAATATCAATCAGTGTTTCCCAAAGCCGAAGAGAACGTCCTCAAATGTCTTGTTTTGTCCTCAACTCAAAGATATTCAGTTTCCTGTCACAGAGGAGAGAAGAAACTAGAAAATATTCACATTTAAGACGCTGGAATCAGAGATCTTTTTTTTTTTACTTTTCTTTTCATAAAACATGACTCAAACCAATTAATCGATTATCAAAATAGTTGGCCATTAATTTAATAGTTGACAGTTAGTCGAATCATCTTCATCATCAGAGCAGTATAGCATCAACGTAACGACAGAAAGAGAATCATCCATGCTAAAATAATAATAATGATATATATTTATATTGGACAGAACTTTGCTTGAAGAATCCAACAAATGTAATTTTAATTCTTGACTATAAAAGGATTGTTGATCATGTATAACCATGTGACATCTCTCCTTGTCACACTGAGACAGAGGAGCATTTTGCAGTTTTTTTAGTTTTTCATCATCAGATGTGGGTAACTCCTTTCAAAATCTAAATCAGCACCTCACTGTCCCACTAAACAACCAAATAACTAAATATGGAGCTAGCTAGAATAGCACACAAAAAAGTGTTATAATATATAATTGTAATATGATCGAAAAAAGAACTGTGAACATATAGTTGGAAATATTCATTTGGGGAAGGGGTAATGTTTTGTGTTTTTCTTTTTTTAAGAAGTATTGATAATGAAAACAAATTGTCAATGGACTTTAAAACCTTTTTTTTAATCCTCAACAGTTGTCATGGATGATGAAGATGGCAGGTGCCTTCTAGATGTAATTTGGTAAGTTGTCGTGAGACGTAGTGCAAGATCAGTTTTATATTCAACAGTCGTAACTCGTTCATCTTGTCTTACCGTTGTGAATCGCATTGTTTTCTCCTGCAGTGACCCAGAAGCTCTCAATGACTTTCTTCATGGATCTGAGACCCATGTGAGTATGAGAGAGAGAAAAAACTGAACAACGACACATGTTCGGCTTGTGATTTAATAGGTTCATAAAATGGGTATGTAATTGTGATGAGGAGTCTTAATTGTGTGCGCTGTAGTTGGGGCTCGCATGACTTTGTGTCTAAGTCACTTTCGGATTACGTGATGCACCCTGAAACCCACTTCCCTCGCTGCTTTTTCATTTATTCTTTCTGTTACTGCTTCCTTGGCTTAATGGTTGTCTTTGCTTTTTGATGACACCATTTATGGTTTCAGCTTGCCTTCCCTTTTTTATAAGGCTAATTCACAAAATGAGAATTGCTGATACTAACGCTTCCCAACTCTGTGTTATTCCTTTCATTTTGCCCTTCTGTCGCTTATCTTTTCACTGGTTCTTTACAATCTGGTTTCTCTGGACCGTTTTCTGTCCTTTCCTTGCCCTCCTCCTCTGTTTGATGGTCTGTATGTTTCTCTGTCCTGGTGGCTTTTGCCTGCTGGTTTGGGTGCCTTTGGTTTCTGTCTGTCCTATCCTGGGTGGGTGTGTCTGTAGTTGGACACTGACGACCTATTGGATGGTTCGAGTGACCCCTCCAGCTCGTTCTTCTCTACCACTGGGGTGAGTAAAATCCCCCAATCCACCTCCTCCTGTTTTCTATCCATCTGTGTAGCATGCATCTCCAAATACCCTCCCTTTCCACTAACATATCTACACTCTACAAGCTTTGATTTGCAAGAGGTTTTTGTGGGGGTTTCATGTCTGCATTTCTGTGTTGACTCAGGTACACGTCTCACCATCACATCTAGCCATCACATTCATCCATCACCTGGTTTCACTTCTTTCCTGCTTTCCTTTTAAGGGCCATGTTCCAGAGGTCCAGCCTGCAGTCCAGCTGTCGGCCAATGAGCCGGCCGGCCTACCCAGAGTCAGTGTTGACCTGGACTTCCTGGAGGATGATGACATCCTGGGAGGATCCCCAGGTGGTGAAAGTGGGAGCAATGGCATTGGGACAAATCACGAGCCATGCGACATCCTGCAGCAGAGCTTGGCTGAAGCAAACATCACAGAGCAAAGCTTACAGGAGGCAGAGGCTGAGCTGGACCTGGGCTCCTTTGGAATTCCAGGCCTTACGCAGGTGGTACAGACACTGCCTGATGCCAGCCTCTCTGGGGCTGGAGGCACTGCTGTTGGTGTAGGCATAGGTGTTGGGGGAGCAGCAGCAATTTTCCCTGGGTCAGGCCCAAGTGCCACTGCTACTCCTCCCAATGCCGCAGCTGACATGCTGGGGTCAGTGCTTGCTCAGCAGGGTCTTCAACTCCAATCCCAGGTCATGAACAAGGCCATTAGTGTTCAGCCATTTATGCAGCCTGTGGGCCTGGGAAATGTGACACTTCAGCCCATTTCAAGTCTCCAAGCTCTTCCTAATGGGAGTCAGTCTGGACATTTGGGTATCGGACAGATTCAGGTTGTGGGTCAGCCTACAGTCATGACGATCAATCAGTCTGGGCAGCCAATCCTAGCTAAGGCCATGGGTGGTTACCAGCTGCACCAGTCTGGGCCAGATGTATCAGGTGCTGGTTCTCAGGCAGGGCTTGGAGGCTCAGGGGGTGGACTTCTGATCCAAGGCAACAAAGCCACTTTGGGATCTCCAGCTTTAAATGGACCGGCAGTTTGTGTCAGCAGCACAAACAGCAGCAGTGGCGGCACAATGACTCCTGCTGGGCTTGTGGGCTTTGGCAGCACCACTCTAAGTTCAGGAATTGGACACCAGACGCAAACCCAAGGCCAAATCATGCAGAACGTGATCATCCAGCGCACACCAACACCCATTCAGCCTAAACCCCCTCAGGGGGGAGCCATCCAACCGAAACTTTTCAAACAGCAACAACAGCAGCAGCAGCAGCCACAGCCAGCACCCCAACCGCTGCAAAATGACGCCCACAAGGCTCTAGGGCTGCAGCAAATTCCAGTTTCCGCTGCTCAGAATGTAGCCTTCCTGACAGGAAAGCCAGGTTCCAACGTTGTCCTGAGTACTCAGGCCTCAACACAAGGCCCTCAGTTTCAACAAGCCCTATTCAAGCAACAAGCAGCACAACCATCGGGCAAGCCTCTTAGTGTACACTTGTTAAACCAACAGGGCAGCATCGTTATTCCCTCTCAGACAGTTCTGCAAGGTCAGAACCACCAGTTTCTCCTGCCACAACTACAAGCAGGTGGGCAGATCCTGACCCAGCACCCTGGGGGGCACATCATAACTAGTCAGGGTCCTGGTGGACAGCTCATCGCAAACCAGATTTTAACTGCAAACCAGAACATCAACCTGGGCCAGGTGTTGACTTCACAGGGCCACCCCGGGGCTGCCCACATCCTCTCTGGATCTATTCAGCTCCAGCCTGGCCAGATGGGCACGCCCACCCTCTTTCAGATGCCCGTCTCCTTGGCCCAGAGTCAAAGCCAGACTCAGACCCACACTGTCTCAGGTCATGCCCAGACAGTCATACAGGGCATGCCCATCCAGAACTCCCTGACCATGCTCAGTCAGGTGGAGGGGCTGAGCCCCGCAGTCAGCCTTCAGCCAGCCCTGCAGCCTCAGCCAGGCGGAGTCCCCAGCAGCACAGGAGCAGCGACCATGGCTCAGGGCCAGCCCGGAGAGTGTGTTACTGTGCTGGGTAGCGCCACGGACCAGGCTGCCCATCCCACTCAGCAGCATGCACCGCAATCCTCTATCCTCGCCATGCAAACGGCGTCCTCTGTGTCCACGGCTACCACAGTACCCTCCTCTTCTCCGTCCATGTCTGTGCCCACCTCGTCCTCTGTCACAGCAGTGGGGCTGGTCCCCCATCATGCTCAGCATAGTCCAGGGAGGTTACTGTTCACCAACCAGGGCTCCAGTATGATCCTGAGCCAGGAGTCTCTGCAGATGTTCCTGCAACAGGTCAGTGTTCCACTCTTTGCATGTGTGCTTTGATTATGTACAGTTTTAACATTGTCTGAAAAAAAATAACATGCACGGAGTGTTATCTTGGTCTGACCCTCTTTGGTTTACTATTTTACTCCCCCTTCCCTCCAATCCCCCTCCTCCTTTCCTTCCCTCGTCCTGAAATGGTAAATGTACTCCTATCAGGAGCAGCACCACCAAACAGAGAATGAGTCCACCCCCTCTGCTGGCGTTCCAGCGTCTGTAATCGTCAGCAGCAACAGCATCACTGCTCCGGCCCCCTCTGTCCATGACAGCCAATTAACTGACTCTTGGGTGGGTCAGAGCCACAGCCCTTCCCCTGGCCCCTCCCACATGGCAGCAGTGGTAAAGCAGGTAGACATGCCCCTTTATGTTAAGCCCCACCCACTTGTTGCTGCTGCTGCTGCCGCCGCCACAATGTTAGGGTATCTTACTTTTCCCTGTCATTGCTCTGTCCTTCTCTTCTGCATTAGTCATTGCTTCCATGGCTCTCACAGACGCTATGCAATTCCTAAGCTCAAAAATGTCTCGCTTGCAGCTTCTGTGTGTTATATGTAAAGGCATGGTCCTTCCAGCTTTCCACCTGTATTGTGTGTCAGTCTCTGTCCTTTTTCGACATATAGCTGTGTGCACCTCCTATAGAATGCGGAACTGGCAATCACATTCCAGTTCTTGTTTTTAACTGAAATTGTTAAACTAATTTGGTATGCTTTTCATCCATTCTGCTTTATGTATTTTGTAACAGAACACAAAAACCATGCTCATGCTTTTAATAGTAGAGCTACCCAAGGTGCCAAGTGCAACTCCTTCACCTCTTTACTAACACTCTGCTCAATCAGAATCAATCAGCTCACCTTCATCTGTTGCATTACTGACCAATGACTGATCAATCAACCACACCTCTCAACCCCGCACTCATCGTTTAGACTCTCATGTGCTCACAGTGCCACTCCCCCTTGTGACCTCTAGTCGGACCAGTGTTGTACCCCCAAACGATAATTCATGCTCCCTTGCCCCCAGTCCCTGAAGTCTTCAGATCACCTCCTACTTCTCCATCACAGGCCCGCAGATCTCTTGACTTCTTGCTTTTGTCAACTGTTTTTCTTTTTTGGCTCGCCAACTGATCACTGCTCCCCTTTTTATGTGTAATCCTCCTCAAACGCTAGAAAAAAAATCAGTGGGCTTTTACTACTTTAAGTTCAGCAACTATTAGATTTGAAAGTCTAACACTTTTGCATTGTTTGGTGTTGTTTTTTTCTGTTGGGGGTTGGGCGATAATTTCATATATTGATTTTCAGTGGAATTGTGATAATATTGATCATGTTTTACCGTTGTGCAAATCCACAATTTGAAGCAAAGTATGATTACACCCCAATAATAATAAGTTATTGAGGGGTTTGTTTTACATGTGTAAAGAGTTATGTCTTGTGAAATGTGTTTAGTCATTGTATTAAAACATCATTTCAGGAATTTAACATAAAATCATGCAAAATATATTTTGAGTCCTGTTAAGATTCTGATATTGAGCCATATCGCCCAGCCCTATTAAAGGACAAATCTGGCGCAAAATGAACCTAAGGGTTAATAACCCATGTGTACCGAGTCAACCGTTCTCTGAGATATGTTTTCATGCTAATCGAATGTGACCAGTTTTAGCGCAAACCGCTAATTAGCTTATAACGCTAGTCGTCGGGGCCACCCCAAAGTAAAAAGAAATCACTATTTCTATACCACTAACAAGGCTCAAAATAGCACCACACTTCAAACGCCCTGTAACCAGTAACATATAGCTCAAGCACGGCATTCGTTGTTCGATTGGTCGTGACTGTTTCCCAAGATGGCGTATACGTGAACGGTACTGTCTTTATAAACGATCTTTTTAATAAACTGTCAGTACACTTACAAAGTTCTCAATGCTTCGGTTTACATGTAGGGACCCTCATTATGCTACCGTGGAAGTGTGGTGCTATTTTGAGCCTCGTTAGTGGTATAGAAATAGTGATTTCTTTTTACTTTACCAGTGCCCTGACTATTAGCGTTATAAGCTAATTAGCGGTTTGCGCTAAAACTGGTCACATTCGATTAGCATGAAAACTTATCCCAGAGAACGGTCGACTCGGTACACGTGTTATTAACCCCTAGGTTCATTTTGCGCCGGATTTGTCCTTTAGGTAACTAGTCAAACGTTGAACCATGTACTATTAATCATATTTACTATACTGTGTGCATGCAGAACTTGGAGTGTGTGATTTCTGCGCTTGATCTTCTGATTTCCTCCTGTGTTAAAATATTTGTCTGCATTCTTGAACTAAACAAGTAATTCCACTTCTTCAGGTGCCCTCCAGTGGCCATCAGCAGTCCCTGATCCAGGGCATGTCCCCCTCCGCGGCCTTGTCCACTCACACCTCGGCGCCCCCAGTGGCGGTCAGCCCGCAGCCTTCCCACTCTCCTCTCACTCTGAGCCAGCACATCCAGTCACCGCACCATCAGCAGCAGTCACGTCCTCCCTCCCAGCCTCAGCCACAGTCCCAAACGCCCTCCCGCTCATGCACCCCCTCCTCTCACCCGCAGCTCTTTATTGTCCACAACCAGATGGTGGAGTCCCCCCAGCCGGCTCCGCAGGGCCAGCCGCAGCACACCCAGCCCCAGCACGCACACATTCAGGTTCAGCTGCAGCTGCAGCCTCAGCCGCGGCCGGCCTCTCAGCCCGCCCCTTATCAACAAGATATGCCTCCGCTGTCCCAGTCGCCCAAGCCGCCTCCTCCTCCTGCGCCGCCCGCACCACACCAGTTCACCGCTCCTCCTGTCAGCACTTCTGCCGCTGCTGTCGTCAAAGCCCAGGTTCCAATCCCGGGCCTGACAGCCGAGCACCAGCACCACCTGCAGCTGGTCGCTGCACAGATTCAGACGCTGTCGGCCATCAGCCAGCCCTCGCCTCAGCAGAAACAGCTGCTGGACAAGCTACACCAGGTATTGTTCCAGTTCATGAAAACTTGTTATGGAATATGCACCCAATGAGCCAGTAGAATAGTCTTGTGTATTTTGACTTCCCATGCTACTTTTTCACCCTCCTGTATTTCAGGATGATTAAAGGTGCTCTAAGTGATGTTGGGTGATGTTACTTCTAGTTGACCTTCAAAGTATTGTCAAACAAAACTGAGGCTAGCTCGCCCCTCCCTCCTCCTCATCCCGTCCCCTCCCTTCCATGAACTAACCCCCCGAACCCCCCACCCCCAAATCCTTCTTGTCGGTTACTGGCTGGAACACTCTTTGTTATGTTTGGTGGTGCAGGTTGGCCAGTTTGTTTTTGTTGCTGTTTGTGGAGCCTGGGCTGTCTACAGAGACCACGTTTTTTTACAGTGTGTTCAGGGGACAGGCAGTTAGTGGATCGTGAGGAGATGTTTGCTGTATGTGACAAAAAATGTTGCAGCCTAAAAAACGCGTGACATCGCTTAGAGCACCTTTAATCTCTGCTATATGCCAGTAAATGTGCGTGGTAGCGCCGCAACTAACGATGACTTTCTTTGTCGATTAACCTGTCGATCATTTACTTGATTCATCGATCAGTTGTTTGGTCTATAAAATGTCATAAAAATGTGGATCAGTGTTTCCAAAGCCCAAGATGAAGTCCTCAAATGTCTTGTTTTGTCCCCAACTCAAAGATATTCAGTTTACTGTCACAGAGGAGAGAAGACACTAGAAAAAAATCACATTTAAGAAGCTGGATTTAGAGAATTTTAACTTTTCTTTCATCAAAAATTACTCAAATCGATTATCAAAATAGTTGGCGATTCATTTAATTGTTGCCAACTAATGGATTTATCTTTGCAGCTCTAGTGCGCGGTAGAAATATGAGCTGGTTTGCAACATTCAGAACATTAACTGTACAGTGTGTTTTATCTGATACAGCTCGTACTGTTGTGGAATGTAATACATGCAATGCATATATGTGCCTGTATGTATTTTCCACCATTCAAATGAGTTCCTTTTATATTGAAAAGAGGGCAAAAACATCCCATAAATTACTACTTGCAATAGGATAGTATACCTGATATGTTTTTCCTACTCCTTTACGGCGATAAGATCTGCGTTTATTGTTCCCAGACGGGGATGCTCGGTTGTTGTTGCAGCAGTACGACAGAAACAACGGAGATACATTCAGAAGAATAGAAAGAAACCGCAATAAATACTGAGATGAACATAAACTAAAATAGAATAAAAAACAAACTACAAACCATGTAGGGCATTTGGAGATAGATGACGCGATAAAGTGACAGTGGTGTGATTAATAGCAGCAGATATATTGCAATATAATCTTAATATAA
Source organism: Zingel zingel (assembly GCA_023566125.1). Lineage (NCBI taxonomy): Eukaryota > Metazoa > Chordata > Actinopteri > Perciformes > Percidae > Zingel > Zingel zingel. The sequence continues at coordinate 1,323,044 of CM042316.1, forward strand.
CAGAATATATTGCAATGGTCAATGAAACATATTAACATAGTATAATAAAAGAGTTGGTGAGATGTAGGCCTGAACGATTTGGGGTGAAAAAAAAATCAAATTGCCATTTTCCTGCCAGATATTACGATTTGCGTTTTTTTTAATCTAAATATTGCACCTTCTACAATCATGTTAAATAAAGCAATACAAAATAATTGAAAGAGCCACTGAAAATAGGACATTTCTCTAAACAATCTGTGATATGGAACATTATTCCAGCATTTATCTTTTGAAAAAACAGTAGATATAATAACGAAAAGAGGAATAAAAAAATGTTAAACCAAATGTTACACCAAACATTCAACTAAATAATTCCCATTCGATTAATCGCGGTCTTCGCGATTAGCTAATCACATTCTTTCAAATCGCGATATTGATTTGAAAACGATGACTCATTCAGCCCTAGTGAGCATCATTACCAGCTGACGATAGGATTGATCAGCTTACCAGTACAAAGCAGGAGAGACGGACAGGCTTTAGGAAACCAAACTGCTTCATCCAGGATTTTCTTTAGTACCAAACTGTCCCGATGTGTCCCCAGGTGCAGCAGAGCATCGTGCTGCAGGCCAAGCAGGCTGCTCAGCCTCAAGCCGCTGGTCCGTTCAGCTCCCAGCAAGATGTGCCTGTTGATAAAGTGGCGGTTGCGTCATCGGCCAGCGCCGGTCCGCCTGCTCAGCTTCCCCCAATGCTGCAGCAGATGTCGGTGCTTGTTAAAACTCCTGCTACAGGTTAGACACAGTTTATCCCCAACGAGGCCTGACGGCAGGACCCTGGGCACACCTTAAAGTGTTTCTCTTTTTTGTTTTTGTTTTGTTTTTAATGGTTTGTTTCCTCTTGTTTTAGCATCAAGTGACTTACAGGTATTCTCAGGAGCCCAAGGGCCAGCTGGAGCAATGGTGAATCAGACTGTCACTCCTGCCAGCCTTACCCAGCCTGCACAGGTACAAATCACATCTCGAAGCCAATTCCTTTCTAGGACATGCGTGGTGGTTCATTGTGTGCAAGCTGTTTTACAATCTCCCACCATTCAATACTGAATTTAAAAATGTGTACATGTATTTCGTCTCCTGATTTTCCCCTACAGGTTCAGCCAAAGCCAGGGGTGATCAGCTCAGTGGGAGGAATGACCCTGGGCAAAGGTGGGATGCAGATACAGGTGTTGGGTACTAGTCTTACTCAAATGCCTGCTCCACAGCCCCCAGCTCCAGCTCCAGTACAAACTCAGGTAAAGGATTGTCACTGCATGTTAGCAAGGTCCTAAAACAAACTGCCTCCCACTTTTAAGCTTCAGCCTGAAGGTGTAATCTCTTTGTTTAACTTTTGTTCACGTCACAGACAACAACAATGAAGATGCCTTTCAGTGCAGAGCCCAGCAAAGAAGCCAGGTGTGTGCCGCAAATGCATTTTTATTGGCTTACATTACCTGTCTCGTAACACAGTTTTTGTTAACCGTATTTCTTTATACACACCTCACTGCAGGATGCTGGAACAGCTGAGGAAACAGCAGGGTTCTGTGCTTCACCCAAACTACAGTGCTCCTTTCTACTCTTTTGAGGACACAATGCACAGACTGCTGCCTTACCATCTCTACCAGGGAACTGCCAACTCTTCTCAAGACTATCAGAAAGGTAACGCACTCTATAGCTTCCAGTGCAACAGTTTGGTACCATATTTTCCTTATTTCACAATCTTCATGAACACGTTGTTTCTCTTGCACAGTGGATGATGAATTTGAGACTGTCTCCTGCCATCTGCTGAAGAGGACCCAGGCAATGCTGGATAAGTATCGCCACCTGCTCTTTGCAGAGTCAAAAGTAAGTTTATAAACCAGCATTCTCACCATACACATTCCCGTTGTGTTCTTTGTCCTGAATTGATATTGAACCGATGTTTTTTTTTGGTGTTTAAACCTGAGCAGAGACTGGGCCCCTCGGCAGAGATGGTGATGATTGACCGGATGTTCATTCAGGAGGAGAAGATCGCGTTGAGCCAGGACAGGATTTTGGCCAAGGAGAGACCAGGTACCCTAGCACCTTTTTTTTTATTTTTATTTTTTTATTGGTTATGGTTCTTAAACGTCCGGTATCTACCGGACCGAATAGCAACGCAGATTTCTGTGCCTAATGTCGGTGCCACTTAAATGCCTGGGCTGTCCTCTGATGCTCCGAAATGGAACATGAAAGGAAAAAACATGATTATGCGATCGCATAATTCAATGCATAATCGGCCAAAGTCTGCATATTTATGCGGGGGCCGCATTTTTTCAAATACGCCACACTTTCACCGCATAAATTGCCGATTTCTGAGCAAAATATACGGGGCTTGCATGATTTCATAATCCCCGCATTTTTGTTGCAAAAAAAGTCACACATATATCTTAGCAGAAAGTTGAAAAATGTTGCGTTTACTTCACACAAGAGCAGCCATTTTCCCCTGTTGCCATGGGAACGTTATGAAGTGACGTAATTACGCGACGTGAACATCATCGAAAAGCTGCAAACCCCGCGATGAGGAAACCGCTGTTTTTGCAAGTTCCCGCAATTTCATCGCATAAAATTGCATAAATATCCCGCATATTCCATCGCATTTTTTAAGAAAACGTGCCGTATTATCAAGGATTTTTGCCCACAACAATCACAAAAAAGGACTGTAGTTAACAGTACACTTGGCTCACTATGGCCTAGCAACAAGCCATTCTTTAATGTCACCGACTGTTATGTGCGCCTCTCTCTCTCTTTTTTTTCTTTTTGCCATTGTTGTAAGTATCGGTTCAGGCGCCGTTTAGCACCAGTATCCGGGGGGGGGATAAACGATACCCAACCCTTGTTATGTGGTTGTCTCTATCTAAATTAGGTGTATGCTAATGATATAATTCTGTTTGTTTCATTGCAGAGGAGTTTGTGGCAAATGCGCGCATGTTGGAGAGTGTAGTTTCATCCCAACAGAAAGCCCCTCCTGCTGAGCCCACGTCAGCGAGTGGAGGCGGATCCGCTGCTGTCCCTGCCCCGGCGCCTGCAGCTCCGGCCCCAGCCCCTCTCCCAAACCCTCCTCCTGCCCCCACCCCGTCCCCATCTCCTGCTTCAGCTCCCGTCCCTGCTCCTGCTTCGGCTCCAGCGCCTCCTCCCGCCCCCACCGCCACCCCTTTCCCCCCTACCAAACTGGTAATAAAGCACGGCGGCGGTGGAGCCTCCGTGTCCTGGTCCAGCGGCGGTCCCCCGCCTCCGGCTGCAGTGGGCAGGCTGGCCGAACCCGCCGGCCAGAGCTCCTCCTTCAGCCGCGCTCCGGCAGCGTCGCCCGACGACGACGATGCCCTCCCGCAGAGAACCAGCAAGCCGCCGATGAAGACCTACGAGGCTCGCAGGAGAATTGGCCTGAAGCTGAAGATCAAGCAGGACCAGACGGGGTTCAGCAAGGTGGTCCACAACACTGCCTTAGACCCCGTGCACACACCTCAGCCCCAGCAGAGCGGCCAGTCCACATCCCAGCCTCAGACTCAGCCCCAGGGCCAAGCTGCTGGACTGCACCCAAAGCCCCGCCCCCTGTCAACGCCCCCTCCCACAGTAATCAGAACTCAGTCTCCCGTGTGCACTGCTCCCTCTGCCTCATTGCTCACCACAGCAACCGCTCAGTCTAACCCGCCACTGAGAGGTAATGTTCCTCCCAACGCAGCCCCATCTTCCTCTACCTCTTCCTCCCACACTTGGTCGTTGTCCTCCTCCTCCTCCTCCTCCTCTTCCACTCAAGTCAATGGGTCGTTGGATCACCACGATGCGGGTGGGGTCAAACACAATTCTGCCCCCACTGCCACGCCCTCGCCGACAACATGCCGTCTACCCCTTCGGAAAACCTACCGGGAAAACATTAGTCCCCGGGTCAGACCCGGCGTCCCAGGGGGAGGGGACGAAAGTTTGTCCTACCCGAGACCCACGCCGTCTCCCCCCCAGCACGAGGCCTCATCCCCCCCCTCAGAGCGGACAGTTATAGCCAGTGTGAAGGTGGAGAAACGAGGCCGGGACGCCTCGCACGCTCACACCGAGTCAAGCCACGAAACGGGCCGTTTAAGGAGTGCAATGCAGGGGCTGGACGAAATGGACGAGGTGTTCAACCGCGGTATCAAAACCACACAGCACCACCATCACCCAGAGGGGGCCAAGGAGAGAGGGGAGGAGCACGCAGACCAAGAGACAGATGTAAGTAAATACAAGAGGGCGAGCGGGAAAAACAGGCATAGGGCCGGCGGGACGTTCAGAATGGACCAGCATGCCCCTGGGCCTCCCTCCCCAGAGTCCTCCTTCACGCGAGACTCTTTGCTTCCTGCCAAACGCTGCAAGTCGGACTCCCCCGACATGGACAACGCCAGCTTCTCCAGCGGCAGCCCCCCGGACGACTCTCTGAACGAGCACCTGCAGTGCGCCATCGACAGCATCCTGAACCTGCAGCAGGAGCCCTCCGCCCGCGGCCACCACATTAAAGGGGGCCACAGCAGGTCCCAGCAACACCAAAGCCAGCGGCCCGGGGGCTCGGCAGCCTCATCCCACAGACCCTCAGTACCACCCTCCTCCTCTGCATCCTCGTCCCTGGCCCAGCACCCTCAGGTCGGCGGCCGGGGCCACAATGGCAGCCTGGTGTCCCAGACTCAAAGCAGATAACAGCCCCTCAGTCCCGGGCCAGACTGACAAGTGGGAGCAACTGAGAGACAGATGTGGAGGCAGGGGAAAGGGGGGGGCACTGTGAAAACAGTATCACTGTACTACTCTGCCAAGCTGTGTTGGCTTTGTTTGTCCATTTGAATTGTCCAGACATTTCTTTGTCATTTACAGCCCGAGGTAGAGCCGTCATGAAATAAGATAATAAGAGAAGGGTGGTCAAAGGTAAAACTGTGTTTGTGAACTGCAGACTTGAAGACGCCTGGCTTTTTTTTTTGTATGCGTTCCCCTCAGCCAAGCTCGATTAACAAGTCGTTGTCAGAGGGTGGTGTTCTCGTTTTCTTTCTTCCTTTTTCACTTTTGATCTTTTCTCTCATTCTCATTTTAGTATTCCTACATTCCTTTCATGTGGCCTGAGCACCAGTCTCTTATCCACAGCGGTTCACCTGCTGGTTTAAACGGTGTCTCAATGAGCATCAGGCAGCTCATTTAAACAGTTAAGAAGTCAACAACTTTTTTATTTATTTTTTTTTTTATTTGACTTGGCTACGTGCAGCTGAGAGACAGAAGGGAACACAACCAGGTTCCTACTGCAAAACGGCATAATACACACTACCAAATGGGATTCTCTTGTCACAAAGATAGTGCTGCGCTACAGATGCAAACAGCACACGCTAAATTGACCCAGCCACCTCTTTTTATCAAGAATCCATTTCCTTAGTTACACTGCTCACAAGGCAACTATTCTTTGTTTGGATAGATCAATTAGCGGCAGCCTCCATCATACCTGCATTTCATATCGCATGCATTTTTAAAAAAAAGTAAAACATGTCGAGAAAATCATTTTTTGAAAAATTGTGAAGTTGTTTTCCTTTTGACTTCTCTTGGGTACTGCAGTACTGTGCTCTCAAGATGTAAATGAAATGTTTGTAAGGAAATTCAGTTCTTCTCTGCTTCTGATGTTGATGATGATTTTCCAGGTTCTTGTTTTTAGACCACACACACACACACACACACACACACACACACACACACACACACACACACACACACACACACACACACACACACACACACACACACACACACACACACACACACACACACACACACACACACACACACACAGAGACACACCTGTCCCCCTGTTGCTTTTGTTGCCAGGTTAGGACTTTATGCTTTCAGTCAGCAGGGGGCAGGCCAGTTTTAACTGTCGATTTTCTGTGTTCTCAGTTTGTTTCAGATTTCTGCCACTGTATCCCTGCCTCCCATCTGGATTTTTTTGTCTTTATTTTATTTATTTTTTTTTAAGCCTGGTGGACAATTCAAACACAAACGCAGCACAAGCATTGAAATGGAAAAAAAAGGAACAATAATAATGTACAAAAAGACCGTAAGAGAATTTGAAGTATAGTATTACAGATTAATTTTGTATTGTATTTATTGTGTATAATGACACTTTTTAAAAAGAAATGTACATTTAGTAAAACTGTAAATTAAACCTTGCTTCTTTTATGAAACATCGCAGGTCCTCTAGTCATTTGTCTAGCTTCAGGGTTAAATTCTTTTGAATGACTAACGGTGACTGAGGAGTGCCGTGTGATGGGGATGGTGCTGGGTGTGTTTTCCAACAGACAGCCAGCAGGCGGAGCATGCAAGTGGAAAAGTAGGGCTGGTTTGTGCCCTTCATCGCCTGAAGGTTCAGAGTTTTGGGAGGAGCAAGAGAGGTTAGACTGATGGGGGGAGTGTCACATCTTTAGACGTATGACATGTTATATTAGGTCTGGTAGGAAAAAAAAACCAAAATGAAAATCATAGAGTTCGAGGCTGCAGCTGGAGGGGTGCATCATGAGGTTGTGTTATCGTTCAAAATATGCATGAGAATACTGAAGGTATGTCATGTTAAAAAAAGAAAAGAAAAAACTACTCCACCCAAATTATTTATTCAACACTCCCCGCCACCCCCCCCCCCCCCCCCCCCCCCCCCCCCCCCCCCCCCCCTCCTCCAGGTCCCGCCCTCTGACCACAGCTGTGCTCATCCCTGCCCTGAGCACAGTGTTGGTGCTGGCCACAGTGTTGCCAGGCATCCCTGGAAGAGGAGGTGCATTAAATTTGGAGAAGGAATCCAGGGGAGAGTGAATAAGTTTGCCTCCGTGTGGTGTGCCTGTGTGTCACTGTTTGCCTTGTGCTCTTTCAGCAAGCAGAGTAAGGAACCTTTTTGCCAGATTTGGAGCTCATCTGAAATACATTAAACCCCTGGAGAAGAAGGATCGTCTGTAATCTGGCTGCGTTGATGCTCCACTGAGGGTTCCTATTTGCTGTCAAAAGGTATATACATGTAGCAGCAGCTCCTCCAAGAGACTGTTTTCTGTCTCCTCAAGTCCAAATATTTTCCAAGCTCCAGAGGGCAGAACTGCAGAGAGAGAGAGAGATCGCTTGAAGTCTGCTTTCTCCATAATAACTTGGTAAATACTCCTTTTTTTTAAACTTTAACATTGGCTATAATAATCAGCTTGTATTTGACCTTGTACTAAAATATTATCCAGATTGTGATACAGTAGTGGAAACTGAGACTTGATTCTATTTTGAGTGCAAATGTCACAACTTGGCTGCAGAATTAATGAGTTTTAAGTTTTTGAACAGTTTTTTTTTTTTTTTTTTTTTTTAATTTCTTCATTTGGATATTAAAGTATGACTCCCCTGCTACTTGTTGCTCCTGCATGTTACATTTCTGCTTCTAAGGCCAACACTGTGTTGCAATTGTGGTGCACGAACCCACAAGGCATTTTCCACCACCCTTAAACTTTCAAAGTTGATCCCAAAGCCTTAACCAAATCTTTTTGATTCTCACTGGGAGCCCGTAGAGCAACTTTTAACTCGTGCAGCATGGCTGGCACGGTGCTTTTGTATGTCATGGCGGTTAAACCACTTTTAATGTCTCTCCTGTAGATATCCAGAGTTCGCCATTTTGACAAGAAGTCTTTCCACACTGATCTTGTGACATGTCAGGACTGTGTCGCCTATTCTCCTCTGGGCATATTTTTTGTTTAAAAGGGATTTGCAAGAGGGAAGCTCTCCACAGATGAGTGAATGTCTGCTGACACGTGTCTTACCTTTTGTGCCTTCTCATAATGAGCTGTGCCTTCAATTCCTAATCCAGAAAAAAGGGTTATCATTGTCTTTCCATGTATTGACCACCCTCCCATGAGATTTCTTTTTTTTTTTTTTTTTTTTTTTCCTTAAATTAACAATTAAGCCATGCGCACGTTCCATGTCCCACTAAAAGGAACTGCAGGAGACAGATGGAATGTCCTACTCATTTCACTGTAAGAAAATGGGCTGCGCCTGTGCAAATCCTGACGCAGGGTTGGGTTTGCAGGCTTTCCAGCATTGAACACCAACTTTTTCCAGGCATGCACTGACGACGCTTGGCCGACTCCTGGTGGGCTGAAGCTTACTCCAAGTTCCACATCCTTACTCTAGGTTGTGACAGACTTTGATCACCAGGTGCAAGAACCCTATGCAACTTTTTTTGCCAAATAGATTCTCTCTCTCTCTCTCTCTCTCTCTCTCTCTCTCTCTTGTTATCTGTTTGGATTAACCTCTACCTGTCTTTTTTTCTGTCCATATTACAGGGGCTAAAAGTGACCAGTGTGGCGACTGTTGTCGAAGGGAAAGACTGCGTGCGCGGGAGATTTCAAGGACAAGTGAGAAGCGTTCACACAAATACAGGAAACACCTGAAGGTTTTCCAAGGGTCCAGCCACAGGAAATACAGCTCCAAACAACAGACACACTCTGACACAGATTTTTTATTTTTTTTTGTAAGCTCCCTATCGTCTTGTCAGTCAGTCGTCATGTCCCGCTGGGGGAGAAAAGATGTGAAGAAGGCGCCTGAGGTGATCCGCACCGTGACAGAAGGGCTCAAGTCCTTGTATCGCAAGAAGCTGCTGCCTCTGGAGGAGTACTATGGTTTCCATGACTTCCACTCTCTCAGTCTGGAGGATGCAGACTTCGATAACAAGCCTATGGTGCTGGTGGTGGGACAGTACTCCACTGGAAAGACAACGTTCATCAAGTAAGACTTTAATTCAATTCCATTCAATTTTATTTCTAATGTCAAATCATAACGGAAGTTATCTCAGGACACTTTACAGATAGAGTAGGTCTAGACTAGGGGTGTCAAACTCATTTTAGTTGATAGGCCACATGCCCCTAATTTGATCTCAAGTGGGCCAGACCAGTGAAGCACTCCAGAAAGATCAGAAACTGTATCTGCCACAGAGTTTCTTGTCAGCTTGATGTTGGCAAACGCCAGTTGCTTCCACTACAACAGCGTTCTAAGGCCATAGTAGAAAAAAAATAATAATGTTACGGACCCCGGAGAGAGGGATAATATTCAGAGAAACAACTCAGAATTTCTAAGATTAAAGTCGTAAATTTACGGAAAAAAAGCACTCTGATATTCTCTGAGTAATTCTGAATTCTAAGTAATGACAACAACACTGTCAGCGCATCCACATGATACAAGCCTTCCGTGATCGGGCACAGCCCCCCCCCCCCCCCCCCCCCCCCATCCACCCTCCTCCACACAGTTGCTAGTAGCCAAGGAGGACACGGAGGATTAGAAAAACATGATGGACTCTTCAGAAGAGGTCATTATCTTCACTCGAGTTTCTGCTCCGGGAAAGTCGCCGGACGCCACAATCTTCTGAACATAGTCATACTGAGAAATCCAGAGAGAGTTGTGTGGAGCTGATCGTCTTAACTAGCTTTGTAGCAACTCATTTGGTAATGGCTTGAATGTAACAGACGTTCATTAAAATCGAAAGGTTACGCACTAACGCTTTCAATACTTCTCTGCAATTTTCACACTTTGCAAAGTCATCCAGTGGGCCTGATTTGACCCTTTGGCGGGCTGGTTCTGGCCCACGGGCCGTATGTTTGACACCCTGGGTCTAGACCACACTCTATAATTTAAAAAGACCCAACAATTCCCCCCCCCAAGAGCAAGCATTTTGTGCAACAGCGGCGAGGAAAAAGTCCTTTAAACAGACAGAACCTGGCTCTTGGCGTTATAACAGTTCTGCATCGACCATTTGTTCACTGTTAACATTTTGTGCGATTGCTAAATTTATATAAGAACCAGTACTGAAATAATCTCAAGCTCTATGTGTGATTGACAGGTATCTACTGGAGCAGGATATTCCTGGGAGCAGGGTGGGACCTGAACCCACCACCGACTGCTTCACTGCCATCATGCACGGGGAGGTGGAAGGAGTCATCCCCGGGAACGCCCTCATCGTAGACCCCAACAAGCCTTTCCGCAAACTCAATCCTTTTGGAAACACCTTTCTCAACAGGTGAGAGCAGGGCTTTTATTCCCAGTGTGTTGTGTAATGATTCCACTCAGGGAGGCCAGATAGATATCTGCTTCAAATGGACAGACTAGTGAGAGAACCCAAGAAGGAGAGATAACAGAACTTTTTTTTTTTTTGCTCTTTGGAATTTCAAGCCCCTGTGCCAAATTTCAGAGCGGGGAGGCACTTGCCTTATTTGTGGAAAAATGGAGAAAGGGAGCGACATCGCCCGAGAGGGTGATGAAAGCTAAATGTACTCAGATAGGAACTGCCATGTACGCAAGTTGAAAGACGAGGTGAGAGGGCTCCACAGCCCCTCGGGGCAAAGACAAACAAATGAAGTCACAGACTTCACTGTGAGGCTCAGGAAACCAGAGAAAGCATTGAATGAAAACATTGAAGTTCTTTCCTCTGCTCTGTTTACTGTCGGGGCTGCCAGATTTCTGTGTATGTTTTTCCACTGAAGAGAAATCACATGTTTATCCAAAAAAAAGGGCTGTTACCTGTTAGGCACATGGACATGCAAGCTAGATGTGAACACACAGTCCAACTATTGATGGAGCTCTAACGTGAAATGTCTGATGCCAGTTTTCCAGAGTCCCTCGCTCCCTCCGCAGGGTGTGTTTGTGAACGCAATTGCGTCTCTCCTTTTGCTTTGACTTCCCGTTCTGGGACCGGCGGCCTCGTTAAGATCATAAGTTGCAGGAAGTGGTGTTGTTGTTGTAAGCCACACATCGTTAGTGGGCCTTATTGTTTGATTCTGGCAGTGGTGCTCATTTTCCTTCAGGAAGCCCTCAGCAATGAGAGGCCTGCTTGTACACAATGGCCTGCGGAGGGAGGGGTAGGGGGGTGGAGAGGGCAGCTTCCAATCTGCTGCCTAGATCACATTGGCTTCTTTGATAAGAGTTAACCATTTTTCACATGATTTAGACGATATCCTTCCGCACTGTTTTCAAACAAAACGGACCTCTGAACTTAGTCTTTAACGTTGTTATGACCCTGGTTCCCAAAGTGGGGTCCGGGGACCCCCCAGGGGTCCTTGAAGGTAGGGCTGAGCAATACATCGATATATGAGGCTAGATATTGCCTTAGATTTTGGATATGGTAATATCGTGATATGACACAAGTGCTGTCTTTTCCTGGTTTTAAAGGCTGCATTACAGTACAGTGATGTCATTTTCTGAACTTACCAGACTGTTCTAGCGGTTCTGTTATTTGCCTTTACCCACTTAATCACTTTATCCACATTACTGATGATTATTTATCAAAAATCTCATTGTGTAAATATTTTGTGAAAGCACCAATAGTCAACCGTCACTGCTGGTAATAAATATCATGATGTTTAATTTTCTCCATATGGCCCAGCTCTACTTGAAGTGGTCCCAGCGAGTCCCCAGCAAAACAAGGAATCATTTGTTAACTATAATTCCATCCATAAGTAACACAATGACGGAATTTATGACTAGTTTGGTCATGGGTTTCATATACTTTCCGTAATAAAACATCCAAAACTCGGTGTGGGTCCCTAGGACAAAATCTTCTGAAATGGGGATCCGTGGTCTGCAGCTTAGGGGTCCTTGACGTGAAAAAGTTTGGGAACCGGGGCACTTGGGTAGCTCACCTGACAGAGCGTGCGCCCCATGTACAGAGGCTCAGTCCCTGCCGCAGCGGCTGCAGGTTCAAATTCGACCTGCGGTCCTTTGCTGCATGTCATTCCCCCTCTCTCTCCCCTTTCATGGCTAAGCTGTTCTATCAAATAAAAGCCTAAAAGAAAGAATCTTTAAAATGAATAAAGTTTGGGAACCACGAGTTTATGCGACTTGTCTCCTGTGTGCTGATGGAAACACCAGGTTCCAGTGCGCCCAGATGCCCAACCAGGTCCTGGAGAGCATCAGTATCATCGACACGCCGGGGATCCTGTCCGGAGCCAAGCAGAGAGTGAGCCGAGGTGAGAGACACGACAAAGGTGAGGAGAGGGAATAGGGGCGGGGGCCTGCAGAGACACACACCCTCCAACGTCGGCTCACAAACTCATCTCCTTGGCACGCCTGGCTAACCCATGGGACCAGTCTACTCTGTCACAATAACACTTGGCAGCAGCCATAAAATCATAACCAGGAACAGAGACGGTACAGGCAAAAAAGGAAGGAATGTCCTGCTGAGAAATAACGGTAACACTTCACTTGAAGGTATCTACATAAGAGTGACATGACACTGTCATGAACACATGACACTGTCATAATACATGAACCCTAACCCGTCATGACAAAAACCGAATGACACTTAATGACATAAGCGTTACGTCATAAACGTTTATGACTTGTTTATAATGTTTATGACACGTTCATGACAGTGTCATGTCACTCATATGTAGATACCTTCAAGTAAAGTGTAACCGAAAATAACATAATATCATCATCATCTCACAGTACTTTTTTCACTTTTCTATTCATCCATGCTTTAAGTAACCCATTATTACTCAAGTCAATCTGCACGAGCAATTAATACCATTCAGTGCTTCCAAACTCTGAAAAACATATTTCCTCACTTAACCACTGGTGGGATCTCGCAGATGGTTTTGGGTTTATCTGCTGAGGTGTTGAAATATCAGTCTGTGAGATTTCAGCCCCCCCCCCATACAATGGAGGGGAATGGAATGTAGTTTGTGGTGCTCATGGCCATGCAAGAATTAGCTTCAACATGTCTTTCCAGAAAAAAAAAGTTCCAGTTTCTCTGGATAATCCGAAATTATTTCTTTGGTAAGAAGTAGTTCCAGTGCCAACTGCTAATATTGACGTCTGTTGGTTATCCAGAGTAACTGGGACGTTGTTTTTGAAACTATGATGCTGTTCTGTGAGCACCACAAACAGTATTTCAATTCAATTTTATTTATAGTGTCAAATCACAACAAGTTATCTCGGGACACTTTACAGATCATTTACAAAAGACCAACAATTTCCCTTGAACAATTCAGAGATTGATATCTTAAAACCTAGGAAGATAAAAAAAAAAAAAACTGCTTTTATGGCTATACCACAGAAGGTAGGTGAGAAAATATGCTGCTTTTGTCATTTGGGTGAACTGACCTTTTGAGGATAATCATGTTGATCACACAAACATATCAAACTTGGTTTTGTTAGACTTATACAGTGGTGGCAGAAGAACTCTGAGCTTTTACTTAAGTAAAAGTAACAATACCACAGTGTAGAAATGAAAACTGTTCATACACTAGTAAATGTCTTGCATTCTAAATGTATTTAAGTCAAAGTACAAAAAACATCAAAATGTACTTCAGGTACATAAAGATTGTGTACTTATGCAGAATGGCCCATTTCAGAATAATACATTATATTATTGGATTATAATTATTGATAGATGAATGTACATATCACTACAATGTTGCAGCGGCTAAAGGTGGGGCTAAATGACTTTGTATACTGCTGTATAGCTTAATCTGTAACACTATATCATATTGTAATTGTTGATAAGAATGAATATGCAAAGTTGTCAAACAGAGTAAAAAGTACAGTATCTGAATTGTAGCGGAGTAGAAGTATAAAGTAGCATAAAATTGTATTACTCAAGTAAACTAGTACCTCAAAATTGTACTGAAGTACACTACTTGAGTAAATGTATTTAGTTACATTCCACCACTGACTTTCATAAAGCTGATGTGCTCAGAAAGTTATTCATGCAAGTGAGTATTTTTTCTCAGTGTAGCTGGTCTGGTGTTTTAAGGATTGAATGTGAGGATTTGAAAAAGTAGTAAACATCTGTGCCTGGTCAATGTAATCAAACAAGCTCAACTCCTGTGGAAAACTGAATCCTCTACATTAAAAAACATTAAGAAATGAATGCCTGAAAATGTAGGTGACCTGCCAGTAGGGCTGGGGAGTAAATGTACTTAGTTTCTTTCCACCGCTGGACTTGTAGACTGATATTTTCCATAAAGGATAGGTTAATGTGTGATGCATACAGTGCAGCCCTGGTGGTGTCTGAGCATGCGGCTGGTTTGGACACACACACATAAGAAGAGTTGTGAAGGGTTTGTGTCTGTGTCGACCTCCTCCCCAACCCCCTCTCCTGCTTCTTTTTTGTTTCTGCTTTAGGTTTCTGAATATCTTAGTTATTCAACCTTACGGCTGCACATTAGAGTGCTGATCGGGCCGCATTTTTCTGTCCGAGCCCGGCCCGCGTCCGACAGAGCAGTAACCAAGCCCGGCCCGAGCCCGACAGGCATTAAGATATTTATGTCCGAGCCCGACACAGTTCAAATCTCGTTTTTTTTCTCATACTAATGACACATGTATGTTTGTGTGGAAAGCCCGCTTATATTAAGCAACTGTAGGAAGGCATTCGGAAATGTCACCAGATGAGCGCATCAGCGCACACGGGGCAACAAGCTCACGTTAATCTCCTGAGGCCAACTTCTTTTTAACGTCTTCCATCGTTGCGCTGCCACCTGTAGGCTAATATGCACGTGTTTCGTTGTCACAGCCACATAAACTAATTTTCGCACACAGGAAGACGGATGTTAGGGTAATATTTCAAATTTATTTTAATCACAAAAACGAACATTGCATCAATTAAATTGTATTTATAGTATCAAATCATAACAAGAGTTATCTTGAGACTCTTTACAGATATAGTAGGTCTAGACCACACTCTATAATTTACAAAGACCCAGTAATTCCAGTAATTCCCCCAACAGCAAGCATTTAGTGCGACAGTGGCGAGGAAAAACTCCCTTTTAGGGAGAAACCTGGGACAGACCCAGGCTCTTGGTAGGCGGTGTCTGACGGTGCTGGTTGGGGGTGTGATGAACAGTGACAATTATAGTCACAATAAAGATAATGGAACTCTGACTAGAAATAGTAGTTGTAGTAGTTCATGTCAAAGCAGGGCACTGCAGGGCGTTACAGGATGTAGCAGGGCACAGCAGAGCATGGCTGGGCGTAGCAGGGTGCAGCAGGGTTCAGCAGGACGCAGCAGGGCACCGCAGAGCGTAGCAGGGTGTTATACGGAGTGCAGCAGGACCACGGCGACAGCTCCAACCAAGATCTTGGTGCCATCCTAATCCAAGGAAATATGCTGGGCGAAAAAAACACAAGGACACCGGGGAGTAAACTCCCCAGAGCTAGTAAAACAGGCCCATTGGCTACCTACATAATAAGCTTTTTTAAATTTAAAATGTACAATGCCTTATTGCGCTGATGTGACTGAGCCCGAACCGGGTACCGTCAGGTCCCGTTGGGCTCAGGTCGGGTATCCATCCTCTACTGCACAACATATAGTTTTTTTTATCGTCATCGCGATATCAACTGGTGCAATAAACATTGCGAAAGACACTCGAGATTTTTTGTTAGTTGAAAGACAATGTCAGTAGAAAACTTCACTTTGAAATATAACTGTCATTCTTTTTTTTTAGTGCGGCATTTTAAATTCAATTCAATATAATTCAGAATAATGAAAGCAGCAGAAGGGCAGAACTGAGAACACTTTAAGTTCATTTATCGCAAGTAATATTATTATCGCGACATCCAACAACGTTATCGCGTATTTTCCTCATATGTCGTGCGGCCCTAATTAATCTTTTTTTCGATCCAAAACAGGCTACGACTTCCCGGCAGTGCTGCGCTGGTTTGCCGAGCGCGTGGACCGCATCATCCTGCTGTTTGACGCCCACAAACTGGAGATCTCGGACGAGTTCTCCGAGGCCATCGGCGCCCTGAAAGGCAACGAGGACAAGCTGCGCGTGGTGCTCAACAAGGCCGACATGGTGGGCACCCAGCAGCTGATGAGGGTGTACGGCGCACTCATGTGGTCCCTGGGGAAGGTGTTTGGCACCCCGGAGGTTCTGCGCGTCTACATCGGCTCCTTCTGGTCCGAGCCGCTGATGGTGGCCGACAACCGGAAGCTGTTTGAGCTGGAGGAGGAGGATCTGTTCGCCGACATCCAAAACCTCCCTCGCAACGCAGCTTTACGCAAGCTCAATGACCTGGTCAAGAGGGCGCGTCTGGTCAGGGTGGGTTTTTATTGGCACGGCAACATGTGTTCACTAAATGTTTGACAGGTTGACATCAGTGCACTCTAACCCTGTTAGTTATGTTAAAACCAGGGGTGGGGTTAGAGGGTGGGGGAAGGGGGGAGGGGTAGGGAGGCTTCTGGGGCCCAAAATCTTTTAGGTTTTTAAAATACCTTTAAGTTTGTGTCATTTCCCCTCAGTCTCTCTGACTGGACCGGCAAATCAACGGAGAAAAATGTTTTTTTACTGATGAAATCTCGCCGTTCATTCTGTGAACTCTGCTTAAGATAGGTTTCAAGATCAGTAATGCTGTTTACGCCAAATTTCTACACTACCTGTTATGTAACTTAAAAATAGTAACATCAGATAGTTTTTGCCTCTTCTTCGGTGGTCCCCTCCCCACCCCCCAGGTGTGAGCTGAGCTGAGTCCCAAAAGTCTGCAATGTCTGGCTCCGCCCCTGGTTAAAATCCTTGGTACGTGTGCTTTGCTGTTCTCTTCTCACTCCCAGGTCCATGCCCACATCATCAGCTATCTGAAGCAGGAGATGCCTTCTGTCTTCAGGAAGGACAACAAAAAGAAGAATCTGATCTACCAGCTGCCAGTCATTTTCTCTAAGATCCAGCTGCAGCACAACATTTCTCCCGGAGACTTCCCAGACTGTGCCAAGATGCAGGTTAGTCTGAGTCTGGGCACATCTGGGAGCCAATGACGGAAATACTTCTCTGAAGCTACCGTGAGGGCAGTTCCTGCTTAAATAAACAGGCAACACTCGTCTTTCTGTAGGTTTATTTAATCGTCTGAAGGTGGACTGTACTGGTGCATGTATGCTGGAATGAGGGAGAAGAGCTGTGAAAGCCTGTTATTTATCCAACTTCAGGGTCAGCGTTGTATCACAGAGACATGTTGGCCCTGAGGTCTGAATAGTTCAGAGAGCAGAGATGCTGTATGTGTAACATTGAAACATGTTTTATAAAATCATGCCAACAATTATTATTTTAATAGTGTATTCCATGCACTAAAAAGGTATGTATAAAGGCTTTAAGCCGCCCTACACATTATTGTAGGCCCAGTTTAATATGCAACTTAATTTTATACACTAGGCTATATGTAGTAGGGGGTGCCTGCTCCGTCTCTCTTTCAGTTATGGGGTCCATGGCTTAAAAAAACATTAAAGACCCCTGATCTACTGGCTAACACATTTGTATCATTCCCCTTTTTAAAGGAGCAACTGATGGTTCATGACTTCTCCAAGTTCAAAACCTTGAAGCCTAATCTGATGACAGCCTTGGATGAGTTGCTATCTGCGGACATCTCCAAGCTGATGCCCCTGCTGCGGCAGGAGGAGCTGGAGGCGGGTGAGCAGCCAGGCGTGCAGGGCGGGGCCTTCATCGGGACCCGCGCCGGGCCGTTCGGGGAGGGCGACCCCTTCACTCTGGAGAACGGAGAGGGATGTGAGGAGGAGGAAGACTGGGTGGTGACCAAAGACAAGCCCAAGTATGACGAGATCTTCTATAACCTGGCTCCCAGCGAGGGGAAGCTGAGCGGCAACAAGGCCAAGGACTGGATGGAGAGCTCCCGCCTGCCGAACTCGGTCCTGGGTCGCATCTGGAAGCTGTCCGACGTGGACCACGATGGCATGCTGGATGACGAAGAGTTTGCCCTGGCCAGCCACCTGATTGAGGTGAAGCTGGAGGGCCACGGTCTGCCCCCGGAGCTTCCCACGCGCCTGATCCCGCCTTCCAAACGCAGGCAGAAGGGTTCGGATGCGTAGACATGACCCAAGTCCCTGGAGCTGAGAGAGACTCTTCTCTATGGGCTGTGCCACCGTTTGTATTTTCTCTTGTTCGTCCGTCCGTCCCCCACCCCCAGACCCACCTCAAAAAAGTTTGTATGTAATGCGTTTAGAGCTGCAAAGATTAGTCGATTAGTTGTGTCAACTAATAAAATTATTCGCCAATTATTTTGATAATCGATAAAATCGGTTTGAGTCATTTGTTATGGGGAAAAAAAAAGGAAAACTTCTCTGATTCCAGCTTCTTAAATGTGACTATGTTCTAGTTTCTTCTCTCCTCTGTGACAGTAATCTGAATGTCTTTGAGTTGAGGACAAAACAAGACATTGTCATTTGAGGACGTCATCTTGGGCTTCGGGGAACACTGATCCACATTTTCTACCATTTTCTGACATTTTAGACAGATTGATCAGCTATGAAACTAATCGTTAGTCGCAGCCCTAAATGTGTTCATCTTTATTCCTCTGAGACTGATTTTGGTCTTGCACAATGGAACATACTGTATTAAAGTGTTAAGTCAATCCTTTGAGACTATTACAAGGACCTACTGCAAAAAAGATTGTGTATTAAGAAGTCACACGGGTCTGGTTGCTTCTTCCCTTTGGCTCCTCAAAGTTAGCTTTTAATGGCGAGCTTTCAAAATATATCTACTTGTGTTTGCAGAGCAGAAGTATATAAAGGCCGGCGCCCTCTAAGTGAGCAGTATTCAGCATATATATTTTGAAAGAATACAGAGCTTAACTTTTCTGTATTAGAACCTTTAAATTGAACATTCCTTCAATGACTAGATTGGAGTGGCGCAGTATTATCTTGGTGATAATTTGTAGGATTATGCCATTTTCTGGTCTGGTCATTCTAGTGAGGGTATCATCTACCAAATTTATATTGCTTAAATGATTTGTTTATAGCATTTTTTTTACTTAAACTGGCAGCACACACCTAATAACCTGAATGCGTTTCACTTTTGATGCTTCACATACCAGATTTTTGTGCACAAACTTTACATATTATTTTTGTAATTGTTGCTGTTTGTTTTTTATGTGCAGGAGCGAGACCTCAGTTGTATACAAGAACATGACATTCTGAGATGAACTTTTAATTGATGATTGATATATTACTGACTACTGTACACCGCTCCACCGACTGTTCTTATGTTAACCCAATAAAGTTCCCTGACTGTGTTCTGTCTCTTTGGTGACCTTTTTAGTTTAGTTTAGTGTATTGGTTTACACATATACAAATACTACAGATAAATATACACATCATCAATAAAATATGTGATGGAGGGGTGCTATAAAAACCCTCAGATGGGCTTAATCTGGGCACTCTTTTTTTATAAGTAAATTAAATAAAGAGTCATTGAAAAAAATGTCTCAAATGAAACATAAAGTGCATGGTACAGAACTAAGAGCTGAGTGCATTTCATGGCACTCTTTTAACAAGGTTTTCTTTTCTATCGAGCTCACTTGGTCTCTATGACGGAGCAGATAAACAGTGAGTCACACTCTTCCCTGCCAAGTACCCATACCACCATTTTCCGATGCTCTCTCCCCTCTCATTCCCACCATCTGAAGCCTATTTATCTCCCTCACACTACATAGTCCATCCCCCTTATCCCTGTTCAGTTCTGCATTCACTTCCTCACTAGCATGCCTGTAAAGGTTTTAGTTTTATCCTGAGTACAGTATGCTGTACAAGCAGAAATATGTGTTCCGTGTAGAGCCGTGTGTGTGTGTGTGTGTGTGTGTGTGTGTGTCTGTCTGTCTGTGTGTGTGTTTCACATAAGGCTTTTAAGGTTCGCAGAAGTAGAAGAAGAAGGGGTGGCCTCCCCGCCTCCCTGCTCTACTCCTCCATGGAAAGAAACACAAATGAGAAACAGAGGCGCTGCAGCCCTTTCCTCCCTGCTCTCTGGCTTACAGTGACTCACATGTGAAGAATGCGGTGGGTTGGCCCGAGAGTTATTAATATCTCCTTTCCTAGGGTCCGCTAAGTTTCCTCAGGCTCCTACACAGGATCTAGACACTGTACCTTTATGAAAGACTTAAACAACAGCCCCCTATTTGGGAAATTCCTGAGCTAGACCTGCAGCGCACCACACCTCACACTCTGTGTGTGTTTGTGTGTGTGTGTGTCTGTGTGTGTGTATCTGTGTGTATGTGAGAGAGAGAGAGAGAGAGAAAGAAAGAAAGAAAGAAAGAGAGAAATCATATGTGAAGAAAAGTCAAGTAAGGATGCAAAATTCAACGCAATGTTTTTACAGTTATTATAAAAATTAACTTGTGGTGGCTTTTGGGGTGTTTTTTAATCATTGCTACCAAAAGCCTTTTAAAGTGTAAAAAAAAAAAATAATAAAATCCCCGTAGCAGTTTAAGTGATGCCTGCCTGTAACATAATTAGGCTGTTTCGAGTCATAAATCATCTCAACTATTTGTTTGCTCAAATCAAGCTACACGGTGCTGCCACATCGATGGGGGGGGGGGGTATCAGCATCAGGCGTCCCCAACAATGAAGCTTACTCAACAAAACCAGGGTCTCCGTATATACGTCACTCAGTGTTTACGTGGGGAATTCCTCACTAGCAGAACCTGCCATGGAAGACAAACTGAGGTCACCAAGACATCTGGTGGAGACAGGATTCCACGGCAACCACTCAGACTGTACACAACAGTGTCCAACTGTAGATGGCAGACTGGAGCCATGCAGCTGTGTGCTTTAAAAGGGATAGGTTCACTTTTTATTTTAGGACTCTTAAGATCACAAGCAGTGATGGAAGAAGTATTCAGATCCTTTACTTAAGTAAAAGTACTAATGCTACACTGTAAAATACTCTGTTACAAGTGAAAGTCCTGCATTGAAAACGTTAATTAAAAGTATGTAAGTATCATCAGGAAAATGTACTTAAAGTATTACAGAAAAAAAAGTACTCAATGCAGAACAATCCCATTTGAGAAAGTGTAAAGGATCCAACCAGTTGTGTGTTTAACGGTCTAATCATTTCAGCTGTAGGCCCTTATATTGTTGGCTAGTTTACTTTAGAATCAAACATCAGATTTTATAAGCTACATGTGTTCTGTGTGCAGAAATCTTAATGTGTAAAGTAACTAGTAACTAAAGCTGTAACAGATGAATGTAGTGGAGTAAAAAGTCCAATATTTCTCTCTGAAATGTAGCGGAGTAGAAGTAGAAAGTGGCATGAAAAGAAAAGACTCAAGTAAAGTACAAGTACCTCAACATTTGTACTTAAGTTGAGTAAATGTACTTAGTTACATTACACCACTGATCACAAGTACACCAAAAGTGGACAAATCATGACAGATGTGTGTCTTTTGCATGCTAAAAAAATCAGTTGCATTATTTTGGAAGAAAACCAGCAGATACACATATTGGATTTGGAAAATGTAAACAACTTTTCCTCGGGATAATACCATGTACAAAGGGGGAAGCAAGCCTTTTTTTTAGCAGGTTTGGGGAGTGTATCATGTGTTTGTGAAAGGTATGGAGCTAGTAGATGAAGAGGAGGATTGAGTACTGACTAAATGTAAACTTTGTTGTGGCTTATGTCAGTTAAAACTATGAAACGAGGAAATTACCTTAAACTGAATCAGCTAGGCAGTAATTTGTTATATCATTTTAGGAATATATGTATGAAGAGTGGTTTTTTCCTTCCTTTTCGTTTTTTAACCCCCTCATCCCCTCTGAAAATGCTCACAACCCACTGACCTGAGAAACACTAACAACAGGGACATTACATAAATGATCTACTTTTATCTTTATAGTTTGAATGATTTTTCACACAAATCAGTATTTCATTATAGAATATGAATAACACCTTTTCACATTGACTACTAAAGTATATGGAACAAGAATGAATCAGAAATTTGTTTAAATATCTTTTTTTTTTTATTTATATCTGTGCATATAGTAATTTATTTGTGAAAAAAAATAAAAAGTTGAACCAAAAAAAGAATTCCTGAAATTCCAAACCTGCAATAATAGCTGCAAAAACCCATCAACATGTAGCTAGACTATAGTATCATCACGCATACTGTTCAGTACTGTGAGGGTTCCTCCCTCTCACCTGCATTTAGCCACAAGTTGTCATCAACGTCACATCTTACCTCTGCTCTTTCAGCTGAAATCAGCTGCTTGGAATGATTATTTCATTTGATTGTAAATATTCTGCTAAGATGTTCTATATATTTTAATATGGTTATTTCCGGGGGGAAAAAAAAGCCATCATTCAGTATATGTGTTTTAACCAATTTGAAAGCAGTGTGTTGGCATTTGAACAAGGTGCTGCAGATATAGTGTTCTGCAGGTGGTGGAGTGTGAATGACAAGAGTTCATGGATTTTGGTAAATGTATACATACATACATACATAACCCTTGTGTTGTCTTCGAGTCAAATTTGACCCGTTTTCTAAATGTCGATATAAAAAGTATGGGTTTCTTTTCAACTACCTAATTGTAATTACCCAAAAATAACATGGATGATTCCATACAACACGCTTCACAAGTACAACAAAAGATCGGATCTCTACTTTCATTGCATTTTGGGTGTTTTAATACATTTTTTAGCATTTGAATTTTTTTTAAATGTTTTGAAACAGTATCCTCACTGAACGCTGACATATACGCTTCTATGATTATCCTTCCTTTAATATTAGTCTAAATAATTCATAATTTCTGCTTTTTTAACTCAAGAATTAGATATGATTTCCTATGAATGATTATTATTGGCCATGAATTCCAAAAATAATTGTAAAAGTAGTGGCAATAAGTTGGTGTTAGTGGTGTTTATACTTGGTAGTGAAAAGAAGCATTAAACGCAGCAACAAAAAAAGTGCAAAGAACATTGACAAAAGCACCGAAAGTGTTGAAAAAAACGACCTTGGTTTTCATTTTTGAGCCGGGAGGACGATGCATGGTCCAATGGAAGACAACACAAATGTTAGGTATTTTCTGTGAAACCAATAAAAATGATGCACAGGTTGGTCCACATAGACTAAAGTTTTGACACATGCATGCATTGTTAGCAATTAAAAAAACCTGGAAGACTTAAAAACAAAAGACCTATCCTTCAATCTTCCTTTCTCTGCTTTTATGGTGTTTTAAATTCACTTGTACAATAGTTATTGAAGTAATGTGTCACAAATGAGTAAAGACAGTTACTGGGAACTTTATTTTGTTTTTATTATTTAATCCAAAAAGTAAGTAAACCACGTTGAAAAGCTCAAAATATTTCCCGTTGTACCTGCCTATCCATGGCATATTCTACTCTGGATGAAGCACTCAAACGTTAACATTTAGAAACAGGGATGTAAGAAATATACAAAATGTTGAAACAGAGCGTATCCCTATTACGAGACAAACAACACGTAGCATCAAAGGTGAAGTTATATCAGCGAATATAAAATATCTTTCTATGCAAATACCCATTCCTCTCATGGCACATTAACTCAGTGAGTGGCGCACCCACTCCAGCTTCTCATCACATCGTCACAAAAAGGCAGATTTAATAACATTTGAATGATGTTCCCTATGTTTTTGCAATACACGTTCACTGTTTTCTCCAGCACTTAGAAACTGAAATGGTTTTTGATGTCTTTGATCTGTTTCATCATGTCACCAATTTGCTGTCCCTGTTCTCTGAGGACATCCTGAACAACCTTCTTCTGGTGGACGTTGAGGGACACTGTGGTCCTGGCTGCAGGTGCATCCTTGTCCACTTGTGTCTTCTGGTACTCCATCTTCATGTTCACCTGTCGGATGCAGTTGTTCAGGTGTTTCAGTTGATCGCCGATGCTCTGCAGCTCCTTCTTCATATCCTTCTCGCTGTTTGACAGTATGGGCAGCTGGCTTTGCAGGCTGCCCAGCACGTTTCTAACCCTGTTCATAATGGCTTCCTGGCGATACTTTGCGTCTTCGTATTTATCGGCCAGCCTCTCCGCTGCCTCTCGCAGACTCTTCCTCTCCTCCCGGCACAGAGTCAACTCTTCCAGCTGCTTTGCCTTCTGGCTCGTCAGCAGTTTGACCCGTCTCTGCATCTCTTCGCGGGCCATGTCCTGCTTGAGAATGTACTCCTCGCGGAAGACCTGCGTGGCTCTGCTGAGGAGCTGCAGACACTCTGGAGGCGGCGGTGACGTGTCCTTGTCCCCGGCCTTCAGCACGAGAGGATTGGTGGAGCTGCGTGCCAGGATGTTGCGGATGTGCTGCTCGAAAGAGTCGTCTGCCATCCCGCGCAAGGGGGAGCTGCCAGAGCCTGGACCCGGATGGGAACAGAGCAGGGGAGGGGAGGGAGGGCGGATGGAGCTCAGCAGCGGCAACAGGATGCACTCGTAGGTGCTGGTGATGCAGACCATGGTGGCGCCCAAGGAAAGGTCAGACACAATCAGAAAGCCACAAACTGGAGCCGACTGGCTAGTTTGGAGCGGTCTGGTACACAGAATGTGCTCCACAATACAGCGCTTCTCAGCAGCCAGCTCTTGGAGACTGTCCTTATCCTCCTCGCCTGACTGGAGGAACTTCTGCAGCTTGTTGACCCAGATGAGCCCCACGCTGTGCACGCCTGCTTCGTGGGTGCAATGATACCTGTGCTGGCACAGGGGGTCTCTGTGCAGTCTGATTGGGCAGGTGAAATCAAACTCTTGAGGCTCTTCGTCCTCCCCTGTGGCTACTTTGAGGGTGAGCTCCAGCTCAACACACTCAAACACATAGAGAGCCGGCACTGCCTCTGTGCCTCGGATCCACTTCTCCACCGCCCCCGCCTCTTCCTCTTCTTCAGACTCCAGCACCACACAGTGATACAGTGTGCCTGTTTCTGTGGCGATGACCAGGATGCTGGGTGCACAGGGCAGGCAGAGGATGGCACAAGCATCATAGCCATAGTTATCCTCTGCTGCGGGATACATCGGGAGGGGTCCGACGGGTTTGGTTAGACTCACACCATTTGTCTGGCTCGTGTAACTCACATAGGTCTCCCCATTTTCGTAGAGGATGTACAGCGGGTAGACCAGCTGTTCTCTGGAGCGCTGTGCTGCCAACTGCCGAAGGGGGGACGAAATCGGCCCGAAGTCGAACGCCACGGCTATCTCACCAAGAGACGCTGCGTAGGAGCGGACCGGAGGCTGACCGCTGCTGTCATCGTCCGACTGAGACACTGACAGGACTTTGGCCGGCGTCTGGGGCGACTTCAAGCCATAAAACCTGATGGTGTTGTCGGATGTGAGCAGCACCAGGTGGGGCTCGTCGGTCTCGCTGGGGTACCAAGCCGCCTGCCGCAGACTCACTGACGGCGAGCTGGTGAAGAAGCGCTCCGCCACCGGGATGGTCTTGCAGTTGATTTGGCCCCGTCCGCCCTCGAACTCGGACCTCTTGCCCCACCGCTGAGGAAGCTCCAGCACCGAGACGCCCCGCTGCCCGACGAGCGCGACGTGGTGCTGAGTTGGACTTAGCAACACCTGGCACAGTTGGAAGAGAGGAGGGTTGATGCACAGCAAGGTTTGGTAGTTCCCGCTAGTGCGACTCTCATCTGTGTTTAGCTGTCGCAAGTTGGTCGTGTAAAACACGCGGTCTGTGTCGTCCCACACGAACAAGTCCCCACCCAAACAAAAGGTGAGGTTTTTAGCGAACCCTCTTTCACTTGCGTTGGGTTTCGGATCCAACTTCCCTCGTATTTTTTGGAAAATAGTATGGTTTGGCAAGTCATTCAACCACCGCTCTGTGCTAATCGCCGCCATCTTGATCCAACGTCTGGTCTCAAGTAAAACGTTCCGTCCATAGCAACAACATTGCTTCACGACAGTCATTTAACGTATTACGATGGCCGGTGTCGTATATTTTGCAGAATCACCATGGCGTTGAAAGAGACTGCGGGGCTGTATGAGACACTCAAAGCAGAGTGGAACAAGAAAAACCCAAACCTGAGTAAATGTGGAGAACTTCTGAGCAAACTTAAGGTAGAGTCGCACATCAAATCGTCGTTTTATTTTTATGAGTCCGACCAGGAACACTGCCTATTTAGAAGCGCCAGTGCTGTTAGCAAATGTAGCTGGCTGAGCTTGCTAACTTAGGCTAGCCATGCTAACGTTGTGTGTCGAGTTTTCTATTAGGTAACGTTAAATTAGACACCTACAATAATATTAATGTTGAGCGATAACACTGCGTTTCAATTTGTTAACTACATGTTAGTGTTTGGCTGATAAGTTAATTTAACCATTTTAAGATTTCTGTCACGACAGTCAGAAAACAGTCCGTGTTGCTAACGTTACGTTAACGTACAGTTGGATAATTCATTGTCCAACTAGTTTCAACCTGGAACTGATAACGTTACCCAAAACACATCTTAGCGAAAGATAATTGCTGTTAAAATTGTTAAGATTACGTTTTATTTCCCAAAACATCGTGCCGTCACAGGAAGAGCTGACAGCACGTTTGATTCAGTTGTGAAAGACAGAAAGTCAGGTCTAGCTAAGTAAAAGTAGCTATACTACGGTGCACAAATACTATGTTACTAGTAAAGGTCCTGCTTTCAACCTAACGTTATTACTTAAGTAAACGTACTTAAGTATTGGTATCAAAATATACTTAAAAATACTACATAAAGTTGACCCTATTTCAGAATAATATATGTTATTCATATCAATGTTCACATCACTTAAATATTGCAACTGGTAATGGTGGGGGTCATTTTAATGACGTAATACACTGCTGGGTAACTACATTTATAAAAAAATATATAATAATTGTGGCTCAGTTGGTAGGGGAGGTGCACATATACTTCAAGGCTTATGCCTCGACGCAGAGGTCCAGGGTTCAAGCCCGACCTGTGACGATTTCCTGCATGTCTTCCCCTCCCTCCCCTTCTCCTCTTCTCACCCAGCTGTCAATTCAAGGCAGAAAAGCCCAAAAATAATTTTAAAATCAAACAATATATACATAATCATAATTATATATCATAAGTCATTAGTTCATTTTGGATTAATAATCTGAAACCGTAAAGTAACTAAAGCTGTCAAATGTAGTGGAGTAAAAAGTAAAAATGTTGCCTCCAAATGTAGTGGAGTAGAAGTAGAAAGTAGCATTAAAAAGAAAAGAAAAACTTGAGTACCTCAAAATATTAAGTACAAAAACACTGATTTAAATGTAGAGCTACAACGATTAATTGTTTAATTGATTAGTTGTCAACTCTTAAATTAATCGCCAACTATTTTGATAATTGATTATTCGGTTTGAGTAATTTTTTTAAGGCAAAAGTCAAAATTCTCTCATCCCAGCCTCTTAAATGTGACTATGTTCTAGTTTCTTCTCTCCTCTGTGACAGTAATCTGAATATCTTCTAGTTTCTTCTCTCCTCTGTGACAGTAATCGGAATATCTTCTAGTATCTTCTCTCCTCTGGGACAGTAATCTGAATATCTTCTAGTATCTTCTCTCCTCTGGGACAGTAATCTGAATATCTTCTAGTCTCTTCTCTCCTCTGGGACAGTAATCTGAATATCTTCTAGTATCTTCTCTCCTCTGTGACAGTAATCTGAATATCTTCTAGTTTCTTCTCTCTGGGACAGTAATCTGAATATCTTCTAGTCTCTTCTCTCCTCTGTGACAGTAATCTGAATATCTTCTAGTATCTTCTCTCCTCTGTGACAGTAATCTGAATATCTTCTAGTCTCATCTCTCCTCTGTGACAGTAATCTGAATATCTTCTAGTATCTTCTCTCCTCTGGGACAGTAATCTGAATATCTTCTAGTCTCTTCTCTCCTCTGTGACAGTAATCTGAATATCTTCTAGTTTCTTCTCTCCTCTGTGACAGTAATCTGAATATCTTCTAGTCTCTTCTCTCCTCTGGGACAGTAATCTGAATATCTTCTAGTATCTTCTCTCCTCTGGGACAGTAATCTGAATATCTTCTAGTCTCTTCTCTCCTCTGTGACAGTAATCTGAATATCTTCTAGTATCTTCTCTCCTCTGTGACAGTAATCTGAATATCTTCTAGTCTCTTCTCTCCTCTGACAGTAATCTGAATATCTTCTAGTCTCGTCTCTCTGGGACAGTAATCTGATTATCTTCTCTCCTCTGGGACAGTAATCTGAATATCTTCTAGTATCTTCTCTCCTCTGTGACAGTAATCTGAATATATTCTAGTCTCTTCTCTCCTCTGTGACAGTAATCTGAATATCTTCTAGTCTCGTCTCTCCTCTGTGACAGTAATCTGAATATCTTCTAGTCTCGTCTCTCCTCTGTGACAGTAATCTGAATATCTTTGAGTTGGGGACAAAACAAGACATTTGAGGACGTCATCTTGGGCTTTGGGAAACACTGATCCACATTTCTCACCATGTTCTGACATTTTAGAGACCAAACAACTAAACCATTAATAGAGAAAATAATCAACAGATTAATCGACTATGAAAATAATCGTTAGTTGCAGCCCTAATTAAATGTATTAAGTGGATTATATTTAGTTACAATCCACCACTGATGAAGAATTATGACGACAAACAATTTGGATAACACAGGTGACACATTAAGTTTGAAGATTTGTAGAAAATTACGTCAAACTTTTATTTTTTACAGGTTTCATTACTGGAGCTGAACTTCTTACCTACCAGTGGGTCCGCGCTCACCAAGCAGCAGCTCATTTTAGCTCGTGAGTAAAGCTGACAACATTCATATTAATCATGTTGAAGTGTTTGGCGTAGTAGAAGATGTCTCTAATTTGGACCGTTTTGTGTGTGTCTGTGTTCCAGGTGATGTCCTTGAAATTGGAGCCTTGTGGAGTATCCTCAAGAAGGACATCCCGTCCTTTGAAAGATACATGGCCCAGCTAAAATGTTACTACTTTGATTACAAGTAATGTCACCTTTTTTGTTTTTTTAATGTGTACAGTTTGGGATTTAGCTACATAGGAGTACTCACTGGGCTTTTCTAACATGGCTCTTTATATTCCTTTGTCATTAAGGGAAGAACTGCCTGAAGCTGCCTACATGCACCAGTTACTTGGACTCAACCTGCTCTTCCTGCTCTCACAGAACCGCGTGTCTGAGTTTCACACAGAACTGGAGAGACTGAGCGCACGAGATATTCAGACCAACGTATACATCAGACACCCAGTGTCCCTAGAGCAGGTGCTGCAATTTACCACTCGACAAAGTACTAATTCAGCGTTTGATATTGCCTTGTTGTTCTGCTGTGACCGGGTATCAAGGGTAAAATGAAAATGGTGCATCCAATTAGTAATTTGTACCCTCAAATCAGTATCTTCACATTATTGGTGCGGTAGGAATTGGTTGTGGGGTGTCCAGTCGATTGGGGGGGGAAGCACCTATACATTTATTGGCAGGCTACCAGCTGTGTGCCCTCAGATTACCAAATTAAATCCTTCAAATTATCACATCACCCTAGTTTTGCAGTGCCCGACCTATCTCCACAGTGTTGCAGAGGAAGGTCTGGCAATATAAGGGCGTTTTTTCCATCACATGGTACCTGCTCGACTCGCCTCGACTCTACTCGCATTTTTTGGTTTTCCATTTTGAAAAAAAGTTCCTGGTACCTGCCAACAAGTACTTTTTTTTTTTTTTTTTTTTTTTTTTTTTTATAAATGCCACCTCCGTCAAGGTTCCAAGTGAGCTGAGGCGATACCAAAAGTTGACGTAAAAACCTGCAGACTACTGATTGGTCGGAGAAAATCGTCACTAATCACCGCGGCATTTTAAAATAGTTTAGCCAGCGGTGTTTTTTTTGCTACCTCCAGCTTCTTTTGAAACAAAATTTGTCTTCTGACAAACAGCCACATGCCGAGAATCAAAAACACCACACCTTAGACGTTCTGTGTGTGTGTCGCGTTAAGTCACGGCAGTTTCCTGCGGCGTAACTATGACCAGCCAAGCCTAAATCTGCAATGGAAAATAGAGGATGGGGCACCGCGGCCGGGTCAAGCCGAGTAGAGTAGAGTAGAGCAGGTACCATGTAATGGAAAAACGCCATAAGTATACACTCCTGGATAGGAGAAAAAACAGTCAGGGCATTTGCATTTCTTTAAACCAATCACAATCGTCTTGGGCGCTAAGCTCTGGACGCAACGACGGCGGCTCTGCAAAATAGTCTCGGGAAAGGAACTTGTTTTGGTGGAACATTTGCACCCCGCAAAAGGAAACGCCACATACAATATTAATTGAAGTTAACTGTTGACACAGTACAGTAACATGAGCTATTTAAATGAGCTGATACATGGTTAAACCTCACATCCCGACGTTTCAGTACTTGGCGGGCCAGGTTTGACTACTATGTGCAGACATGCCTCTGTAATGCATTGCAAAATAAATGGTGAAAATCTGGTCATAGACAGTCTACGTGGGTCACTAAAATTTACTACAGTTTTACTTTGTGCTGCGATACACTGATGTGCTATCTGTGATATGTTTTACTCACAAATTATTAATTCAAAGGTACACATTACTAATTAATCGCCGCAAATTATCAGCATTTACCCCTCAGATAAATGCAGGGCTCTGTGGGATTCTTTATTTACATACAATATGAACATTGTGTCAAAAATAACTTGTATGTAAATACCCGCATGATGTTTAATATCCTCTCCTGGACTTTTCAGTACTTGATGGAGGGAAGCTACAACAAGGTATTTCTCGCCAAAGGCAACATTCCTGCTGAGAGCTACAACTTTTTTATAGATATTCTGCTGGACACAATTCGGTAAGAATCAGTATGGTAACCATGCCTACTACCATTTCTGCACTTGTTTCATTGATAGTCATTTACGTGTGCTTTATAGCCAATGCTGTTTATTTTCCCTGTGAAATGAATTTGTACGTTTTGGTCCAAGTCCAAAAACATCTTGTGGTTTAAACATTTTTGTTGTTGCTTATGTTATACCATGGCTGTGGAAAATACTGGCATATGTCACAATTGGCCGACAGTCCACGAAAACTATATCGGGACACCTTCAGCATAGTTATGGTCAGCAGTTTAAACACCGTTCTAAATTTGTGACACTACATAGCTGCAGGTAACCACGGCAACAGAACACGTGCTTTATGCTTTCCTAGGCTATGTTCACACTGGGCGTCTTTTATGAAGCTGCCAGCGTCTGTTTTGCATCATAATCCTGTGGAGTAAACCGTGTTTTCAAGAAAGTCGTGAGCGCTTTTTTTAAACGCCACCGCCGACTTCTTTTCTGCAGCTCGGAGCGTCTTTTTGAAGTTAAAAAAAGTTCAACTTGTCTGAAAAAACGCCCTACGTCAAGTACTTTTTTTTTTTTTTTTTTTTGACAGCCGACCAAGACGAGCAGAGTAGCCATACCTGTCGTTTCCATAACGACAAGAAAAAATGGAGTCGGAGCACAGCAAGTTACGTGATATGACCGGGTGCTCCGTGTTCAGGGAACTCTGTTTTATCTAACATTAGCAGCGCTCCACATAGTGCACTAGCTGGGATATTGGAGCAGTAGCTGTTGTTATAGCAACAAAAGACTCTCTCGGCTTCTTTTTGGAATAAAAACGCTGCCAGCTTTTTTTTTTTTCTCTCTCACTACAAAAGCACCCTAGTCAACTTTTTTTCAAGTGTGAACATAGCCCTACTAGTTAACTCAACATGTTGACCAAAATGAATGTAAAATGGGTGACAATTGAAATACAGTGTCCCTTTTCTTTCCCGTGGTAAGATGTCTTGCTATAGAACATGATGGACTCTGCAAAGGAAACTCTATCTCTATCATTTTCGTTTATCAGGAAGGACTCTGTTTATTTTATTATCTTTTATTCATGATTGTGCTGTAATCAGCAGGGTGCAAAAACCACCATGTGATAAAATGCCATCATCTTCTAATGGTAACTTTTACTAAAACTGAACTTTTCAATTGCAGTGATGAGATCGCAGGCTGCATAGAGAAAGCGTATGAGCAGATCCAGTTCAGTGAAGCCACCCGTGTGCTTTTCTTCAGTTCCCCCAAAAAGATGACAGAGTATGCCAAGAAGGTATGTCTATTTCTTTTTATTTATTATTGGGAAGCAGACGTTAATTATACATTTTAATTTTTAGTAGTATGCAGAGATCACAAGAAGAAACCATTAAATTGTGTCCACTTATATTCTCAGTCGCTGGCAACTGACCTATTGGGATTTTATTTACCTGAAGAAATGAAGGGATGGTACCTAAAACACAGCAACAATTTAATGCAAACTGAGTACAATTTAGCAGCATTTCACTCTGTAGGTGTCATTTCTATTAGAAGTGGTTCTTCATACTCCATATACAGCTGATACAATTTGTATTTACCTCGTGCTGGTAGAACCTGAACACGCGCATCATTTTACAAACAGCCTGTTGGGGTTCTAAAACAAGGCCAAGCTTAAAAGAGGACCGCATACGTTATTTGGTCCAACAAGCAGTATTGAAATAAATGGAAGCTCATAAAACAGTTATGGTAAAGTGGAAAAAGCAGCCAGGCGTTGAATGGAAGTGCACATAATTCAATTCTATTTATGGTGTCAAATTGCAACAGTTGTTGTCTCAGGACACTTTACAGATAGAGTAGGTCTAGACCACACTCTGTAATTTACAAAAGACCAACAATAATCACCAAGAGCAAGCATTTGGTGGGACAGTGGCGAGGAAAAGCTTCCTTTAAACAGGCAGAAACTTCGAACAGACCCTGACTCTTGGTGGGGGGGCCACTGCCCCTGTCGGTTGGAACACAGAGCCACTGATACAGATATAGAGAAATATGACTCATAATAATTATAGCAGTCAGTATGATAACCAGTAGCAATTGTAGTAGCAATAAAGATAACAGAACTATGACTAGAAATAATAATAGTAGTAGCAGTGCAGGGTATCAGACAAAATTTATTGTTTATACTTTCAGCTGTTCTCAAACAACTTTTTATTTAGGACTGGGCAATAATTTGATGTTATATCGAGATATGAGACTAGATATCGTCTTAGATTTTGGATATCGTAATATGGTAAGTGTTGTCTTTTCCTGGTTTTACAGGCTGCATTGATGCAATTTTCTGAACTTAACGGACTGTTCTAGCTGTTCTATTATTTAGTTTCACCCACTAAATCATTCAATAATTTCTGGAGATTACTAATCAAAAATCTCATTGTGTAAATAACATTTTGTTAAAGCACCAATAGTCAACCGTACAATATCGTTGCAATCTAGGTATTTGGTCAAGAGTATCGTGATATTTGATTTTTCCCTACATCGCCCAGCCCTATTTTTATTGTCATTTAATGTTTAATTGAAGCAAAATTCCATCCTTGATTCTTGCCTACAAAGAACTAAAATGCCAAACAGCCCAGACTGAGTGTTCATTTTCATTTCAGAGGGGATGGAGTCTGAGCCCAGATGGCTATTACTCTTTTACCACTCAGCAGCAGCGGACAGAAGAGGTGACCATCCCCTCCACGGAGCTGGCTCAACAGGTCATCGAATATGCACGACAGCTGGAAATGATTGTGTAACGCGCCCCCCCAGGAACACACTCCGACACACACGCCGCTGACCCAGCGTACACCCTGTCAGCTCAAATGCAGTTACTCTGAGGAATATGACTTTATTGATAACCAGAGTGGTTGATTAATTGCCCATACCTCAGAAATCAATCCACATGTATTTCTTTCCTGTATTCCACTTATCTGCAGGTCTTCCTGTCTGGAAGTTTGCTTTTAATTTAAAGATGGGGAACGATACTAAAAGAATATCACAGGTCACCATTCAGGAATTGCTACACGTCAACCATTATTGAAGACATTCAAGGGTTTCAATGTTACAGTTAATGATTTCATCCAAGATGCCATCTGTACAACATCAAATCTGAGCCTTTTATGGGTTATTCAAAACAAGAGTCCAGCTACTACATCTAATACCCTTGGGGCTCAGTTTTATTTTACAACAACACCGAAGTTAATTACAATCCCCACCATGTGACTCTCTGTGTCACACAAAACCATCAACTCCCCATCCTCCCAAAATTCACACAAACTCTTTTTGTATACAAAGTTAATTTTCTCCTTTTAGTAGAGCTCACAGAAATGTATTGCCCTTGCCATGTATCCTACCAACTGACCGAATTTCCATTGAACTTAGTGTTTTCTAAACAGCAATGCCTCTTCCTCTCTAGATTACAATGCAAATCTTTGTCTGCAATAAACGATACCTAAAATAAACTTTTTGAATGACTCGTTTCAAGTGTTTACACTATGACTAACTTTCCTAGGAAGCAAGTCATTCAGAGAGGGAGAGAGAGCCTATAGCAGCAGAGCTAAGGGCTGGTCCAACTAGCTTTATCAAAGATGAGAGTTTTAAGTTTAATCTTAAATGTGGGGATGGTGTCTGCCTTCCGAACTGAAACTTGGAGCTGCTTCCACAGGAGAGGAGCCTGGTAGCTTGTTGTGAGGATCCAAAGTATTAAAAGTAAAAGTACTCAATGAATAAAAATCCTCCCATTTTAGAAGGATCCAAACAGTTGTGTGTTTAACGCTCTAATCATCTCAGCTGGACTAGTAGGCCCTTATATTGTTGGCTAGTTTACTTTATAATAAAACATCAGATTTTATATACTACATGTGTTCTGTGTGCCGAAATCTTAATGTGTAAAGTAATTTAAGCTGTAACAGATGAATGTAGTGGAGTATAAAGTACAATATTTCTCTCTGAAATGTAGTGGAGTAGAAAGTAGCATGAAAAGAAAAGACTCAAGTAAAGTACAAGTACCTTAACATTTGTAGGCCTACTTAAGTACAGTACTGGAGTAAATGTACTAGTTACATTCCACTACTGCTAAAAAGAAACATATGTAACTGCAGTTCCTAAGGAAGGTTTCTAGAAGTATAAAGTAGCATGAAAAGAAAAGACTCAAGTAAAGTACAAGTCGTCTTTCTAAATGTAGTACTTGAGAAAATGTACTTCCTTAGTTAAATCCGAAAACTGCGTCTGCTGACTGGATGTGATGAGAAACTTCGGAGACAAATGGGAGCTGTTGATCCTGGGGGGGAGTGGCCGATGTCACGTGAATCTATCAACCCGGTAAACAGCTGGTCATGACGTCACTCGTCAACATGGCGGACTGGAATAGAGGTATGTTTTTTTTTGACACGTACTCACTTGTAAATATTCAGCTATTAACAGTCTCCAGTAGTACGTAGTTAAAGTACAACAGTGTGATGGATTGTATAACCTGAACACACATCAGACCAGCATAGTGTGTAACTATCGGGAACGTTACCTCACTTAGAGGCGAACACTAGTCTTATCCAGGATTCAAAGTTAACTTTTTTAACCAGTCAAATGGCTAATAAATGTTCAAATTTTACCAGCCACTTAAGAGATTACCATTGTTTTTTTTGGCTGGCGAGTGAAGGAAATCTACCAACTAATTGCATATTTTACCAGCATTTGGCTAGTGAATGGTGCTAATTTTGAACCCTGGTCTTATCTAGCTAGCTGGCTAGCTAGCGTTAGCTGAGGAGTTAAGCTGTTTGACACTATTGTAGGTTAGCTGTTCTAATATCACACAGGTCTTGACTACTATGACTACTACAAACTGAGTTTGTTCCAGATATGTGCTTCTCCATGTTTAGTTCTGTCTCTGGGGACAGAAAGCAGACTACTGTTACAGTGGTTACGTTTACTGAAGATAAAATGAGATGCAGGACTCGTAAACAATCTTTATTTTACGGTAACCTATAATCCACCTATGTAACACACCGTATCTGCTGCGCACAGCCACACGCGAGAGAGGACAACAAACATGACGACTACATTGGCAGCTGCTGTGCCATTCATCTGAAGCTTTGGCTTTAAAAACGTTATACAACAAGACCCAAACAAAAGTGGCTGAATTCAAAAGATGTGGACTTGCTAGCTCAGAAACTTGACTTGGACTTTAGCTCAGAGACTTGAGACTGGACTTGGACTCTAGCTCAGAGACTTGAGACTTGACTTGGACTCTAGCTCAGAGACTTGAGACTGGACTTGGACTCTAGCTCAGA
This sequence comes from Zingel zingel, assembly GCA_023566125.1. Lineage (NCBI taxonomy): Eukaryota > Metazoa > Chordata > Actinopteri > Perciformes > Percidae > Zingel > Zingel zingel. The sequence goes on from CM042316.1 coordinate 1,358,921, forward strand.
GACTTGACTTGGACTCTAGCTCAGAGACTTGACTTGGACTCTAGCTCAGAGACTTGACTTGGACTCTAGCTCAGAGACTTGACTTGGACTCTAGCTCAGAGACTTGTGAGCATCTCTGCACCAACCCCATTTCCAATGTCATTTCTAAGCCAATGTGTTTGTGCGTTGCCAGGTCATGGCTCTGTGGACGACATGCTGGATGCTGAAAACAAACGGCTGGCTGAGAACCTGGCCACCAAAGTCTCCAGACTGAAATCTGTAAGTCCCAGTCAACAGTCAAACATCATCATCCAGCAGTTTCATCACTTCTAATACACCTGTTGATGGTTTTTAGTCAGAAGTGATTCTTCAGACTGTTGATTCAGTGTGACCAACAGAGAGGCAGATTTCTGCTTTTCTATTCTCAACCATCCATTGTTGTACGTTTCTTTCTCAAAATCTGCTTTTAATGTCCTCTCTTCTGTCTGTAATTGAGCCTGAGATGATGAAAAGATTAATTTGATGTCATTAATCATTCTATTTCTAAAACAATAATGAAAACTGCCATTTTGTGTGTCTGACTCTGACAGCTGGCGTACGACATCGACAGAGAGGCTGACGATCAGAATGAGTATCTGGACAGCATGGTGAGTCCATCCCATCCATGAAGATATACACACACACACACACACACACACACACACACCGGTAGCACTACCGGTCAAAAGTTTGGGGTCACTTAGAAATTTCCATTACATGCATATAATTTAAATGGACACTTGCCAGCCAGTCAGAAACCTGGACCTGCATATCTATCTATCTATCTATCTATCTCTCTCTCTCTCTCTCTCTCTCAGATCTCTCTCTCTCTCTCTCACACAGATATCTCTCTCTCTCTCTCTATCTCTCTCTCAGATATCTCTCTCTCTCTCTCTCTCTCTCTCTCTCTCTCTCTATATATATATATATATATATATATATATATATATATATATATATATATATATATATATATATTTATAGCTATATGCAGGTCCAGGTTTCTGATTGGCTGGTAGGTGTCCATTTAAATCATATGCATCATCTGTACTTTCTCTCAGAGGATTTCTTCCACCTGTCTTTGTGACTTTTTTTTGCATTTCAACCACCACAACAACATATCCCATGATTCATCATGAGTCATGAGTACACTTTTGAAGCCTCATGGGAGATGAAGTTGTTGAATGGCAACCAAATGATTTAGTTTTGTTTTTATCTCCGTAAAGGCCTCTGTCTACACTGTGTGACATTCAGACTACACTAGACAATAAAAAGCCTAAAGACTGGAGTGTGTAAAGACGGAGAGAACATCTAAACGGTGAAAAAGGAGTAGTGACGTGTTTTGAGTCTGTGTGGATTGTTAAATATGATAAAGTAAAAGTGCATCCTTTCTGTTAGACGGACAAGCGACTGGCATTTGTGCAATAAATACACCAGCACTTAAATTATGTGCAATTAAATTGCACATAGCAATTTAATTCTTACTTTCGTCACTTTTCAAGATGTTGTATTGTCTGTACAGTCATATGTGTCCTTTCCTCATGTCCTAAGATGTCGTATGTTGATCTTATGTTGATTTCATGTGATTTTATGTCGATTTTAGTATGGTTTGTGCTGTGAAGCAACAGATTGTAGCACTATGTCCAGGACACATTTTCCCTTGGGACAATAGGGTTAAGTGTATTCTTCTTATTTTCAAGCTAAACAGGATGTAATAATAACAACAGGTTGTCTCAAATATAGGCCGATCTCTCTCTACAGTTAAGGTTTATAACAGTCCCTTCATTATCTTTTTTTTTTTTTCCTCTCTCTTGTCCTTTTCCTTACAGGACTCCAACTTCCTGAGTGCGACGGGCCTGCTGAGCGGCAGCGTGAAGCGTTTCTCGACCATGGTCCGATCCGGCAGAGACAACCGCCGCATCCTCTGCTACGTCTCCGTGGGCCTGGTCCTGGTCTTCTTCCTGCTTTACTACATGGTCTCCAGGATTCAACGCTGACGGGGAAACCCAGGATCAGCCAGGAGCTGGTCCTGATGTGGAGCTGAGACTAGAGACTCATATCTGATAGGTTGAAATCATCTCTGTGGTTCTCCTGCACAGGGAAAAGACTGCGTCCACATGAGAAAACATTTAGTTGAAGCATTGAAAGTGACCAGCAGGGGGTGTCGGCCTTAGCGGGGGAAACGGGGGTGGCCGTGTTCATACCAAAGATGCTTGAGTCTATTTAAAAAAAAAAAAAAAAAAAAAAAGAAATGCCTGGGCTTTTCCACTCTGCGCCACCTTTTTTACTAGGCTCGTTGGAGAGGAGCCAGGCCTGCGCAGAATCGACCCCCCCCCCCCCCCAAATACATGCTGGTTCGATTTGTGTCCGTCATGCACACGTGGGCAACGATGACTTCACAAGAGCCAGGTGCCGCAGTTGCTCTCCACCGACTGCTGATCTAACAGCTGATTGGTTCAGAGTCGACTCAACACGAGGGTGTTTCATATCAACGTTTTATTATTTTTTTTTAAATATATTTGTCTGATTTGTAGGCGTATTTTGTTAACCCTTGCGTTGTCTTCCTGTCGACCATGAACTTCTCGTCCTTCTGGGTGCAAAATTGCTTTTTTCGGTTATTTTGACACTTTCAAAAAAACTTTTTTCTCATTTATTTCAGCACTTTATGTTTTGTCAGGACACTGTTTTGATACCATTTAAAAAATGTTTTTTTCAAATGCTAATTGAATGCTAAATGCAAATTGAATAAAACACCCAAAATGCAATGAAAGTAATCATTCATTTTACCTGCAAAGAATGTTGAATGGCTTCCATACAACGTGCACCCATGCATCCATGTTATTTTTGGGCAATTTGGTTGAAATGAACCCATATTTCTGATATAAAAACATTGAAAATGGGTCAAATTTGACCCGAGGAAAACACAAGGGTTAACAGAACGCATGTTGCGTGCCTGATGGGGGCGTTCCATACATACGTTCAGATTACAGATCATCTGCTCCCGTCCACTTTACAGGCGAGGCACACCTCATCTCGAACGAGCCTAACATCTGATGCCGCCAGGAAGTGGTAAAATGGGCAAAGAGAAGGTGGCGCCTGAATGCAGCTCAGGTGAGAAAGCACTTATCACAGCTTGAGTGTGATAGGCTGATGAAGCTGTCAATCAAGACAAACTTGCCCCCAAAATATCAGTTTAATTAGAGAGTAGCTATTGGCTGGTCTTCAGAGCACCTGGTGATGTCACCATGTGTTGATGGACTATCGGTCAACTGTTTTATCTTCATGTCTTATTGTTTGTGTTAGCAGATAGCTCCTGTTAGCATTTAATTGTATTGCTCCTGCAGTTAATTGACAACAGGCAAATACTGTTCCGTTTGTACGCGGAAGTCAGATTTTGCTGAGGTCAAAGTCGGGAACGCGCCTCCTGAACTCTGATTTCTGAGCTCAGAACTCCGATAACATGGCTGCTCCGTGCATCGACAGCAGTAAAAGCGGTATAGCATACAGTTTATTAACACTTCTATCTTATTTGAGTCTCGCTAAGACTGTGTCTTAAAGTGCTAATATTCTGCTCATTTTCAGGTTCATAATTGTATTTTGAGATTGTACCAGAATAGGTTTACATGGTTTAATTTTCAAAAAAACACCATATTTCTGTTGTACTGCACATTGCTGCAACTCCTCCTTTCACACGCTGTCAGGTCTCTGTTGTAGCTACAGAGTGAGACCTCTCAACGTCTGTAACATCTCTGTTGTCAGTTGCACATGCTCAGTAGCTAGGTAAGGATTACATGAGCTAGCTCCGACTTCGGCCTGTACAAGGCAGGATTATTTGTGTTTGTGTGTGTTGTAGCAGTGTTTTGCCATTGAGAACGAGCTAGCATGCTAGCGTGCTACGGTTAGCCACCTCGTCTCTAGTGACGTAGAAAGCCGTGCAGATTTTGACCAGCTCACCCGGAGACTGAAGGCAGGACACATTCAGAAACCGGATCTCACTCTATACAGCATGGATGGATTTTTTCAAAGTTTGTATGCGTGTGGAAGCACCAGAGACACAAAATACCACCCCAAATCCCAGAAAAGGGGATTTATTTTTCATAATATGGGCACTTTAAACACAGTCCTGTCCAACTTCTATCTGTGGACATGTTTGTACGCTGTTTTTATGCACCAAAAACAGCGTAATGCGTTGTTATAAACTAGTATTGCTTAGAATGGCTAACCTGAATACAGCAACCCCACAATAAAAAAAATCTGACTTGTTAAATAGTTTTTTTCCTTCTTCTTTTTTTTAATACATTGTATTCATCGACTTGTTAAATGGAACGCATTCACACATTCGGGTGTGATGTCATTCCCAGCTCCGATTCGAGTTCCGTGGTAAATGGAACGCATTGTTACACCGCATACTGTAACACACGATTCTGTTTCCCTTTTTTTTTTTTTTAAACCCTAAACATCATTGTGTCCAGTTGTGTTTTACTTTAGTTTGATGAGCAGTTTTAGTTCAGTGTGTGTAACGCCTATTTCATATTAAATGTTGGGGGACCTGTTTTGATTGTCATTACATGGACGTTTTGTATAATGATCACATTTTGTATTTTTTTTAATTTTTTTTTAATACCACATTCAGTCTCAGTGTGCACAGCAGGTCACTGCTGAAACGGACTGGAGGAGATGTAAGAGAGTTCAAAAGAGTTTCCATGTAGTAACATTCCAGTCTGGACTGCTAATCAGACATCACCTACATTCATTATTATTATTATAATCATTAATACAAAAGTATCCAATGGTTTTAATTGTGGAACTGGACATGGTTTTAATTGCTCCTTTTTACATGATTAATTTAGGTTCTAGGTATTATGTGAGGTTTACTAACAATAATTTATGACTTAAACATTTATACTACAGTGTTCAATAAAAAAAAAGATCTCAAATCACCAGTATATCCATTTCAACATATGCTATAGGACATATTGGACACCTCAGAAGAGATGCGTCATTCCTACTCCCTATCGCACGTTCTGCCAACCTGAACAAACTGGAACTTTCCTACACATGGTCTGGGAGTGTGAACAGGTGCATGAGTTCTGGAATAAAACAACATCAATAATATCTGATGTGATAGGATGTTGAATTCCCACTGACCTGATTGTTTTGTTACTTAATGATGACTCTAAATTACACCTGTTGGGAGACAGAGGAAAATGTGGCTAGCCGGCTCAACCGCAACCAAGAAAATGATAGCTCAACGCTGCCCCCCCTCCCCCCACTCACTTTGTATTAAACAGTGGTTGGTGTATTTTCTAGACATAGTTATGCTTGAGCTCTCTACAGCAAGAATTAACAAAGCCAAGTCATCAACTATAGACCTATGGAAAAACACAGCAGCACAGGTATCAGTCCTAATGACCTCAGCATCACAAGAACTAGAGGAGAGGGACGAGGCAAGGTGGGATCTCTGTTGGTTTTGTTTTCCTCGAGACCGCAGAGGGTGGGGGGTGGGAGAGGGGTTTTGTTCCTGTTCAATTTGTGTTTCTCTGTTCTGTATTTTTAAAGTTAAAAAAGCAATAAAAAAAATTGATCTAAAAAAAAAAAAAAGATCTAAAGATCTATCTTTATACCCCCTGTATTTCAGTGGATTATTTTCCAGGAGTCCAAACAACACATTGCTCCAAAAGCGAGACAGAACTCACCAATATTCTCAGCACATTTTGATGCACAACAGTTTCTTGACAACCACAACAGAAATTAAAATCAGTGTCTCTCTTATATCCTTTTTAATGTAGTTTTTCAGCTGGATAGAGTTTATGAATGAGTTTAAAAGAATTCTCAACTTTATTGGTGATTAAATATCGGTTTGCAAGAAGCCAGGCCTTCTGCCATGCCATATCGTACACAAATGGATTCCCATATGAAATGACATATAGAAATGTAGTACCGGTAATATCTCTTTGGAACAGAGTTTTTATAGATCTGTTATTTCCAGAATAACTGGAAAAAAACTATTTTTCCCATCAGCATATATGTTGGATATAACAAGCTTTACTGTTAAACATTGATCCTCGGCTGAGATTTACAGACTCCAGAGGTGTTACAGGGATATTATATTCTGACAAAAACCCTTTATAAGTACAGATAAGACCATCTCTATTAAATAACTGATCTACCAACACAATATTATTTGGAATCCAATATTCTATGAAGAGGGATATGTATTTATACAAAATCTCCCTGTCATCCTCCATGCTACAGTAGTACATAACCTAACCCAGGCTTAAATTGAAGGGAAATGTAGGAACACAAGACCTAATTTTGAAAATGTCCTAGAAATGCGGGAACATAGGGCCTAATTTTAAGAATAATCTTAGAAATGTGGGACCATAGGGCTGTGGGAACATAGGGCCTAATTTTAAGAATAATCTTAGAAATGTGGGACCATAGGGCTGTGGGAACATAGGGCTGACCCCGTTACATCTATGTAGCAAGGCATACTTTACCCCATCTGACCTGGTTGTAAAGCACTTTGGGTCAGCTTATGCTGTTTTAAATGTGCTATATAAGTAAAGATGACTTGACTTTTGTCTTGCATTACAAAAAAAAATGATTAGTAGGTTTAATGTCATTACAGAAACAAACTGCAGTGTATGAGAGTTACTCATTTCTCTGAGCTTTTTAAATTTTTTTTTTTTTTATATAATTTTATTCCAAAAAAGTAATTTACAGAAGTTCAGTTATTGCAATACGCAAACAAATAGAATACAAAAATATATACAAATAATATAATATAAAAGTAAAAATGAAAATAATAGTGTAAATAGAAGGAAATAAAGACACAAAGGGGACAGACTTTCAAGAATCATTAATGTAGACAGCAGGAGCACTTAAACAAGGAAATTAGAGTAGACATCAGATATTAATATAGCTTTCTTATTGGATACCATTTTAAGAGACTCAAAGTACATGTCAAATTCAACCTGGAAAAGTTTGAAGCACGGTTTTGATCTGGAAAATGTTGCCTTATGAATATGGAACTTACCTAAAAAAATAAAGAGATTTACAATTTTACATAACTTTCTATCTTTACATTCAAAATAAGTAATAATATGTTTCCCTTCAAGTGTGATTGTATGTTTTGTTTTAGATACCATATAATCTTCAAAGCTTTTCCAAAATGCAATACAAAATGAACAACCATAAAAAAGATGGGTTAATGACTCTGGTTCTGTTTTACAAAAACTACAATAACTATCAACAGGCATGAATTTCGAGACAAATAGGTTTGTAGGGTATATATTATTTAATATTTTCAAATGTAATTCCCTAACTTTGCTTGTGATACAATATCTAAAGGGAACAAGCCACGCCCTACGCCAGGTAACATCCGTAAAATGAGAATTCCAGAAAAATTTCCCACGAGGTGTTATTTTCTTTAAATTTAGAAAGCATTTTCTAATGTGCTTATTAGTACAAGTGCTGCTCATAATATCCATACCGTTTATATAAAGAGTCCAATTAAAACCAGTCACTTCATTTTGTTTTTTATAACTTTTCATTAATTCTAATATGCCATTAGGTATAGATTTAAAAACTGAATCATATTCTGTGAACATAATTAAGAAATGCTTTCTCTCTGAGAAAATATTCATAATTAAGTAAGTCAATTACTTAATTATGAATATTTTCTCAGAGAGAAAGCATTTCTTAATTATGATTACAATCAAAAAGATCTTTTACGAAGTCAATAATATGGGGGGATAAAATATTAAGATATTTTATTGTCCCAAAGGAAATTTGTCTTGGACAAACAAACAATACCTGCTGTTTAAAGAATTCAACACAACATAGTGCATACATACATACATGATGGATACTTTATTCATCCCGAAGGAAATTTTAGATACATACATACAGTGCCTTGCGAAAGTATTCGGCCCCCTTGAACTTTGACCTTTTGCCACATTTCAGGCTTCAAACATAAAGATATAAAACTGTAATTTTTTGTGAAGAATCAACAAGTGGGACACAATCATGAAGTGGAACGACATTTATTGGATATTTCAAACTGTTTTAACAGATAAAAAACTGAAAAATTGGGCGTGCAAAATGATTCAGCCCCCTTAAGTTAATACTTTGTAGCGCCACCTTTTGCTGCGATTACAGCTGTAAGTCTCTTGGGGTATGTCTCTATCAGTTTTGCACATCGAGAGACTGAAATCTTTGTCCATTCCTCCTTGCAAAACAGCTGGAGCTCAGTGAGGTTGGATGGAGAGCGTTTGTGAACAGCAGTTTTCAGTTCTTTCCACCGATTCTCGATTGGATTCAGGTCTGGACTTTGACTTGGCCATTCTAACACCTGGATATGTTTATTTGTGAACCATTCCATTGTAGATTTTGCTTTATGTTTTGGATCATTGTCTTGTTGGAAGACAAATCTCCGTCCCAGTCTCAGGTCTTTTGCAGACTCCATCAGGTTTTCTTCCAGAATGGTCCTGTATTTGGCTCCATCCATCTTCCCATCAATGTTAACCATCTTCCCTGTCCCTGCTGAAGAAAAGCAGGCCCAAACCATGATGCTGCCACCACCATGTTTGACAGTGGGGATGGTGTGTTCAGGGTGATGAGCTGTGTTGCTTTTACGCCAAACATAACGTTTTGCATTGTTGCCAAAAAGTTTGATTTTGGTTTCATCTGACCAGAGCACCTTCTTCCACATGTTTGGTGTGTCTCCCAGGTGGCTTGTGGCAAACTTTAAACAACACTTTTTATGGATATCTTTAAGAAATGGCTTTCTTCTTGCCACCCTTCCATAAAGGCCAGATTTGTGCAGTATACGACTGATTGTTGTCCTATGGACAGAGTCTCCCACCTCAGCTGTAGATCTCTGCAGTTCATCCAGAGTGATCATGGGCCTCTTGGCTGCATCTCTGATCAGTCTTCTCCTTGTATGAGCTGAAAGTTTAGAGGGACGGCCGGGTCTTCGTAGATTTGCAGTGGTCTGATACTCCTTCCATTTCAATATTATTGCTTGCACAGTGTTCCTTGGGGTGTTTAAAGCTTGGGAAATCTTTTTGTATCCACTTTCAAGACCACGGAGACAAAGTTCAAGCTGAGCGAAGAATTCGACGAGACTACTGCAGACGGCCGAAAGACCAAGACCATAATCACGTTTGAGAATGGAAAACTTGTGCAAGTTTTCCACAACAGTATCTGGGACCTGCCTGGTGTGTTCCTTGTTCTTCATGATGCTCTCTGCTCTTTAAACGGACCTCTGAGACTATCACAGAGCAGGTGCATTTATACGGAGACTTGATTACACACAGGTGGATTCTATTTTTCATCATTAGTCATTTAGGTCAACATTGGATCATTCAGAGATCCTCACTGAACTTCTGGAGAGAGTTTGCTGCACTGAAAGTAAAGGGGCTGAATCATTTTGCACGCCCAATTATTCAGTTTTTTATCTGTTAAAACAGTTTGAAATATCCAATAAATTTCGTTCCACTTCATGATTGTGTCCCACTTGTTGTTGATTCTTCACAAAAAAATACAGTTTTATATCTTTATGTTTGAAACCTGAAATGTGGCAAAAGGTCGAAAAGTTCAAGGGGGCATTCATTATTCCATAAGATGGAGTTATGTGGAGAAAAGTTGTGAGAATGACACAGCTTCCATGCCAAGAGAGCTTGTTGATAAAATTGGGATAGTTTTAACGGCAATCTTGTAATATTGTAGTTACATTTCAATACAAATTTAAGACCTCCTACACTATTAAACATGTTATTGGGGATAAAGTACCATAAAGACTCTGGTGCTCTCAAACATTCCTTCAACCATTTCACCTTAAAGGTGTAATTCAAGTCCAGAAAGTCCAGAAGTTCAAATCCACCTTCATCCTTACAACCAGAGAGCACCGCTTTTTTAAAATGATGGTGTCTGTTTTTCCATACAAAATTCATAAATATGGAATTTATGTCTTTACATAGTGAATCATGGACATTGAGAGAGAGGGCAGGGTAGACAAATCTTGAAATCCCTTCTGCTTTAGTCAAAAGAATCCTACCTAGAATAGAAATGTCTCTTTGAAGCCATAAATTCAGTATTGTTTTAGTCTTCTTCAATTTAGACGAAAAATGAAGTTGTTGACGTTCCTTGTGGTCCTTGCAGATATGAATACCTAAATATTTCACACATTTCTTAACAGGTATATTAAACATGTTTTCCTCTTCAGTCTGATACAAACATAAAATGTCACATTTAGATTTGTTAAGTGTTAAACCCGAAGCAGCTGAAAATTGGTCAATTAGTGATATAGCATATTCAATCTGATGTTTGTCACTCAAAAAAAGAGCTGTGTCATCCGCTAGTTGAGTAACTCAAACCTTTAATAATATGATTATGTTGAATATGTAATGATAGTAATCAACCACCAGCAGGAACAAGAATGATGAAATAGGGCAGCCCTGGCGAACTGATCTCAGTACAGGAAATCTTTTTGTGGTGTTTGGATATAATATCACAGAACTATCAATATTTTTATAAAACATTCCAACTGTAGATATCAAATTTTGTCCGAAATCAAAAATTTGAAGTGCTTTGAGTAAAAAATAGTGTTCTACCGTATCAAATGCTTTATAAAAATCAAGAAATACTATCAGTGCATCAGTATTGATGTTCTCAGAATAGTCCAGCAGGTCGAGAACAAGTCTTATATTAGAGCTAATGTGATGGTTAGATGTCAAACCTGCTTGTGTTTCACTTATTATCTCATGAAGACCTCGTTTTAATCGTTTAGCAAAAATGAATGATACAATTTTGTAGTCGATATTTAAGAGCGTAATAGGTCTCCAATTTTCTATCAATAAATGATCTTTATCAGGTTTAGGGAGAAGACATATTAAACCTTGCTTCATACTTGTGGACATTTCCTTTTTTAAAGTGCATTCTTTGAATAGATCGAATAGAGGATTTTCAATAGTTTCCCAAAAATGCAAATGCTTTTTTCATTGAGCGAACAGCCTCTGAGATTTCAGCTTTAGTAATGGGACGTTCGCATTCCATTTTAAATTGTTCAGATATAGTTGGTGTCAATGCTTTAACTGACTCACATTCATCAGACTGAATATTTGACATATATATTGCTATAAAATGTACCAACATATCTTGAAATGTCTAAAGAATTAGAGGTGATGTTATCATTAATTTTAAGAGTAGTTAAATTATTTCTCTTACGATTTCGCTTCTCTAAAGCAAAGAAGGATTTCTCTGAGCTCTCTACTCCATAGAGCTCTTCTTCTTATGTCATCAGTAAGGGCCCGAAGTAGCAAAACAGATTGCGTCACTCGCCAGCGACAATCTAATCTTGCAGGCAGCGCAGTAGAAGGCAGCATGATGGAAGTGTGCGGCTCTTCAAATGTCGCTCTGAGAGAGTTTGGCAGTGAACAGAGCTTACTGTCTCGACCTGACGGTTCAGCTTCCTTCATACAAGGTAACGACTCAGAAATAGGACTCTGAGCCGGTCGCTGTTCCGGCTGTAAAAGGCAGCTAGCAGCGGGACTCTGAGCCGGTCGCTGTTCCGGCTGTAAAAGGCAGCTAGCAGCGGGACTCTGAGCCGGTCGCTGTTCCGGCTGTAAAAGGCAGCTAGCAGCGGGACTCTGAGCCGGTCGCTGTTCCGGCTGTAAAAGGCAGCTAGCAGCGGGACTCTGGCTGTTGTTAGCATCGTCAGGCAAAGCATAAGTTAGCATGTGTGCACTCAAGTCAGAAGTCGGATTGTGTAACGTTAGTTTACTGTAGTTCAACACTTATTCGACCCTATATTTCTCTAATGACTCTAAATGTGTCTTAACCTCAGCCACATACAGTAGTATACTTTATGACTTACCATCAGTGGCGGAAGCACTTTAAAGAGCTTTCACCTGAGTAAAATATAAAGCATGTTTAATTTCTCTGTGTTTTATTACCCTGTGTGTGTGTGTGTGTGTGTATATATATATATATATATATATATATATATATATATATATATATATATATGTGTATATATAGTCTCCAAATTATGACAGAGTAGCTGTCATAATGCTCTACATGTGATCTGTTGCTGAATTTAAATAACAGACTGTAGATGATCCGTAATCTGAACGCATTTCATCTCTGACTTCTAAACGTCACTATCAGCCACACAACAGGTGTTCTGTACAGAATACGCCTTTTAAATCAAAGAAATAGCAGTTAAAATCTCTCCAGTTCAAAATAAAAGTTATATGAAACGTCATGTTGAGCTGATTCTGAACCAATCGGCTGTTAGATCAGCTGAGAGGCCGGCTTTTCCCAGCATGCCCTGGGTCTTGCAGTCAGTGAAAAGTAACTGCGCTGCCTGCGTCTCAGAACTGCGGCCGCCTTGATCTCGTGAGGTTATCGTTGGCCACGTGTGCATGACGTCAGAGCAAGTCGGGATCAAGTCAGACACAAATCTAACCGGTGTGCATTGGGCGGTGATCGATTCTGCGCAGACCTGGCTCATCTCCAACAAGCCTACTCTATCTGTCCAATCTGAGTTTTCTGTTGAACAACTAAAACAACTTTTGAACGTACACGTTCCACCAAAACAAGTTCCTCCCCAAGGCTATCTTGCAGAGGCACCGTGGCTCCGTCCGGCGCTCAGCACCTCCCAAGACGATTGTGATTGGTTTAAAGAAATGCCAATAAACCAGAGAACGTTTTTCTCCCATCCCGGAATGCTGTGTGGAATAGCCTGACCTTCCTCCGCAGCGCCATGGAGGAAGGTCTGGCCATGCGAGACTATTCCCTTAGTGGCAGGCCTTTTCAGCGCAATAAACGGTGAAAAGTTTCTGCTATTCTGTGCTTTTCTCCCTTCTAAATTATTATTTGTTACCGTCCGTTATAATGTTGTTTTTAACTTGCGCTCACGACAAGCCATAATTTCCCCACCTGGATCAATGATGTATGTCCAGGTGCATAATGCTGTCTTTTGTTGTCCTGTGAAGGAGACACAAGTGTGTTGGCTGCAGCGTACGGACCAGCGGAGGTCAAAGTCAGTAAGGAAATCTATGACCGGGCAACGCTGGAGGTGTTGATACAGCCCAAAGTGGGACTGCCAGGTAAGTGATTATCTCTCATTATCAGCTTTATTTGATGTGTTTATTGCGACTCTAATACAGCGATCATTCATTCTTTGTTGTTCTAGCATGCTGTAGCCTTGTTAAAGAAGTATTTTTGACACATGTAGAACTTTTCTTTTGATGTAATGGTGCAAACATGAAATATTTAATGTCCAGTTTGATTATGGACCTTTTTTACGGCAGACATGTTGACATGTCATAGTAGGATAAGCACAGGTGTATTGAGAACCATTACTGAAGGCTGCATTCCACTGAGGAGAGGACCTGGTGTTGTCATGCTGACTCACTGAAATAGCTTACTGGGACACTTGATGGAATTGAGCCATCATTAAGGTTATCAATTTCAGCTGTGCTTTTCCTACTATGACAAGTCAAAATGTCTGCTGTGAAAAAGGTACATTTCACCCGTAATAAGTTGAATGCTGTAGTTATAAAACATGTGTATAATATACATGAAAACATGTTATGCGGGTCAGAAAGAAATGTTTCTACAAGCTTGTTAACGGGACATCAGGTAGTTGTAGGAACACTTTGGGCTTTTAGGAGGCTAGTAGCTGTTCATTTGACAGCCGTTCCACTTTTATTGTGCAAAAGCTGCCATACCACAACACGCCATGAGGTGGAATAAGTGAGCCAGTTTGTTTCCAGTCTGACCCCAACATTGCTTTATTTTTCCAGGCGTAAGGGAGCGAGCACAAGAGCAATGTGTGCGAGAAACCTGTGAGGCATCTCTGCTCTTGTCCCTTCACCCTCGCTCCTCCCTCACTCTCATTCTTCAGCTGATACATGATGACGGCTCAGTATCCTTCAGTAAATGTAAGGGGGGGGGGAGGGGGTCGATGACTTGCTCAAGAGCACCTTGGCAGTGCCCAGGAGGTGAACTGGCATCTCTTCAGCTACCAGTCCACACTCTGTAATTTGGTCCACACAGGGACTTTTTTTTAATTTTATGTAATTTATATTTAATTTATACTTTTTTGAGTGTTGTTCCTGACCGGTTCCTCAGCTCTTGTCCTGCTTTTTGAACGCTGCCTGTGTGGCTCTGATGGACGCGGGCCTGCCCATGAGTCGCCTGTTCTGCGGGGTGACCTGTGCCATCGACGCAGACGGTCAAATCATCACAGACCCCACCGCAGCTCAGGAAAAGGTACATCTGAGGCTCCTGTGTTTGCATCGTCGTAAAAACATCATGCACCTTGATATCAAGTGTTGTTCTAGAACCCTCCTCAGGAACTACAGTTACATAATATATCGATTCCGTTGTAGCAGTGGTGGAAGGTTACTAAGTACGTTTACTCAAGGGCTGTACTTAAGTACACATTTAAAGGTACTTGTACTGTTCTTGAGTCTTTTCTTTTCATGCCACTTTCTACTTCTACTCCGCTACATTTCAGAGAGAAATATTGTACTTTTTACTCCACTACATTCATCTGTTACAGCTTTAGTTACTAGTTACTTTACACATTAAGATTTCTGCACACAAAACACATGTAGTTTATAAAATCTGATGTTTTACTATAAAGTAAACTAGCCAACAATATAAGGGCCTACAGCTGAAATGATTAGACCGTTAAACACACAACTGGTTGGATCCTTTCCACTTTCCACAAATGGGAGGATTTTTCTGCATTGAGTACTTTTAATACTGTAAGTACATTTTCCTGATGATACTTACAGACTTTTACTTAATTAACAAAATTTCAATGCAGGACTTTCACTTCAACAGAGTGTTTTTACAATGTGGTATTAGTACTTTTACTTAAGTAGTAAAGGATCTGAATACTTCTTGCATCACTGACTCTGTGGCAGATAGTATTTTGCATCCTGCTGGAGTGATTTTACTAGTCCGGCCTACTTGAGATCAAATTGGGCTGTATGTGGCCCATGAACTAAAATGAGTTTGATAGCCTGCTCACTCACGGCCAGCCTACTCCAAGCCCATTTCTGCATGAAATGGGCTTTACAGTACTACTACAAAACTGTGGATTTAACTCTGTCTAAACCTTGCATTACTCCACTGTGTGCTACATGTGCAGGTGTAGTACACGTAGAAGTCTAACAGAAATGGAGTCAGATGAGGCAGATTCAGGATAAGATGGCCACACCAATAAATGTACCACCATTGACACTTTAATGCATCATAACAGAATAACTTGTGGAATACATGACGGATTGATGACATGTAACTGAATTTTTCACTCTTGGGAATGTGTTTGTATGACTTGACTTTTGCAACAACTCTGGTGCATGTCCTCTCAGTACAGTCAGCACTGTTATGTTAACTACATTTGTTAACTTGTTCTTGTCTGTTTTCACTCTGTTTCCAGGAAAGTCGAGCGTTGATGACCTTTGCTATTGACGCCACAGAACGCAGAGTAATGATGTCCTCAACCAGAGGATCATTTTCCGTTCACGAGGTCCGTAAATAAACAAGCACATGTACAACGTTGTCAAATTTAGGCTAGGGCTGGGCAAAATGTGGGACTAAAAATCATATCTCAGTATTTTTCAGCTGAATGGTGTTACACTATATATATATATATATATATATATATATATATATATATATATATATATATATATATATATATATATATATATATATATATATATATATATCTGTATTTTTTTTTTTTTTAACAAAGTGGGCTAAATGTTCAGTTGTAAGCCAAAGCCACATGTGAGATGTCACAAGCACTTTCATTAAAACAGACTGTAATCAAAATAAAATGCAAAGATAGGGTCATATCGACATCGAGGTATTTGGTCAGGTATATTGTGATATCTGATTTTCTCCATATCGCCCAGCTCTACTTGCAAGTAGAGTCAAATTTGTACAGCACTTACAGCAAAGTACAGAAAAATGACTGACGAAAGCCCTCTACAGCCCTCTCGTGAGAATGTCAGCAGTATTATGGCTTCCATCATGCAAACAGTTTAATATTAACAGAGAAAAAAGAAGAGTTGTTTAGCTTTTTTTTTCTAACAGCGTTCCACATGGCGACAGCAGCAACAGTGTTTTGTCTTGTTATAATGCAAACAGTTTTAATAATAATCAGAGAAATAGTATGTATAATAATCTTTCCATAACACCTTCCTCTCTCTTTGTGTTGGCGTTCTAACCTCTGGTGGATTTGTGAGGACTATGGTTAACTGCTCCTCAGATCTCTGCAGGGTAAATCCAGACAGCTAGCTAGACTATCTGTCCAATCTGAGTTTTCTCTCACACGACTATTTTGCAGCGGCTCGGTGAGGAGTTTAGCACCGCTCATGACGATTGCGATTGGTTTAAAGTAGGGCTGTCAAACGATTACATTTTCTTAATCGCGATTAATCGTTGAATTTTCCATAGTTAATCATGATTAATCGCATGTTTTATCACTTGATTAAAATTATTTTGCATTTCAGAACTGTTTTTAAGTACATGTTAACAATGGAAAACAATTCTTAGCAGTGGATTGGGAATTAAATGAATGCAAAGAAAATGACTTTATGAACTTGATTTTAAGATTTGTATTTGTTTATTATATATTTAATCTAGTCACACATTTGAATCTAGAGCCAATATTAGGGTTGGGTATTGTTTGGTTTGGATACTGCTAAAGCGGTACTTTTAAAACAGTACCGGTGCCTGAACTGATAGAAGGGTACTAAACAGTCGGTGACATTAAAGAATGGCTTGTTTATTGCTAAGGCCATATCGTCAAAATTAAATGTTTAATAATAATGTAATCACTATAACAATAACTTATTTCACTAGTAAATAGCTGTTGAACGACAAAAACAACCACCAGATGGGAAAAGGACATTTAACAACAACTTTGAATGCACCACAAGGCTGTAAATGACCAGTTTCATTGAACGCACCGTCTGTTTTTCCGACAACAGCAGCTGCAGATTGTTACATCCCGGTGTTGAATCCTCTACAGTGAAATACAGACAAACTTTACACCGTTTAGCGTTAGCTGTCAGCATTTTAACCGTTTTTAATCCAGCTACTAGCTAGCGGTAGGCTAACATTAGCTGCTGTTGAGTATAGTGTTAACTAGCTAGCGGTAGGCTAACGTTAGCTGCTGTTGAGTATAGTGTTAACTAGCTAGCGGTAGGCTAACGTTAGCTGCTGTTGAGTATAGTGTTAACTAGCTAGCGGTAGGCTAACGTTAGCTGCTGTTGAGTATAGTGTTAACTAGCTAGCGGTAGGCTAACGTTAGCTGCTGTTGAGTATAGTGTTAACTAGCTAGCGGTAGGCTAACGTTAGCTGCTGTCGAGTATATTGTTAACTAGCTAGCGGTAGGCTAACGTTAGCTACTGTCGAGTATAGTGTTAACTAGCTAGCGGTAGGCTAACGTTAGCTACTGTCGAGTATAGTGTTAACTAGCTAGCGGTAGGCTAACGTTAGCTACTGTCGAGTATAGTGTTAACTAGCTAGCGGTAGGCTAACGTTAGCTGCTGTTGAGTATAGTGTTAACTAGCTAGTGGTAGGCTAACGTTAGCTGCTGTTGAGTATAGTGTTAACTAGCTAGCGGTAGGCTAACGTTAGCTGCTGTTGAGTATAGTGTTAACTAGCTAGCGGTAGGCTAACGTTAGCTGCTGTTGAGTATAGTGTTAACTAGCTAGCGGTAGGCTAACGTTAGCTGCTGTTGAGTATAGTGTTAACTAGCTAGCTGTAGGCTAACGTTAGCTGCTGTTGAGTATAGTGTTAACTAGCGTCCCGGTCAGCGGTGTGTGTGTAGCCTGTATCGTCTGTTTCAGAGCATCAGAGAGAAGAGCAGACATATCAGCGGCTCCAGAATGAGGCACCGAAATCCGTGTTGCTATTCCTGCAGCAGCAGGATGTGTTACGAGGAAGTACGGCAAAATAGTCTCCTGTTAGGCACAACGCAAAGCCGAGTGAAAATAAATTAATAAATGGCGGCATGCGATTAATACGATTTTTAAAAAAAAGAAAAGAAAAACGCGCTCGGCCCTTAATCGCATAGCGATTAACGCGTTAATGCTGACAGCCCTAGTTTGAAGAAATGCCAATAAACCAGAGCATGTTTTCCTCCCCTCCCAGAATGCTGTGTGGAGCAGCCTACTCCACACACCTACCTAGTAGCTTACTCCTAGAACTGAAGTTAGTTGCATCCAGTACCTGTTCCGTTTCCGTCTTGTGCAGCGTGAAGAGTGAGAGGAGAGATGCACATAGACGCGGCTTTACAGAAGAAATGGGTCACGTAATGCAACAATAAACTATATCGATATCACGTATTGTCTCATGTCATATCTCTTTTGACAATATATTGATATAAGGTCAAATATCGATATATCGCCTAGCCCTAATTTTGGCTCGTGATCTTGTCTAATGTGTGATTTCCAGATTTGTTGTTCCAGTAAAGTTGCGTTTTGTTGTCATTGTGTGAGCTCAGTCAGTGATCTGCTTCAGGTCGGATGATGGTGAAATGATTTTGGACTCTTATCTGAAGTCTTACATTTTAGTTTCTCTTCTCCTCCAGCTGCAGCAGTGTATAGCAGTCAGTCAGAAAGCATCAGAGAAGATCTTCCAGTTCTACAGAGACTCAGTCCGCCGGCGATACTCCAAAACCCTCTGATGAAGAAGCAGCTCTCCCTTTTTATTTTTTCTTTCTAAATGATGCATACAAATACTGATGTTTTAATAAAATATTAAATAACCACTTTAGGCTACGTTTGCTTCAGTTCAGTTGTTGTCAGCCGTGCTGTGGGTGAAGTGAGGTTTACATTTGGACATTTGTCAGAAGACCAGATTGAATTAGTCAAGTCAGGATGCGAAATACAAGGAAAGCTGAATGTCAAACAAGTGCATTTATTGGGATTCGTAGATTTTTCTTTCAGTTTAATATTTACATCTAATACAAGAACTGAATATCTCTTGGACTAATAAATCTAAACATTTTAACCTTAATTGGCTACCTAAAGAAGTGATACAAAGTGAGACAAAACTGACCGGAGGCCCTGTCTTATGATGTCGAGGCAATCCATGTGAAATGATCACACATAAATCACTAATCGGGGGAACAGCTGTGACAACAAAGGGGTCATTTAGTCATTTGTCCAGTGGAGACAGAGGATGGTTCAGGATTGTCAGCACTGAGTCAGTGCAGCTGGATTACAGCACGTCAACAGTGATCCTGTAGCTGACCGGGGTTAGACATGGAGATATCACAGGTATCTCTACGTACACCACTTAAACTCACCAGAACATATTATCAGCTCAGTCTTGATACAACACTGGGTTTGCAGAAAACAAAGTATTTGAGTTATTTGCAGTTCAGCTGGGGACTTTATAAAAACTATATATCTAAATAGAAAATGGCAACTTTTATCTTAGTCTCTCTTTTATATATATATATATATATATATATATATATATATATATATATATATATATTTACTTTGAGTTCACTGCTTTGTTAATGGCACATTTAAGCTCAAACCAATATGGCCAGAGTTTTTTCTTTTTCTTTTATCAAAGCTGTTTTTTTTTCAATAATCCAGGACCAAATGAAGGAAGCGATCGAAGCTTGGAGCAGGTTTGTACGTGGCAAACTACAAACTGGCCATGCAGGTTTCTGTCGTGACCCAAATAGAGATTTTGCTGACTCATGAGTCACATGACTGAGCACTGAGATGTCTCGCCAGATTACTTTTTGCAACATTTCTTTAACCCCCTTTGCTAAGCTGCACAAAGTGTCACTGTGTTTGCCTACATAATTTGAAGGCGACAACTTCATTTTTCAAGTTTGCTATACTGCAAGAAGCAAGTTCCTGAAGGATTTCAGTCTTTTTTTTTTTTTTTTTTTTTTTGGGAGGAGAAACCAGCACAATCTATATTTGGGGAGCGTGGAGTAGCAGCCTGGTTGCTTCTTTTAATGGAACAGCTCATAAAAGGATCATTCTTTGAGTTTTTTCCCCCATATTTTTTGGCACTTTTCCTCGCCCATGTCATGATTTCTTAGCAGCTCCTTTATTTCTAAATCTAGAGCCAGTGTTTCACATCACAACCTTGCATTTCATTTGAAAACCCCTCATTTTTATTTATTTTGTTATATAATGGCACTATATGTATTTTTGTGTATTTCATCATAACGATACTGAACTTGGCATCAAAGGAAGCAGAATCAGTCCTTTATGCAGGTAAACAATGAGTGATGCTGAATGTGTCATCAGGATGGACGAATGATGCACAGGTATCGAGAATATCTCTCCACCGTTACATATTCCACATGTAAGGGGAATAATCCCCCATGAGGTCAGATACGTGGATACTTCTTTAGGACGCACCGGCTTTTCCGGCCACGCCCCCGTGGTTATCTATAGAGCTGGCGTGGTGGAATCACTGATAGCTAGACAGGAACCGTCTCCGAGCGGCCTAAAAGCTGGAGAGATGGATCTCACATCTCTCATTTGATATCTCTTTGCTTGAAACTGCGAGTTGTTCTGGCCCTCCTTCGTGAAGGCTGTGTAAAAGCTTTTATTCCTGCCCAGAGGAGCTATGATGGAGGACGGATCTCTGAGGAGCTATGAGCGAGTAGAGAGCAGCCTTCCTGGAAGCCGTGCAGCTGAAAGCCGTTGTTAACTTCGCCCATACAGCGGAACATATCACGTGACGCTGGGGGCGCCTGGGTAGCTCATCACCTGGTAGAGCGTGCGCCCCATGTACAGAGGCTCAGTCCTCACTGCAGCGGCTGCAGGTTTAATTCCGACCTGCAGCCCTTTGCTGCATGTCATTCCCTCTCTCTCTCCCCTTTCATGTCCAAGCTGTCTTATCAAATAAAGACTTAAAATGCCTCCCAAAAAATCTTGAAAAATGAATGTGAAGCTTCAGAGGAAAGGACGTCTATTCCCTCTAAAAACACATTTCCTCGTTTCCTCTCTCCTCGTGTGATTACCTCGAGTCTCTCCCGGGCTTCCTCGGAGGGACGGACTAAGACGCGAGGAAGGGAAGCAAGTGGAGGAAACGGGGATGCAATTTAAGTTCTGGGATGAAGCCCCTGTCTCTTCACTTAGAGTACGTAACCGATCATGTTTCCCTGTGGGCCCTTTGCTCTGGCCAGAGGTGTAGCATGAAATTCTGGGCTCTTTGAAAGAATATTGCTTCGAGCCTCTCAAAAAAGAAGCTCTGGGGCTTCCCAGCTTTTTTCCCCACAGTGGTCGCGGCAGCTCGGGCGCTCCCACAGCGAGGTCCATCAGGATTTAGCTGCTGCCGCTTCCTTGCTCCTTCCTTCCTCTTTTCTGCTTCTCATTATCCACCCTTTGTTATTGTGTCAGAGATATCTACAGTGTATTGACAACATCTGATTTTGTTGTCACAGTTTTGTTTTTGACTTCAGTAACGTTTCACACGTGATGATTGAAGACCACAGTACATAGATGGCAGGTAACTGAAGTCTTCGGGTGACAAAACAAATCACATTTAAAGACTGTATCTTCTATATGGAGTGATACTGTATAACTTCTTTTTCAATAATTGTCATTAACGTGTGAGGAATGTCCTCTGAGCTGAATTATGTCCTAATCCAATAAGAAGTGACTATAATCTATAGAGCTCAACAGTGACTGCCCACTTTTTGAACCGCTCTGGTTCCAAAAGTGATTTTTTTTCCCCCGTTCAATTGCTCCATTGACATTTCATTAAATGCTTATTTAAAGAGTTTTAAGCCTGGAACCAAGCCAACCAGCTACGAGATGAATCCTGACCATAACCCATTTGATTAGGGTTAAAATCTGTTGAAAACTGATAAAAAGGCAGAAGGTATAACACTGTTTACACAAACGATCATAGACTTAAGCGGGAGCAGCTCGCTATAGCTGTTTGCGGGTTAATTTCCATGGTAACAGCGAGCTCTACCAATCTAAAACGTCACTGTTACGCTTAGGATTGTGGGTAGTGTAGTACTTCTCCGTGACTTAGCGAATAAAACCTGTTTTTCTTAAAACAAGGTTGATTTCATACGGACTTCTATCTTCTACAGGAACAGTAGCCTTTGTTTCCCAACCTCACAGCTCGTGGTCAGTCTACCTCGGATGGTTTAGACATTATGGCTAATTATTAAAAATCCTTATGGAGAAAATGAACGGGGTATTACTCTGCAACGTGATAGTGATATCATGACTTAGCGTAAACATAAACGCCACTTTTCTAAAGCCAAGCGGCGCGTTATCTGTACGCATTTTGAGCTATCCGCGTGTATGTCTACACCGAAGACAGGGACGCATGTATGTCTACGCCACAATGGGACGTTGTATTTGGAGTTATCCGTGTGTATGTCAAAGCCGTATACAGCGAACGGGTTGGGTTTAGGAAAAAAAAATGGGGCTGGGATTAGGAAATGTGACACGAAGGAAAAGAAAGCGACGGTTGGGATTAGGAAACGTGACACGCGGGACATGAAGGAAACATGACACGTGGGACACGATCCCTGGCCTCCTGGGTGAAAGTCCTGTGTTTGACCCATCCACCACCCCAACCAACCTCCCTATGCAATCGCAAGGTAATGTAATGGAGGTCAAACGGCGTTGATAAACAAGCTAAATAGCGATTATGCGTCTTGATAACACGCCAAAATGGCATAAGAATTGTCATACATACGCCACTTCTTGAGATCAGTCTGCTGCTGAGCTCTATACACCAGCTCTCCAGTTGTTTTCACTGTCTTTTTCCAGCTCGCTGTAGATAAAACATGACGACAGACAAAGATTTCACATTTACAGGTGATACGTTGTGTTGATAATATCCATGAGATGCATGAGGTCTGTTTTTTTCTGTGTGCACGAGTTGCTTTTATGGTGGCTTTCCAGACAGGTAGGAAATCAACGCAGCGATGGCACAGATGTACGTTATGATTCCGAACACGATGGAGAGCACTGAGAGCCACAGAGCCTGGCGAGACGCGGCGTTGGCGCCCTGGAAATCCCCCTG
The DNA here is from genome assembly GCA_023566125.1 of Zingel zingel. Taxonomy (NCBI): domain Eukaryota; kingdom Metazoa; phylum Chordata; class Actinopteri; order Perciformes; family Percidae; genus Zingel; species Zingel zingel. The sequence continues at coordinate 1,382,018 of CM042316.1, forward strand.
AGCCGAGGCCTTGTTGGTCTGGAGGAGAAAGGAGAGGGAGATGAGGATTAGACGGGAGAAAAGAAGAGGAGAGAGGGGCATTCATCATCATTTGTCACTGTCCTCCCTGGCCTCCACTTTCCTCCTCCACTCATTCCTATCACATGAATGGAAGAAGTATTCAGATCCTTTACTTAAGTAAAAGTACTAATACCACACTGTTAAAATACTCTGTTACAAGTAAAAGTCCTGCATTGAAAATGTTACTTAAGTAAAAGAAGTTAAGTATCATCAGGAAAATGAACTTAAAGTATTAAAAGTAAAAGTACTCAATGCAGAAAAATCTCCCCATTTTAGAACGTGTAAAGGCCCTGACACACCAACAGTCTGGCAAGGTCAGTGACTCGAGTCTGTACGGTGTGTTCCGTGCCGTCATCAGTTGGAGGAGCCGTTGGCCTTCATTTGGGCCTTGTTTAACTTGTTGAATCGGAAGGCGGGCAGTCAGACTTAATGAGCCATCTGATTGGTGGAGAGCTAACCCGGAAACGGGGAGCGGGATGAGCATGACTAGAGTCTCTCAAAATCTGACGAAAATCTTTTAAACTGACCTTTTTCAATCTGAAATGAAGACAGATTCAGCAACTGCATGGCCTATTTCTCGCTTAAAATGTTTTCAGAACTATTTTCTTAAAATATGAGATCGTATTCCGAATGATGGTCTGGCTTTGAAATTCCGGAAGCCAGACCCACGTGACGCGTTTGACCAATCAGCTGCCGGTTTTCATTTTTTGGGCGACAATACAGATTAGTGCCGCCTGCTGTTATGGAGACGTATTAAGTCTCGCGCACGCGCAGAACGTACGCTCAAGTCGGCGTCACTTTGGTGTGTTCCGAGGCACTTTTTTGATCAACTCGGGGAGGCAATCAGTCCGACTGCCTTTTCTGCTGAAGGTCGGCCGTCGGGTTGATGTGTCAGAGTCTTAAAGGATCCAAACAGTTGTGGCTAGTTTACTTTATAATAAAACTTCAGATTTTATAAACTACATGTGTTTTGTGTGCAGAAATCTTAATGTGTAAAGTAACTAGTAACTAAAGCTGTCAGATGAATGTAGTGGAGTAAAAAGTACAATATTTCTCTCTGAAATGTAGCGGAGTAGAAGTAGAAAGTAGCATGAAAAGAAAAGACTCAAGTAAAGTACAAGTACCTCAACATTTGTACTTAAGTAAAGTACCGGAGTAAATGTACTTAGTTACATTCCACCATGAAGCCTACATTATGTCTCCCCCCCCCCCCCCCCACACACACACACACCCTCCCCCCTTCTCTGGTCCGTGTCTTTGACTCTGACCTCTGTTTCAGGTAGCACTCAACCATATTGGAATTGTATCACCTTGGGGCTTCTTGTTATGACTCTAATTAAACCCTAACGAAGGCCATTGATCTGATCAAAAGGCCCATGCAGCTTGCTGCCAGTTAATGGAACCCCCCCCCCCCCCCCCTCCCTGCAGTGCTGGAAAGATGCCTTTATAAACTAGTCGGCCTCTAGGGGCGACTAGAGCTAGAGATGTTAGGGGCTTTTCCACACTGTCAGTGTAATGTTGACTGATGGGATAGTTTGAGCAGTCATAGCGTCGCCTTTTTTTCCCCTTTGGCTTGCTCCACATTTCCACCAGCTTTGTCTTAGAAGAGACTGATCAGACACTGATTTAGACACTAGAGGAAAAAAAATATATGAGCTAGCATTGGATATTATAAATATTATAAATATTATAATACATATACATATTATAAAACGGGGATTACATATCTAGACACTTACCTACTGATGTAAACTACAGAATAAAGGGAAAGATACTGTTAATGACAAAACAATTATACTGTTATTAACCATATCTTTCCCATTCTGGGGTTTACATCAATAGGCCGGTGTATAGATCAGTGGGCTCCAGCCAGCATTTTAATGAGTGTTAGCCGACTAAGAATTTCTTTAATCAAGTACAGCCCTAGTTTTTTTAAACATCGAAATGAAGCTTATGTATAAACATTCAGTATGAATTATGGGACAGAGAGACTGTGATTCTAAAATGTAAATGTAAAAAATCCTCGTTGCATATTTACTTTGGATTGGACAGCTCTGTGCTGTTTCAAAGCTCTTGTGGCATAATCTTTCAAATCTAGGTGTAATCCTCCCTGTCTCAACTCTAACCCAACTCCATGTGCACACTTGTGCAGCACTTAAGAAACTGGACCCGTTAGTCTACACACACTGCAGAGGGGAAGAAATCCCCCGTGGCTGTGAACTACAGTGCCACGTTGTATCATGTCAGCTCAGGACAGACTGTGTGTGTGTGTGTGTGTGTGTGTGTGTGTGTCTCTGTCTCTGTCTGTGTGTGTGTGTGTGTGTGTGTGTGTGTGTGTGTGTGTGTGTGTGTGTGTGTGTGTGTGTGTGTGTGTGTGTGTGTGTGTGTGTTTGTCACTGTGTGTGCGTGCGTCCGTGCGTGCGTGTGTGTGTGTGTGTGTGTGTGTGTGTGTGTGTGTGTGTGTGCGTGTGTAGGTGTGTCTCTCTGTCTGTGTGTGTGTGTGTGTGTGTGTGCGTGTGTCTCTGTGTGTGTGCATGTTTGTCACTGTGTGTGTGTGTGTGTGTGTACCTTCTGTGAAAGGTAGAAGGCAGCGATGCCCAGGGGCCAGAAGCAGCAGAGCATGGAGAAGAAGGCGAGACCCAGGTAGTCCTGAGGGATCATCAGAGGGAAGTTGCTCTCACTGTCTGTATCACTGAAGTCATCAATAGACGAGTCCTGGGGTTCAAACAGAGTGCATATTAGGTTGAGTTCAGGTTATATTTCCCCCCCCCAAAAAAAAGGTATCTCTTTATGCACGTAGTTTTGCTTTTGTTTGCCGGGTTTTAAGATTTCTGCCTCCACACAAATGAATTGGAGATTGATTTTCCAGCAATTGAACATAAAAAAAAAAATAAAAAAAATAATCTACAGCAACATCTTTACATAAAAAATGTCCCCATAACTCTAGATACTCCACAGAACACACACACTGCCAACCTTTTTACATGGGGACCTTTTATTTCATTTTATTTTATTCAAAGCAGTTCAGAGATCTATGGGCTGTCCAGAGTAACTGGGACATTGATTCCGGAAAGACATGCTGAATATATGCTACTTTTTTTAAAATGTCATTTTTTAAATTCTTTTCAACTTTGTGGCAGCCCATTGCTCTTCATCTGAATCGTGTAGAGTTAATAATACTGTGTTTTTGCCCACTTGCTTGTATCAGTTTTATTGAGGTAAAACAAGCAAAATCAAAACTTTGTGCATAGTTAGATACCATTATAAGGATAAGTGAGAAATGTATTTTTTGTAATTGGACTCATAGTCATAGTGTTGAGTATTATTTATTTTAGAAGTTTAATTCAACATACAAAGATAATATGCTCTAACACTAAGTCACTGTTTTACGGAAGCATTCAAAGCGTGATTTTTGTTTTGTTTGTTGCGTTCACGTCCTCCACAACAACTGTAAAACTTTGCTGGTGCCTGTAAGACAATGTGACTGAATGGGGTTAGTGTGGATGTGCACTAGCTCTGCTGACCGCAGGCCATTCGTGACTCACGCATCTTTTTGAAATAGCTGCATATTCAATCTGACTTCCTCTTTCACTCTGGCCCTGTCATATTACTCTGCTTGTTCTATTTTGTGCGTGAAATAACTGCATTTTGTTTTCCAAAGATGCTGCCATAACATTTGAGCAAATTCTTCAATGACCTGCACCCTTTAAAAAATCTAATAAAATCTTATCCACTGATTTTAAACATTAAAGAAGAGTACATTATTATTACAATATAACAGTACTTTAAAGATTAGTTCACAAGGTGATTTTAATTTTCTTGTTGTCATTCACTCCATATGCCTGTTCTCTCTGATTTGTCCCGTCTGGAATTATTCTCATATATCAGGAGCAGTGGTGGAACAAGTATTCAGATCCTTTACTACAGTAAAAGTACTAATACCACACTGTAAAAAATACTCTGTTACAAATTAAAGGCCTGCATTAAAAATGTTACTTAAGTGAAAGTATGTAAGTATCATCAGGAAAATGTACTTAAAGTATTAAAAGCAAAAGTAGTCAATGCAGAAAAATCCTCCCATTTCCTTCATTTGGGCCGATTTGACATGTTGAATCGGAAGGCGGGCAGTCGGACTCAATGACCAATCTGATTGGTAGAGAGCTAACCCGGAAATGATGAGCGGTATGAGCGTGACTAACGCCTCTCAAAATCTGACGAAAATCTTTTAAACTGACCTTTGTCGATCTGAAATGATTCAACAACTGCACGGCCTATTTCTCGCTTAAAATGTTTTTATTTTCGTAAAATACGAGATCATATTCCGAACGAGCCGCCATTATGGTCTGGCTTTGAAATTCCGGAGAAACCAGATAATGTGACGCGTTTGACCAATCAGCTGCCGGTTTTCATTTTTTGGGCGACAATACAGATTAGTGCCGCCTGCTGTTATGGAGACGTATTAAGTCTCGCGCACGCGCAGAACGTACGCTCAAGTCGGCGTCACTTTGGTGTGTTCCGAGGCACTTTTTTGATCAACTCGGGGAGGCAATCAGTCCGACTGCCTTTTCTGCTGAAGGTCGGCCGTCGGGTTGATGTGTCAGAGTCTTAAAGGATCCAAACAGTTGTGGCTAGTTTACTTTATAATAAAACTTCAGATTTTATAAGCTACATGTGTTTTGTGTGCAGAAATCTTAATGTGTAAAGTAACTAGTAACTAAAGCTGTCAGATGAATGTAGTGGAGTAAAAAGTACAATATTTCTCTCTGAAATGTAGCGGAGTAGAAGTAGAAAGTAGCATGAAAAGAAAAGACTCAAGTAAAGTACAAGTACCTCAACATTTGTACTTCAGTACAGTACTTGAATAAATGTACTTAGCTACATTCCACCACTGATCAGGAGTATTCTTTCTGGAGCATTTTTTGTCGACATGACGTAGTTCATGTCCACAGGGAAATCTCGAATTGAGCCAAAAGCCAGATGGATGTAGGGCCTTATCTTGCAGCGCAGCCCAAAGCCTGACTCAAGTGTTGACCAACAAAAACCTGGTCTAAAGTCAATAGCGCACACACACACACACACACACACACACACACACACACAGGGAAGCGCAGCAGCACACAAACATGCAAAAGATTACAAATAAAAATATTATGGTGCAAATCCGCCATCATAATAGCAATTTGCCAAGGTCCAAATGCGCCTGGCTTTTAAAGGGAATGGGAGATGATCTCTGATTGGTTTATTGCATGTTACGCCCAGAACACACCTCTGATTAATGAAGACACTAAGTTAATATAACTGTGTTAATATGTAAAGTCACACAGGACTCCGAAGGTCTTCTCTCCTGCTCTGCCATCGCATAGTATTGATTAGCTCCACAGAATGACGCGTTGAAGCAGTTTTGGGTTCCAGTTTGAGTCGTCTAACTAAAGTGTTTGAAGTGAAAGAAAGGAGAAGGTGATGCTGTGTTGTGACTCTTTGAGGTCACTGCAAAGTTTTATTCCCAGAGGCTTGCGGCTGTGCATCCCTGCGCTACTGCCAGCATTCACAATGAGCTTGGTATTTCGTGTGCTGTTCTTTTGTCCTCGTGGAGCAAACTCCTAACCGTGAACTTTGCAGCAGCCTTTTGATTTGAATGGTTTGCGGTACTTCTGTACTACTGTTTGTCCACTGGCTTGTGTTCTTAATCAAAGTAGTCTGGATCAACGGAAGTACATTTCCAGGATAAAGCCTGACATCAAAATGCCACAAATGGCAACAAATTGAAGATGATTTTCAAAAGAAGAAATTTTGGATGGTGCAACAAGGCAGGTCTGCTTGGTTCCTTTGGGGAATGATTATAAAGATTTACAAAGAATATGTTTACGGCATTTCCTCTCTAATGGCGTTTTTCCATTTCATGGTACCTGCTCGACTCGCCTCGACTCTACTCTGCTTTTTTGGTTTTCCATTATGAAAAAAAGTCCCTGGTACCTGCCAACAGGTACTTTTTTTAGTACCACCTCCGTCGAGGTTCCAAGTGAGCTGAGGCGATACCAAAAGGTGACGTGAAAACCTGCAGACTACTGATTGGTCGGAGAGAATCACTGCATCATCATTGCTAGTGACAGACGGGGGTGTCCTGAACAAACCCGCCATTTTTAAATAGTTTAGCCAGCGGTGTTTTTTTTGCTGCCTCCAGCTTCTTTTGAAACAAAATGTGTCTTCTGGCTGTGGCAACAACAACACACCTTGGACGTTCTATGTGTGTGTCGCAGTAGGTCACAGCAGTTTCCTGCGGTGGCGCTATAACGACCATCCATGCTCGCCTCACGCATGAGACGGTACTAAATCTGCCATGGAAAAAGCAGGACAGGGCACCGCGGTCGAGCCGAGCCGAGCCAAGTAGAGCTGCTACTAGCAGTGGGTAAGCGCCATAACTGGGAGGTTTTGGGACTGATTGGTGGGATTGCTGTGGACGAAGTACACATGGAGATACACTGGTAAGAGCCAATGAGGTTTAACCATGTATCCAGCTAATTTAAATCACGTTACTGTATTCTGAACAGTTAACTTGATTTATTATTGTATGTGGTGTTTTCTTTTGCAGGGTGCAAATGTTCCACCAAAACAAGTTCCTTCCCGAGACCATTTAGCCGAGACACCGTCGCTGTGTCTGGAGCTTAGCGCCCAAGACGATTGTGATTGGTTTAAAGAAATGCAAACAACCCAGAGTGTTTTGTTTTTCTACTATCCCAGAATGCATCTATAGTGTAGCCAGACCTTACTCCACAGCACTGTGGAGATAGAGCTGGCAATGTGAGACTAAATCGAAGTAATAATCGTAAAACAGCCTTTAGCCTTTTAGCTCACAGTGGGTAGTTAGACCTTTTGATACAACCTTGCGGAGAGACTTTTCATAATAATAACAAACAACCAGCGGCTACTTACTTGTGCCATTTACATCATATACATTCTCATGTCCCCAAAACATCAAATGACCACTGTAGTGACTCTTAAAGTTAATTTACATTTCACTCTAGGGTGGGCTTTGCTCAGTGATCTATGAAATAGAACTGGCATCCTCCATCGCTGCTGTAGTGTCCTGACCTGTACTGCAGCAGGAGAGCAGCTTTATGTAATCTGCCTGTTTGACAGCAAAGCATTCAATTGCTGCCTACCTTTGAAATGCATTGCTCATGTGTCTATTTTTATTTTTCCCAGAATCTGTACTGAGAATATGAATCTCTCTTGCTTTTTTATGCAAAGCTCCATCAAACAAAAACAAAAACAAAAAAAGGATGTGGTATAAATTAGTTGGAGAGATATGATGATTATTTATGTGTAGAGATGAAACAATTAGCCAATTAATTGATTAGTCAATCTTTTCAGTCATTTATCTATCCATAATGCCAATCTATTCAAAACAAGACACTTGAAGATGTCCGCTTGGACTCTGGGACATTATACTGGTAGTTTTTCACTATTTCCTGGCGTCTAATAGGCAAGACAATAATCGGTAGTTTCAACCATATTTATGTGTTACTAGTCTTTCTCTTAAACATCTGCAGAAAGGGAATGAGTTGCACTGCTTTCCTATTAGGGCTCGGTTAAAATAATTGATTCTCCAATAAAAAAAATTGTTTGAGTGATCAATTAATAAAATCCTAAAATTCGAAGTTTTTATGTATGCCTTTTCACCATGGATGTATAAGTAAAAAGTACTTACAAAAAATGTTTTCTGGTCACTTCTTAATGTAAACATTAACCTGGTGCATTATTGAAAAAATATTTGAGGGTTGATTTATGCTTGTACAATGTACAGCATAAGTTCTCTAAAAATCTCTTTTATTTCAAAGCAAAATATGTATTGTAACTTAACTTTCCCTAACCTAATTGATATTGAATCGAATCGGGACCGTGTGACTCGGAATCAAATCGATTCAGAAAATTATTTTTTTTCCTATATGAAATTGTCATTTTGTTTGAAATGAATGCTTGATTTTACAATTTTGAATTTAAGAATGTGGTGCACATCACGTCACTGGGATGTCTTACGTCAGAGTCTGGAAGCAGGTCATCCTCATCGTCCACGCTGTACGCCTCGCTGTGGAAGTCCTGTGTCTCGGCCAGCAGCTTCCTCTCCAGGGTGGAGCCGGGCCGAATGTCCACAAAGGTGGTCTCCAGGTAGTCTTTGTTGAGCAGGGAGTCTGAGTGTCCCCAGATGGGGGCCGCCGGGTAGAAGGACTCCAATGTGCGAGGTAAGGAGCAAGGGTCCAGTAGCTGCTGCTGCTGAAGCTCCGGAGGATGTCCACAATAGCTCCTCCATGCTAATGGAGGGTAGGCCCTGTCCTCCTCACACCTAACCAAGACGCCCTTAAACGTCCCGCCAGGGGCCTGTCCGGTCGCAGGACCCAGCCCCATCCCCGGAGCTGATGCACGGCTGTTATTGGGGCCTTCTCCCAAAAGAGGGTGCTCCAGCTCATCTAAATTCTCCATCCCTCTCTTTTAATACCAACAAGAGGCCACTACATCAACAACCAAAATCTAATCTGCAAATCAATGTGCGGAGCGTCTCCCTAAAGAGCGCCCGATGGGTTTATGCAAAGGCAGCTGCTTTGGTGGCTTTAGTGTTTCAGTGATAATCCATCTTTAATCCTGTTCCTTAATTTTCATGTTATTATAGGCCTTGGTCAAGAGGCCAACAACACACGCCAGGTTTATAAAATATCCAGTGGTAGCTTTCTCCAGTGTGAGTATATGTATATATGTATGGGATGTGCTGAAATTGTGTAAGGGGATTCAAGATCCTCTTTTCAACACATGTCATAAGCTATTTGTTTCAGGGCTGTGATGGCCGCCCCACGTCTTTCATTTCACATGATTGAATGCGTCAGTGTTCATGAATATGCTAATGCTGGCTACTTTCTCTCATACAATATGGAAATGTCAATTCCGATAATGGATGACCTTGATTAGCCCCAGACAGGCTAATGAAACCACTGGGCAATGGGATTTTCAGTGTGATTTGCCCTCAGTGACTCATGGAAAATGTCTCTTGCAATCACATGTAAAGTCTTAATCTACGCACAATGTCATGTTATTAGCATGAAAGCTCGGGATGTCAATCTTTCCCTGAAACCCTTCTGGATGGAAATGGCCAATGAGTTGAGAAACGATTGTAAGGAGAAAAACAAAAATGACTTTCAGAATGTTGTGACATACAGCCGTGTGTTTTTTTTTTTTTGCACTGACACTGCTTTTACAGGCCAAAGGCAGCCCGCCTTCAAATGACTGGAGTGACGCACAGCGGGGTGTTTTGCAGCTTGAATATGCACAACCTCCGGCAGCAGTCAAACTAGTGGCGCAATGAACAGATTGGGGCCATATTTGAGGGCAGTTAATCTGTAAAAGCAAATAGGCTCCAGAAATAGAATCCTATGGTGCACATCGGCAGGTCAGCCGGCCTGCCAACATGCCTGTCCTCTGTTGTTGCTGCAGGAAGCGATAATGAAGAAATCAAAGTCCTTCCCTGTTGATTTATGGACGTGGGTTTGCTGCTTGCCACGGCAGCGCTCCTTTGGGACATGTATTTTTAACGTACCCCGTCCACCTTAAGAGGGTTCCATTCGGGACAGACGAGGAGTCAGCCAGCTCTTTGTCCAGTATGACAAGGACGATGAGGTCTGTTAAGAGAAGAACAAGGTCACACAAAATATTTAGACTTCACAGCTTAACTCCAGTTTGGACCAGAGAGGTATTATTCCTCACACACACATGGTGCCTTCTAGGGCTGCACGATATGAGGAAAATATGTGATATGCGATAACGTTGTTGAATATCACAATTGCGATAAATAAACAGATATTAAAGTATTATCAGTTGAAGAATGGCATTTTCATTATAAAGTGCAGTTTTCTGCTGATATTTTATTTCAACTAACTAAAAAATTCTCGGAGTGTCTTTTGCGATATGTCACAGCCTTTCACGATGTTTATTGGGCCAGTTGATATCGCCATGACTATAAAAAAACTATATATTGTACATCCCTACTGCCTTCTACCTTTCACAGAAGGTACACACGCACACGCACACACAAACACACACACACACACACACACACACACACACACACACACACACACACACACACACACACACACACACACACACACACACACACACACACAAACACACACACACACACACACACACACACACACACACACTACTTGGGCTACATGCCTAAACCTAACCCCTATCCCCAAATTCCCATTTGATAGAAGACATCAGTGCAGTGCTACAGTGTCTGTCTGTCCACGTAGTCCACAGCAGCTCCAACCTGTGTCACAGCGTCCTCAGAACTAGCTGTCCTTACAGGCAGCACAGCTCCAGAGGTGCTGACAGGACAAATTGTCTTCAACAGGCTGACTAATATCATGAATTCAAAGCAGGGCTTAATGAGCAGTATACAGAAACGTCTGTTGCCTACCATAGTTAGAAATTCTCAAACTGAAGCCGGGAATTTCAGTGTGAAACTGTGGGCCCTGCTCGATCATGAAATATATAGTAGATAAATACACCTAGCAGATTAGTGTGATTTGAAAGACTTCCTATGGAGATAACACTTCCCTGAGTGCACCTGAAAAAAAAGGTTAACCTTGCAGGGACCAGTCCCCAGAAGGAAGGTGAGTCCCCACAATGTCACTTATGTAAGAAAAAACAGGGGGCTGATTGTATATGTATTGTGTGAAATCAGTTAATCTGAAAGAGTTAAAACTTGTTTTTCCTACATCAGCTACCTTGATTTAAAACCTTGAAACTGTTCACCTCCAGCCAATGGTGCTCGCTGCAAACAAAAAGCAGACTGGGGCTCTGATGACGTTTCAATGATTAATGTGAATGCAACACTTATCTACCACTGATTGAAATTATTATAGGGACCCAAATCCCACAATTCAATGTATGAATTCCCTGCAAAGCAATTTCTTTTTACAATATAATGCAACCTTTCAAACCACATCCTATTTATGGCAGAATCTGCTTAACTGCATCATGTATCAAAACGAGGGTTATAGTTAGCTACTTCAGATTTATTTATTCAGGAAGTCTCATTGAGATCATGATCTGAACAAATTACATAAACAACATCACTCCAAGACAATACAGTCACACAAAAAACATTTACATCACAAATATGATCAGTAATGATCATAATATCAGTAAGCAGCACTCCATCAGAGGAATGAGTGTGTCTAACTTCAGTTTGTTTTGTAGTTTATTTTAGCAGTAATATTCATAGTATCAGAGTACAAAATAATAAGGTACAGTGTAGTAAAGCAGTTACCAGTGTTACTGCCTGGCACACAGCTCAGTATGTTTCAGAGGAAGGCCTGTCCCTGATGTTCCAGAGAACTGCTAACTAACTTCAGGTCACAGCAGACAGGGACACTGGACATGGGACACACCATAACTCGGCATGTTCTTAGTTACTGCAGTGCCTGAATGGCCTGAGCATTTATGATATCCCAAATACAAGACTGGTATGCCGTAGCTCAATTCAATTCAATTTTATTTATAGTATCAAATCATAACAAGAGTTATCTCAAGACACTTTATAGATAGAGTAGGTCTAGACCACACTATAATTTACAAAGACCCAACAATTCCAGTAATTCCCCCAACAGCAAGCATTTAGTGCGACAGTGGCGAGGAAAAACTTCCTTTTAGGGAGAAACCTGGGACAGACCCAGGCTCTTAGTAGGCTGTCTGACGATGCCGGTTGGGGATGTAATGAACAGTGGCAATAATAGTCACAATAAAGATAATGGAACTCTGACTAAAAATAAAAGTTGTAGTAGTTCATGGTGTAGCAGGGCACTGCAGGGCATTACAGGTTGTAGCAGGACGTAGCAGGGCACTGCAGAGCGTAGCAGGGTGTAGCAGGGCATAGCAGGGCGCAGAGCAGGACCATATGTATTCTGCGATGACTTGACAATCATAACATATTGACTTGATTGATGTTTAAATGCAGCAGGGATGAGCCACAATCAAAGTGACTTTACTTTTTTAATCTTATTTTACAGGGACAGTGCATCAAAGACTAAGAGCCCTATTTTAACGATCTAAGCACACGGCGTGAAGCGCATGGCGCAGGTGCATTTATGGCGTGTCCAAATCCACTTTTGCTAGTTTGATGGCAGAAAAAAGGGTCCATGCGCCAGGCGCATGGTTCAAAAGGGTTGTACTTAGTGTCTACATTAATCATAGGTGTGTTTTGGGTGTAACATGCAATAAACCAATCAGAGTGTCATCTCCCATTCCCTTTAAAAGCCAGGCGCGTTTGGACCTTGGAGCATTGCTATTATGATGGAGGATTTGCACCGTAATATTTTTATTTGTAATCTTTTGCATGTTTGTGTGCTGCTGTGCTTCCCTGTGTGTGTAACAAGCATAGTGTGCGTGTGCTGTGCACGAGCCTAGGCGCATTTTACTAATTCGCTGTTAAAATAACAATGACTATTGACTTTAGAGCAGGTTTTTGTTGGTCAATGGCGCAATCACTTCTCGCTGCCTCAAGATAGCAATACACCAAGAATTGACCTGCACACACCTCACTGTAAGACCAGCACGCCCATGGACGCACAGATGGGCGCAGGTGCATTTGCTATTCAAACGACGTGGGCGCTGGACGGGAAATTGACAACTGTGTCAGTCTTAAACTAGCAAAGACACTAGCGTTGGGCTTTGCGCTGCGCTGAGCTGGGTGCAAGATAGGACCCTAAGACTCTAAATGAGTCAGAGTTAGCTTAAAAGGATAACGTCACGGCAGCTTTATGCAATATTTTTCAAGCCATTTGATAATAGAAAATCTAAAATCTGTACATGATTTGGAAAAACATTATAGTTGCCAAGGGAAAGATGTCGGCTCCTGTAGAGCTGACATCCTGTTTTGTATCTAACTGTTCTCCAACTGTCTTAATCTTTCTGAAACCAGAACACAACAAATGTTGAGAGGATGGTTAATTTGTGCTGCTGCCACCTTAAAAGGGGGCAAAAATTGTCTGACGTTTCTAATTTTATAAATGTTTTTAAAGATAATTTTTTTTGGCTTTCATTTCCTTTATTGATAGGACAGATTAAGATAGGAAAGTGGGAGAGAGATTGGAAATGACATGCAGCAAACTGCCACAGGTCAGAAGTGAACCCGCGGCCACTGCTACAAGGACTCCATATGTGGGGTACCCTAACACTGAGCTAACCAGGCGCCCCCTGACGTTTCTATTTTTTAAGTCACATAACAGCATTACTAATGATATAGAACGAATAGCGATATTTCCTCAGTAATAGAACTAAGCTCCATTGATTGGCCGGTCCAGTTAGAGAGACCGAGAGGTCAAAAGTTGAAGTTATTTTTAAAAACCTAAAAGATTTGGGGCTGGAGCCCCACAAAAGAAGGTTTAATCAGCTGAGATTCAGCAGAGTATTCACTCCTTGGCTGCAATGCAGTTTATTTGTTTGCTGACTGAAACATGACGAAGAAGAAAAAGAGATTTAACTGTTTTCATTTTGGCATTTTCCATTTTGTAATTCAGGCATTTCAGTGTCGATGGAGATCTCTATAAATATGCCCTGCGTAGTGTGGCTACATTATATTGACATGTAAATTATGTTGTCAAATTTGCCCAGCTTAGTAGTATCTAATGGTAATTTAGCCAGCTAGCACACCCCTGTCTGTCTGCTTCACTCTCCCGGTGCTGCAAGGCTTCAGTCGGGATGAGAGCTGACAACAGCCCCGGGACACATCCACAGTCAGCCCCCAGCCAGCTAGCAGCCAGCCACTATCATTACAGCAATCCAAACCCGGTCACCACTTCACTCCGGTGCTAAGGACGCTAACGGCAGTTTACTGAACTGTCGGGAAACAGACCCAGGCATCCGTCAGAACAGCGGCCATTCGTAACGTTACACCTCCGTTAGCGTTACCGGTGTTCGTGACGACATCTCCTCCCTGCTGAACCCCCCCCCCCCACTAAATTTACCCGACAAAAGGGGGATAAGGCACCAAAACGACTAACACTAATAGTAATTTAAAGATTTTGTAGCATTGGATCTGGACGGGAAGGATAACTCTGGGAGTTGGAAGGGGTGTGTCGCAATTCTGCCTTCTCACAAAGGTTTGTGGATCTGAGTGTTGCGATTTTGGTTTCATATCGCATATCGTTACAGTCCAACAGCTTAGTGTATATGTGTTAGCAGTGCTGACCTATCTAGCATGTACCCTGCCTCTCACCTAATGCATGCTGGGATAGGCTCCAGCCCCCAGTGACCCTGCACAGGATAAGCTGCTTAGAAAATGGATGAATGGTTGGACATATGCACCTGATTGCCCCATAACACAGAAGTGGTAAGTGACTTAAAATATTACCTAGTGTTAAACTCACATAAGACTGACTTCCTGTGTCCTAAACTGGAACCGCAAAGATTAATCGATTTGTTGTCAACTATTTAATTAATCGCCAACTATTTTGATAATCAATTCATCGATTTGAGTCATTTGTTATGGACACCAAATTGTCCAAATTGTCTGATTGTCTGAGTGTCAGCTTGTTAAATGTGAATATTTTCTAGTTTCTTCTCCTCTGTTACAGTAATCTGAATATCTTTGAGTTGAGGACAAAACAAGACATTTGAGGACGTCATCTTGGGCTTTGGGAAACACTGATCCACATTTTTCACCATGTTTTGACATTTTAGAGACCAAACAACTAAACCATTAATAGAGAAAATGATCGACAGATTAATCAGCAATGAAAATAACCGTTAGTTGCAGCTCTATTCCAAACTGAGGAGATCTAAAATTAGCACTTCACTGAGTGGTGGAGAAATGCTACTGTGAGCTGACAACTGAGAAGGGATGAAAAACGTCTGTGTTCAGGGTCTTTTTATTCCCTGTGGAATTAGAAACAGTCATTTCAACAAATTACATAATATCTCATCAGTAAGTATTCATTCTGCATGGCAGAGTGCTTCAGAGGCTCGAGATCAATTCAATGACTCGTTATTGCACGCTTCGCTGCACAGCACGGAGGAAAAAAAACGGGAGTAATTGGGTGTCTTTGGGCTGGCGTGGTGCTGAGGTCTGCATTCTGCTCTGCGCTGACACTGCTTCGCCGTGCAAACCCCCCCTCCTCTTCACCCACTCTTTATGGAGGGCCACCGCCATAAGGGCCACCTTATGAGCAAACTCATAACACATAGACACACACACACACACACACACACACACACATCTGGACATATGGCGCATACTGCACACACGCACTCATGCTCACTAATATTGGTAGCACATCAGCAACCTTCCCTTTCTCTTCCGCCCCCATTCCCTCCCAATCGGCTGCAGCTTCATTCCCAGAGAGATGCACTCAGCTTTATTACAGCCCACCCTCCCTCCTGCACCTCTGCCCATCCACCATAAAAAGACTTCTGTCAGCTGTATTATAAGCCGGCCTACTCTTCTGATTCTGCAACACTCATAAAACATCCAGTCAGGTAGAGGGAAGGTTGCAAGGACGCCGCTGCAAATAACCGCCGGCACTTTTACAAGAGCGGCTCTTCTCTCCCTCCCTATCTCTCTCCTTTTCTAGTCTGGTGCTTTGTCATACACATACACAACCACACATTTACTCAGCTCTCTCCGTTACTTCTACCCCTCTTCTTTCGCTTTTGATCTGACTCCTTTCGTTCTTCATAATCCAGCCAATACTTTCAGCAAAGCCACTGTACCAAACTTAAAACCTGTCTTTCTCTGTACATTTTCTGCTTGCTGGGTGAAAAGAAAGCTTGTTCTTAAGACGTGGAAATGTGCAACCAAAGTGGAAAAAGTGCTTTAAACCCGTCAAAAAAGCAGAGAACTGTTGCTGCTGACTCTTATATATGTAGATTTTCAGGAACTCTGCAGTCTTTTTGACACACGCCGCCTCTCTGCCTCTGCCTCAGCTGGAAGTATTTCTGTAATATTTCAGCTGATAAAGATTAAGGCGATGCAGATACAGAGAACACACTCAAAGAAAACAAATGGCATAGTGGCTGTAGGAAATTGAAGCTGTAAACGCCTGTAGGCTCTAATAAAAAGACGTCTTGAAGAACAGCGATGTCAGGCTGATAAGACCAGAGCAGGCTTCGAGATATGCTAAACACAAATTTTAAAAACCCAAGTGGTGCTATTGATTGTATTTCCAAACCCTTTTCTCACTATATCGCCCTCCTTGATCTGTGTGGAGTGACTGACAAGAGCAGAGAGGAAACTGAACAGAAAAGATAAGCGGAAAAAAAAGGCAGCGCCGTGGAGCGTGTTGCACAGCTCGTGAAGCCCAAAGTAACATCATGTTCCTATGGAAACAAATTCACCATGGAGTGGAGTGCTCACTGCAGGATAAATGAAGCAGAGGCTAATTTGCCATTTCAGTACTGTTCCTCGGCTTGGCTTGATAATAACTGGATGGGATAATTCCAATGTAGCCCTGCCTTTCAGTAAAGATGCGTTGATGTCACATTAGACTGCAAAGGGTGGATCATTTCCACAGAATAATAATAACACATGAGCGCAGTCACACCGGGCACTTAACCCCTCTGTGCAGAATGTGTGTGTGACAGTGTGAGCTCATATATCAGTCCACGGTATACCCTGCTCTAACCTCAGACACACACACACACACACACACACACACACACACACACACACGCACACACACAAACACACACACACACACACTTGCTTGCTTGCTTGTAGTTGTCCATCGAATCCGATGATGACGTCCACTTCTGTCTTTTAACGGTGAATTCTCTGATGGCTGTATAGTCCTATCCTGGATCCACAGGTTCTATTGCAGGTAGGGCATATATACATGGTGTTGGTGTTAGTGTTACTGGCATTCATGGGTGTGGGTGTGGGTGTGTTCCTCCTGAACCTTCTTTGTTGTCTCCTGACTGTCCTTTCCTCCTCCAGTGCTTGGGTCCCATCTAGACATAGCTGCCGCCAGATGTTGCGGTCAGCAGCCATGTTCTCCAGGTCCCCAGGTTTAATTTTTCACCTCTTAAGCGCTGTCTTCAATTGGTCTTTAAAACGTTTCTTCTGGCCTCCGGCAGAGCGTTGCCTTGGTGTAACTGGCCATATAGCACTCTGCGGGGCAGACGGTTGTAGGACATCCTTATGACATGCCCCAACCAACGCAGTTGGGGCTGGGTGATTGTGGCCTCAATACTCTTGCAGCCTGTTCTCCTGAGAATCTCAGTATGAGGCACTCTGTCATGCCAAGTGATTCCCAGGATGCGCTGGAGACAGCAGATGTGAAAGTGTTCCAGTGACTTGATGTGATGGCTGTAAGTAACCCAGGCTTCACAGCTGTAGAGGAGGGTGGTGATGCAGACCGCTTGGTAGACGCAGATTTTTGTGTTGAGATGAAGGTTCTTGTTCTGAAAAACCCGCCGCCGGAGTCTCCCAAAGACAGCTGAAGCTTGTTTGATTCTGTTCTGGACCTCATTATCAATGCTATTGTCTTCGGAGATAATGCTCCCCAGGTATTTGAATGATGGAACAACTGGCAGTTTTTCATCTGCAACAGTGAAGATGGGTGGTGTGGGTGGGATGTTGGCACTCCACTGGCAGATTATCACTGTTTTGGCGGTGTTGATGGTCAACCCCATCCTGCTGTATGCCCTTACTGCTGTATCTAGGACAGACTGGAGGTCTTGCGGAGAGTGAGATACGAGAGCGCAGTCATCTGCATACTGCAGCTCAAGTATCCTCACTCTGTGCAGCTTGGTGGTTGTCAGCAGCCTCCTGATATTAAAGAGGTTACCATCCAGCCTGTACACTACCGTCACCCCACTGCTGTCTTCAATCTCCTTATGGAGAAGCTGGGTGACACATATGAGGAAGATGTTAAAAAGCATTGGTGCCAGTACACACCCCTGCCTTACCCCTGTGCGTACAGGGAAAGGGCTAGACTGTTGACCTCCTATTATCACCCTAGCAGTCATTCCATCATGAAACTGACGGAGGATGTTGACAAACTTAGTGGGGCATCCAATCCGGAGGAGTACTTCCCACATGAGATCTCTCTGCACAGTGTCGAAGGCTTTGGAGAGGTCGACAAAAGCCATAAACAGGTCTTTATGTTGCTCCCTGCACTTTTCCTGAAGTTGTCAGGTAGTGAAGACCATGACGACTGTGCTCCTGTTCTTTCTAAACACGCACTGTGACTCGGGTAGCATAGACTCTGTGATGTCATTGATCAGTCTCTGTAGCATCACCTTGGCCAGGACATTCCCTGCCACAGCAAGAAGTGATATGCCACTATGGTTGCCACAAATGGCCCTATCCCCTTTGGTTTTATATATGGTGACAATACTGGCATCTCTCCATTGCTGTGGGATGGTTTCATCAGCCCAAACCTTGGTGATGTAACGGTGCAGTGTTCTTGTGCAGAGATACCCTCCCTGTTTTAGCAGTTCTGCAGGAATATTGTCAGAGCAAGGGGACTTGTTGTACTTCAGGGAGCGGACAGCTGACAGAACCTCCAGGAAGGTTGGAGGGTGGCTTAGGTTTTCAAAATGAGGATATTCAGGCAGTTTGTCCAGGATGGTATAGTCTGCATCCGAGTCCTGATTTAGTAGGATGTTAAAATGTTCAGCCCACCTCTCCAGGATGCTATTCTGGTCTTTCAGGACTTTAAGCCCATCTGCTGTTTTCAGGGGAGTGATGCGGTGACTTATTGGGCCGTAGATGGATTTTTATTGCATTATAAAAATTGTGCATATCATTTCTGTCAACGAATGACTGAATTTCATGTGCCTTCTCCATCCACCACTTGTTCTGTAAGGTCCCCAGAGTTCTCTGCACTTCCTGACGAGCTTTTTGCCATCGCTGTCTGGCCGTGCTGGATAAAGGGTTTTTTAGAGTTTCCTGATGTGCTTTGTGCATTGTGCTTAGTAGGTTATGGATGGACTCTGAGTTGTTATCAAACCAGTCTTGATGGTTCTTGCTCTTATAGCCAATTGTTTGGGCTGCTGCTTCATGAAGGGCTGCAGTAATAGAGGTCCACTGCTGTTCTGTGGCGTTTCCACCCCTCAGGAGGAGTTCTAGCTCCCCTAGTTTCTCAGCCAGGGAGCGACGAAACTCATTCCTTATAGTGGTGACTTCCAGGCGGCCACAGTCTAAACGTCTCCTGCTGGGTCCACGTTTTCGCATGGGGTGGCACACTTTCATGAGGACCTTGGTCATGATCATGCGGTGATCTGTCCAGCATTCTGCACCTCTCATGGCCCGGGTTATGAGAACGTCTCTGATGTCACAATGTCTCACAATGACATAATCAATTAGGTGCCAATGCTTGGAACGTGGGTGCATCCATGATGTTTTGTATTTGGTCTTTTGCTGGAAGATGGTGTTGGTTATGGTCAGGTCGTGCTCAGAGCAGAGAGTAAGTAACCTCATGCCATTTGAGTTGGCCTGACCAATCCCATGCCTGCCAAGTACTCCTTTCCAAATCCCACTGTTCTGCCCAACACGAGCGTTAAAGTCCCCTAGCAGGAGGATCTTATCGCTCTTAGGGATCTGTTGGAGAGCCTCATCCAGTATCTGGTAAAAGGAATCTTTAGACTCACTGTCAGATGGTAGAGTTGGAGCATACACACTTAAAAGTGTGGCAAAACGGTTCTTCACCAGAGGGATACGGAGGGTTATCAGTCTTTCACTGATGCCCACAGGTGTTTCAGTGAGTCTTGGCAGTAGTGTGTTCTTTATGGCCAGTCCGACACCATGCAGATGTTGTCCACCTGGTGGATAGCCTTTCCAGTAGAAGGTGTAGCCCATGTCCTCCTCTGTTAGAGACCCCTCATCAAGGAGCCTGGTTTCACTCAGGGCAGCAATGTCAATATCATAGCGTCTCAACTCGGCTGCAACCAGGGCTGTCCTTCTATGGGGTCTTTCAGACCTACCATAGGAGTCCAGGAGGGTTCTTATGTTCCATGTTGCCAGTTTAAGGTTGTAATTTCTTCTGTTTCGACAGCAGAAGTGGAATAACCCGACAGGCGCGTTATCCTGCCCAGGTGTGAGTTGAGTGGGCATTTTTTAGGCCACCTTTTTTAGGCCTTTCCTCAGCTTGAGGTGAGCAGTGCGGTCCCTGAATAGGGCTGCTCAGTCGCACAGGGGTCTGCCGAGAACAGCTGCCACTCAGCCCCATCTGTTAGCGACCAATACCCTGTGCCGCTGACGTGTAGGGCTCTGACTAAGAGCTTCCAGTCTATTCAAACCTGCCCCCGTCGACAGACACCCCATCGCCGCCAGACTTCAACCAGATGTAGGTCCAGTAATATTCACCGTGGTCAGAGGTGGATACCTGCGCAACAAATTTTTTTAAAGTGCTAAAGGGGGTGCGCTCTCCCCAGTAGCACTATCTTCACCATGATGAGGTAGGTCTGGTGGCATGGGTGGGCCCAGGACGACCAGCTACAGCTCCTGGCTGCAGGAGGCTGCCGGGACCTAGCTCTGTTTAGGTCCGCCTATTACGCACCGCCAGCGCATTGCTTTTCTGTTGGGGTGTGCTCCCTTAGCCTTGCCTCAAGAGGCTAACCCACAAGGCAGTGGGGCTATTTACCCATAGCTGGGGCAGTGGTTGATGGGCGTCAGGGCGTGTCCACCTCACATGTGGTGGGCCTGTACACCACATCTCTGGGGCCCACTGCTGCTCCGAGATCCCCTGCAGTTTAGCCTGTGACTGTGAAGTACCCAGTTACCATGTGTGGCCGCGTGGAGGCACTGCAAAAGTCCTGGTGGTGGAGAGGCTATGTACTGGCGGAGGAGACTTACGCACTCGGCTCCTCTTTTCACCCTATGAGGGGGATAGCCAGCGGCAGTAGCTAAAAAGCAAAGTTACAAGCAGAAAGCAGCATGCACTAACTACGAGCACCTTCACACTACTGCACTAAACGCTTCACACACACCCTGTGTTTTACACACACACACACACACACACACACACACACACACACGCACGCACGCACGCACACACACACACACACACACACACACACACACACACAGTGCGTTTTACTATCTTTGTGGGGACCCGTCATTGACATTATTCATTCCCTAGCCCCTTACCCTAACCTTAACCATCACAACTAAATGCCTAACCTTAACCCTTACCCTCACCCTAACCATAACCTAATTCTAATCCTAATCCTAAAACCAAGTCTTAACCCTCAAACAACCCTTTAAAGTTGTGGGGTCCAGCATTTTGGCCCCACAAAGCTGTCCGGACCCCACAAGTATACTGTATTCCCTGTTTTTGGACCCCATGAATATAGTTAAACAAGAACACACATACACACACACACACACACACACACACACACACACACACACACACACACACACACACAAACTGCTCACACAGCTGGTACTTGTGTGTAATGAGGCCGGACGAAAGAGAAGTTATCCAGCTGCAATGTGTTGAAAATGTCTCCAGCATCTCTGCAGAGTGTGTTGTATGTTGTACTCAGTGTTCTGTTATGTGCATCTGTGAGCATCATGGGACACACTGTACAGAGACTGGCTATATATCACAATGTGTTGGTCGTGTAGTCGTGGGTTTGTTTGTGTGTGTGTGTGTGTGTGTGTGTGTGTGTGTGTGTGCGTGTGTAACGTGTGCTTCAGTTATCTTCTACAACGGCTGTTTGCAATACTCTCCAGGGTTTCCATGGATGGATGTGTATGCTTGTATGTGGATGTTGACCATGTAATACACAGTTACTTACATAAAAGCTTGTTGTATACACGTGTACATTCCCAAACACACTGTATACAACACCGTTATTTTACTGTAAACTGGGGCTTTATTTTGATCATGTAGGACAACATTTCTGTTGGGAGGGTTTCATGTTTTACACATTGCTAAGATCTGATGACGCTGATTTACAACAAAGTGCATGGTAAAACACTGCAACACAGGTGATTATTAACATGCATTAATTTAGTCATTTATGTTTTATCACAAATAGCAACTAGAGCATGACAGGAAAGAGGGGAGGGGGGGGGGGGCTGGGGGGTATGACACGCAGCAAAAGGCTGCAGATATATTTGAACCGGTGCTGCTGCTACGGAGTCAGTCTACATATGACACACACTCTACCGGGTGAGCTACAGGTCGCCCCAATTAGACAGATTTTAAACAAATCTCCAGTTTCAACATGTTATCTAAAGTTAAGATAACATGTTGAAACCTTTTTAGATTCTAAACCACTAATTAAAAATGGAAAACAAATGCAACAATTAGTTTAAAGGTGCAATATGTAATACTGACAGCTAGTGTTTAAAATAGTTACAAATTTTTCCCGCTCCCTCCTCCCCAGACTCAAAGTTCACGTTGGTTGTCAGGCTGAGACCGGCGCATCCAACGATGTTGCTAGACGCTTGTCTCACATAGTCAGACATTACTTCACAGCACAGCGGAGTAGCTAACGTTAGATGCTGGCTATATTGACAGTCATAAAAGCCCGTGCTCACACAGAGCTCTGTACCCAACTGACAGACACACTTCCTCGACTTAGAATTACGATACAAACTGCTAAAAACACAACAACCTCACCGCCCTTTCCACACGACAGACAGACACACTTCCTCAGCTTAGAATTACGATAGGAACCGCTAAAAATACCACTACCTTGCCGTCCTTTTCCACCTGACTGAAGACACTTTATTGGCTTAGAATTACGGCAACAATGCCTAAACACACTGCAAACTCACGGTCCTCTCTTCCCGATTTTACAGCCTCCCTCTCTTGGTTTCAAATATATCACCGTTATCAACTACGGCTGCTGAACAGGCTACACGTTGGAAACAGCCGTGGCCCGCTTGCCTGGTCCTCTGGTAACGTTAGCAGTTAGTAGGGTTAGCATGGCGCTGTAAGCCAGGACCAGTCGGGATCACTTCACTGGCTGTGTCTCAATTGTTTTTGCAAGTAACCAACTCGGGTACTCTAACTATAATTCAATGTGAGTACACAAATGTTTAAATACCATAAAATGCCCGTCCCTTGTAGCCATGATAAATTAGCCTGAAGCTAATGCTTAGCTGTTCAGGAGGAAATTAGCCAACTCAGCGTCCTTTTGGGCTCTAAGCTGTCTCCGTCTTTCAAATACATCTCCAATATTTACCCGGGGTTTGTAACGTCTCTGGTCACGCAACTGTTAGAAACATGCAGTTTTTTTTAATGTCAGGTAGAATCTGTCTCCGTTGATCCCGTTCGCTTGTTTGCTGCTTTAATTGCTGTACTAACGTTACAGCTGTAGCCAGGGGTGTAGCACAAAATTCTGGGCCCTGTAGAAAGGCATCTTTCTATGGGCTCCTCCCCGCATCCACAGCTATTCATTCTAGCATCTTTTTGGGCCCTCCCCACATGAGGGCCCTGGGTACTCAGTCCCTTTTTCCCCCCCCAGTCCGATGCCCCTGGCTATAGCGCTTGGTTTACATTTTTAAAGGTATATCTGGCAACCCGGCCTGGCTGTCAAACTGGGCAGTTGATAACAACACACAGGCCAAAACACGAACAGAAATTCTGTCACGGAACGGAAATTTCAAAAGGAGAAAATACTGGCATTAGCAATGTTGTCAGAAAAGATAGAATTTCAACTTAGCATGTTTCCTTAATAGCTGATGACGCAATGGGGTCATTTTTGGATTTATTACAGTAAATATATTACATATTGGACCTTTACAGTTTTTTACAATAACTTTGGCACTAATTTCAGAATCTTGATGTCATTTTTCAAAACTCTAGACACAAAACTCACAACCAATGATCAAAATGCACATTTTTCAAAACTCTAACACTTTTTTCAATTGCTTGGATACAATACACATAAACCTAAGATCATTTGTTCATTTAACAAAGATGACCTGTTCAATATGACACAACTTAACATCAAAGTACTACTATTTCAAAAAGCAATTCACACATTACATTTCAGATGATTGTCTATTCATTTCATTAAAATTCATTAGAATCGATACAACTACTCAAAATGATAAGTAACTGTTGCATTACTCTTAATGCACAGTTCTATAGAAACAGACAAACAATATTCCATGTTTAGCTCATGAAAGTTTCAAGATAACGAGATTCATTGTCACCCATTAGTGTGCAGCATGAACCAATTAGACTATATTATCTATGGATATAATATTTCATCATCCTTCTTTACTGAAATGTACTACTGTTTATCAGACACTGTTACTATGGTCCCATGTACCACCTTTAAGACTATTTACTGTATTGACAGTACTGCACAGTATGCATGCAGGCCCTTAGAACTGCTTGTCCAATTCTGCCAACTCGTTACTGATGATTGAGATATATAATTTATATATACTTTATATATAAAGTACTGTGTGTATACATATATATATATATATATATATATATATATATATATATATATATATATATATATGCATACTGCTCAGTGGCCAGCAGATCAGACTGTGGTTGTACTGGGCAGCTTCCAGGTATGAATGTGGAACTGTCTGAATGTGACAGGTCATCGTTGCAAATGAGAATTTGTTCTCAATTGACTTACCTGGATATTGTAAATAAAGGTTAAATACTGTAAATATATATATATATATATATATATATATATATATATATATATATATATATATATATATATATATATATATATATATATATATATGTATATATATATATATATATATATATATATATCCCTCTAAACTTTCAGCTCATACAAGGAGAAGACTGATCAGAGATGCAGCCAAGAGGCCCATGATCACTCTGGATGAACTGCAGAGATCTACAGCTGAGGTGGGAGACTCTGTCCATAGGACAACAATCAGTCGTATACTGCACAAATCTGGCCTTTATGGAAGAGTGGCAAGAAGAAAGCCATTTCTTAAAGATATCCATAAAAAGTGTAGTTTAAAGTTTGCCACAAGCCACCTGGGAGACACACCAAACATGTGGAAGAAGGTGCTCTGGTCAGATGAAACCAAAATCAAACTTTTTGGCAACAATGCAAAACGTTATGTTTGGCGTAAAAGCAACACAGCTCATCACCCTGAACACACCATCCCCACTGTCAAACATGGTGGTGGCAGCATCATGGTTTGGGCCTGCTTTTCTTCAGCAGGGACAGGGAAGATGGTTAACATTGATGGCAAGATGGATGGAGCCAAATACAGGACCATTCTGGAAGAAAACCTGATGGAGTCTGCAAAAGACCTGAGACTGGGACGGAGATTTGTCTTCCAACAAGACAATGATCCAAAACATAAAGCAAAATCTACAATGGAATGGTTCACAAATAAACATATCCAGGTGTTAGAATGGCCAAGTCAAAGTCCAGACCTGAATCCAATCGAGAATCTGTGGAAAGAACTGAAAACTGCTGTTCACAAACGCTCTCCATCCAACCTCACTGAGCTCCAGCTGTTTTTCAAGGAGGAATGGACAAAGATTTCAGTCTCTCGATGTGCAAAACTGATAGAGACATACCCCAAGAGACTTACAGCTGTAATCGCAGCAAAAGGTGGTGCTACAAAGTATTAACTTAAGGGGGCTGAATCATTTTGCACATCCAATTTTTCAGTTTTTTATCTGTTAAAACAGTTTGAAATATCCAATAAATGTCGTTCCACTTCATGATTGTGTCCCACTTGTTGTTGATTCTTCACAAAAAATTACAGTTTTATATCTTTATGTTTGAAGCCTGAAATGTGGCAAAAGGTCAAAGTTCAAGGGGGCCGAATACTTTCGCAAGGCACTGTATGTATGTATCTAAAATTTCCTTCGGGATGAATAAAGTATCCATCATGTATGTATGTATGCACTATGTTGTGTTGAATTCCTTAAACAGCAGGTATTGTTTGTTTGTCCAAGACAAATTTCCTTTGGGACAATAAAATATCTTAATATCTTATCCCCCCATATTATTGACTTGATTGAAAATTATATTCATGCAATAACCTCTTTATAAAAAAATGGTGGCTTACACCAACCTGTTATTGTTTGAATATATATCTGTTTAATAGTAGTAATTTGGTAAAGCCTCTGAAAATAGATGTTAACACTGAGAACTGCCACAATGTTGAAAAGAGGCTAAACAGGAACAATTCAAAGGCTGATGCCATCTAGGCTGTTATCTGTGTAATGACCTGTGTGTGTGTGTGTGTGTGTGTGTGTGTGTTTGTGTGTGTTTAATTAATCAATTAGCCTCTCACAGAGGCTCTCACATGAGCGATGATCTATTACACACACACACACACACACACACACACACACACACACACACACACACACACACACACACACACACACACACACACACACACACAGGTCATTAAACAAGTAGAGCACAGCCAGCGGAGAAAAGAGCTGCTCTTACTCAGGAATGCATGTCCCTTTTTTCTACACTGTCCCCTGATACACATTTTACATTTCACACGTGATATCACAGATCATATTCAATCAGGTTTCAGGAATGCTGCATGAGCGTGCATTGGTTTTATATTCCTGCACTCCAGGCTTGAGCTACAGCAGGAAATAGCAATAGCAACATAAACAATGGAGCAGAGCTGTGTGTGTGTATTTGTAAAGAGCGGGTTGCTCTGCTGCTGTTGGGGTTCCACTCCAAAGCAGCATATCCTTTATTGTAATGTATATATATATATATATATATATATATATATATATATATATATATATATATATATATATATTCATAAATATACACAGAGAAAATGAATCTTCAATTTTATAAAATAATGAACTAAGGAGCTCTCACTTCTGCACTGTACAGTAGGTGATATCATATCCTCTTTTTCAATATTACAGTAATATAAAATGAGTCTTACTTGCAAAGAAGATTTTTGATATCAGAAACACAACCATAATTAATAAATCCCCTTTCTCAAACATTAGCCTTGAATCAATAATTAAACGGTTTCATGTCAAAACAGAGATCCCCTTAAAGGAGCAGTGTGTATGATTTAAGGAGATCTATTGGCAGAAATGGAATATAATATTCATAACTATGTTTTCATTAATGTATAATCACCTGAAACTGTGAACTGAAAAAAGAGTTGTGTTTTCGTTAGCTTAGAATTTCTATTTAATCTGTATTTGTCTTATCTGTTGTGTTTGCATTTGAGCTGCTACCTTATCTTATCTAACAGTATTTGAGATGAGGATTGTATGCACTCTCCACCCAAAAAGATAGTCCTAAAAAAAGAATATTTAAAGAACTATAAGAGATGACAACGCACAATAACAGCAATACTATCCTAAATAATAATAATAATAATAATAATAATAATAATAATAATAATAATAATAATAATAAGAAGAAGAAGAAGAAGAAGAAGAAGAAGAAATGGAAGAAGAAGAATAGTGTGCTTGGTTGTAGCAATTACACTAATCAATAAAGCGGTTTTATAAAGGTAACAGCATTGCTTTCACATTTCATATTTTTGTTTTATTTTAATATAACTCATCATTACGATTTGCAAATGCTGTTTCACGAATAAGGAGGGGTGGGGGTAAAGGTGAGGGAACAATAACTAAAACATTTGGAATATGCAACGTTAGCAATAAAATGTCAGAGATTAGTCAAAGAAACAAAAACAGTCAGAACACTTCCTATGGGTTCCTTTAAATATTTCCTCACCTTTACGTTGGGAACGGATCCGTCCTGTCCTGTCCTGTCCTGTCCTGTCCTCGGGTCGAGTCCTCTGAGAAGACACGGGGAATCCCGTTCATACCACCCACACACGGCTGTCTGCTCCACACTGATCCACTGGTTTGCTCGCGTTTGGCGTGGGCATGTGCAAAATGTGTGTGTGTGTGTGTGTGTGTGTGTGTGTGTGTGTGTGTGTGTGTACGCGCGCGCGCGTGCGTACGTGTGTGTGCGTGTGTGTGGATTGTATATGTATCCTACACGTGTTTAGATGAGAGAGGGAATGCGTGCGCTGAGTCACAGAGAATCAAACATCCGTCCGTCGAGCGGTGCTGATGCGGCGGTGAGTGCATGCGGATGCCCCCCTGTCTCAGCCTCCACCTGTGCAGCGGTGGTGTGGGTGGTGTGCATGCTCTGTCAGAGAGTCCCCTTCCTCCTGCACATCATCCTCTCCCGCATCGTGCTCGGCTCGCTCTGTCCTCGCAGACAGGAGAAGGTATCTGATTAATCCTTGTTGCGGTTGCACTGCGTCTTACACGGTGTCAACTTTCTTCTGCCACTCTCAGCTTTTCTCTGAGCTCTCTTCGTTTCTCTCTCTCTCTCTCTCTCTCTACACCCCCCCGTCTCTCCCTTTTGCCTTTCCTCAATTCTACTACCTTATTACGGCGGAAATACTGGGTCCTAAAGCCTACTGGAGCATGTGTGTGTTGTATTTCAATTACTCTAAGGTCCTCATAAGGATAGAAAGAACAACACCCACATGCAAAGTGAGGACATTTTGCCTTTTCTTACTTCCTTAAGAGGATTAGTAGGGTCAGGGCTTGACTTTGGGTTGGAATCAGGATTGGGGTTAAGACTTCAGCAGGGTGAAGTAAGGTGTAAGGTGAGCCTCAGCAACAATTATGTTCATAGGGATGCCTAGGATTCTGGGCAAGCTGCAAAGGCAATAGCCGCAGTGTGCACCAAGGCGCAAGTATGAGATGAGAATCTCACTGATGCAGCTGGGGGGGTGTTGTGTGCTGTTGGTGTGGTATACCAGAGTGGAGGCAGTGAGATGCGTCTGCTTCACCCTATGACCCACTTTAGCTGCCCGGGCCAGTCCAAATTAAGATCTCCACATCAGAAATAGACTCAAGATGAAAAAAACAATCATCCCCGCTTCAGGCTTCATGCTCATTTTGCCTCTTTTCAGGGGGAGGCGACGTGGGATACACCAGCAATCAATGAAATCCACAGGGCTTACGCTGAGTATTTAATGAGGTGCACTGCTCTTAGCTAGAATCCCCCTCCCTCACAAACGCTTTAACCTTTGGGCTGTTTTTTGTTGTTGTTTTTTTTGTGTTCTTTCCAGCCGGTCAGCACAGCAAAGCTGCCTATGTGATGGCCCATTTGACTTTGGCCATCAGAGTGACAAGCGGCCTCTCAGTCCATCATGAAGCAGGGATCGATACATTCTCCTTAGTCTGTGCACATCCTCCCCCATCACTCTATATTGCGTCTCTTTATTTTCTTCCTTCTTCCTTCTCTCTCACCCTCTCTCTTCCGGCTATTGCCCTCCCCCACCCCCAGAGTAAAGAGGACATGGAAGGAGATAGAAGGATTGATTTGGCGAGGGGAAAGTGAAATGAGGGCACTAATGATGTTGCTCAGGGTGATACCGATGTCCGATATATGGCTTTGTTAATGTCAGACGGGTATTGATCGTTGTGAATACAAAAACGATGTTGTATACCTCTGAAATTATTGAGGTTGGACCAAAAATACATAAAAACCTGCAGTACAATTTCACTTTCTTGGTTTCAGTGTTGTTTCAACTTCCAAAATGTAATGTTTTGTAATACTTTGGCAACATTTTATGTTGTCAGTTAATGGACCAGGAAAATGATAGTTTCACATGAGCACTGTTTTGCTTAAGACAAAATAGAAAGTGTGTCAGCTAATGATATTAAAGACCATAAACCAGAACCATAAATGCCAAACCAAAATATCATTTTTGATAAATGTATTTATTATTTACCAAGTACAGTGGACATATAGTAAAGGACCTTTTTGGTTTTTCATTTTTGTTTGACTATGTAATAAATCAGAGGGCCCCAAACAGATTAAAATTTCCCAAAAGCCCCTCAAGTTGTACTTATTTTCTTAAGGCTTAAGAACATCATTAGCAATAGAGATGCTTTGGGGTCAAATGGTGACTTTCACTCCAACAATATTCCTCAACGTGCTAATTTCTGCACACGGTGTCAACACAATGTTTAAAGTTTCCCATCAAAAAGCGACGCTTGGTCAGGTGCCTTTGGCGTTTGTTGCTGACGCAAAAAGTCTCCTTTAGCGTCCAGCCCTTTGGCATCACTTTTAGACGTGCTTGGTCTGGGCTCTTGGCGTCCCTTTGTGACGCTCTGGGTCGGGATGTACATGGGGCACAGGAATGGGACAGTTAGGTTTAAGAAAAGATGGTGGGTGGGGTTATAAAATGTACTTTTCAGTGACACGTGGGACAAAAACAGGACATGAATGGGATTCTCTTGATCGTCGTATCAGGATAGCCATGTCAGCTTTAAAGCAGGGATTCACCAAATCCAGGATTCGGCTTCAGATTCGGCCGAATATTGGGCTGTTTGACGGGGTTCGGTTTCTGCCCAACCTTAGAATTTTTTTCCACTGAACCGACCCCTACGCTTGCACTACGTGCGCTATTCTGGTCGACGTAATGACGGTGCCGTTGATTACGGGAAGATGTTAACGTAGGTGGAGCGTTCAATGCAGTAGGCTGTGAGAAAGTGGAAATGGAACTGGTGAGCAGAAAAAAGATGTTTGGCAGCACTTTCAGTCAAAAGAAGGCCATTCAAGTCCAGCTACATGTTCAATCTGCAATGCTGATTAGTCTGGTGGTGGCGAGGACCCTAAACAATACACAACATCACCGCTGTTACAACATTTGGTCTGAAACTTCCAAAAGAATACGAGTTGTGCAACGTTGTTTACTTCATTAATGTGTTTACTAGCTATCTCGCTGTTTACTGAGTAGACGTCCTTCTAGGTGACTGGGTCAGCATTGCTGTCAGGGCGTCCGCCATCGGCCAAGTGGCGGTCGCCATGGTAGCTAGCTTAGGGGAGATGCTCGAAGCGCGAGTTGTTGTTGCTGGCTGTTTGCTCATTACGCTACAGCACTCTTTTATATACAAGTGAAATAATGTGAATGGGTCAAAAATGTGCTGATAGTTTGTTTCTCCCAATTCAGTAGTTTAGCATACTCGGTAGAGTATGTGACCCTCTCATAAGCCATAGTTTTGGTCCCCATTTTTGAGATGAAGGGTCTTTTTCCTTACCTTGCACGGCAGCTGGATTCTCATGATATCACAAGATCCCGCGAGAATCGCAGAATCACGTATAAAACGAAAATCCTTATTGTCAGGCTTCAAGTATTCAAAGCTCTTCTATACTAAACATACCCCATTTCAAGCTGTGGTATGGTATGATAATGACAATGGTATGAAACGGTACACACTTCCTAAAGGGGTGTGGCCTCGTTTGAAAGTGTAGTGAACAAATTTAATTTATTAATATTTTCTTTTGGTAACATTCGAAATTTACAAATCTAAAAGCCATATTTAGCATCTCAGAGATTAGTTTTGTTCGGGTGTTAACGAACGTTAGCTGACGTTAGTTTATCTGTGTTGCCAGATCTGGCGAGAGTTTGGTTCGGAGATAGAAACAGGTCTCAAACTTTTCTCCTGATGTGTCCGTCTGAAAAATGCTCATGAAAAATGGCTCCAATATCTATTTTGGTGACTATGGGGTGAAAGAATCACTCATAATCTGTGTTCACGTTCACTTCTCCCGCTGGAATCAACACACTTCAGGACCTGCCATTAGTCTCCTGAAGAGGCGTAGCTGTGGCGGAGCCCTACTCTGAGTTGGGGCGTCTCTGCTCTAAACCGTCTCTGAAGTAATTTGTTTGTGTCCGAACAACCAGCGGCTTAACCAACCAGCGTCCTGTGAGGAGCTACTGGCAGCTACGGGCGTGGTTTAGGTTTGTGCGACGGCCATGACTGTTCGTTTAAAACAACAATGGCGGATGTGATAAACAGGTGATTCATTCAATCAGCTGCCAGTTTTATTTTAAAAGTATCTGCCCCTGTTTTCTCTCCAAAGAAAACTGTTTCCAAAGACAGCTTCTCATATGGTCCTGTGTTAACAAAACATCTGGCGCATCAGGTTCACTTTTTCCTTCTTGTCTCAAAATAATCTGCAGTAATTAGCTGTTGGAAAGGCCTTAATCATCCATCACTGTCCAAAGAAGGAAAAGTCTGAGATGCACGGATTTGCAATAATGGTTTAGAAAATGAATAATTTGGATAAGCCTTCATACTGAAATCCATCACCACCATCCACCCTGACATTCAACTTGTGACTCTGTGTGTGTGCTTACGTGTGTGTTTTATGTGTGTGTGTGTGTGTATGCGTGTGTGCGTACATGTGTTGCATGCCACTTTCTGATGTTGAGGGACATGTCACTAGGTAAGAATAGACCCTTATCTCCTTTCCCGTCAATCATCTACTATAAGCCGATTAGAGAATAATGATCTAACCGGCCATTGAGATGACTTCGGTGTGAAAAGGAAACAACCACCTTGCAATGACATGACAGACGGCCCCATACAGCAGGGTTTTCAGCGAAACACTGCTTGATATTAAGTTCAATTACAACATTCTTGATGAGATGGGAAAAAAAGCTGCGGGCAAATAGAGCAAGGCTTCATAGTAAGCAGAAAGCTTGTGTTTTTCCCTTTTGGAGCGCTGTGGCTGCAACAGCTCTACATGAACAGCAACCTCAGGAGGGGGAGTAGGGGGGTGTAGTATTAGCAGAACGCCTGAGGTGGTAAGTAGCTCAATAGGGAAAACACAGCTAATCCAATACTCACTGAGGAGGGGAAACACAATCACTTTGGAGCTCTAAAACATAGTGTTGAATCTGTGT
Organism: Zingel zingel; assembly: GCA_023566125.1. Classification (NCBI taxonomy): domain Eukaryota; kingdom Metazoa; phylum Chordata; class Actinopteri; order Perciformes; family Percidae; genus Zingel; species Zingel zingel. Next base: position 1,414,797 of record CM042316.1, read on the forward strand.
GGCTGTCTTATAACATAACATTTCATTTATTCAATTCCGTTATGAAAAACATGTGCTGAAGTGTCCAGGGTGCTCCTCTCTCAAGCCTGCGCGGTTGTTTGTTGTTGCTGTGAAACAGGCCTGAGGGACATATCAATATTTTAGCAAGATGTTATCTATTATCTCTGTTACAGACAAGGGCTAACAAGAGATCCTGTTTGTGTGCCAAGCACTTTGGGCAAAATACAAATGCAGCAGCTCACTCTCCCGTCTGCGCTGCACACAGCTGATGAGGGCTGAGTTGTGTGTGCTGTGCGTGCTAAAGTACGGCTGGGGTTTACGCGCCTCTACAGAGGAAATGCAGCCTTTGTACTCCGTCCTTCCTTGAAAGACAATACATGGAGAAAGTGTGTGTGTGTGTGTGTGTGTGTGTGTGTGGGGGGGGCTCACGACTCTTTAATCTTTTCCTTGAATGTTCTCCCTCCACTCTTGAGTGATCTATCTTACATAAGGGAAGAAATGCAAAGGGAGACGAGGACAATCAAAATGGAGTGTTCTCAGCGTGAGACACACAAATACGCCCCTGCACATTCACATGTCAGGCATCACCACAAACCCACACATATGCTGGCACGTTTACATAAACGCACACACACGATATATTGAGCAAACGATATATTGTGCATCCCTACTGCCTTCTACCTTTCACAGAAGGTACACACACACACACACACACACACACACACACACACACACACACACACACACACACACACACACACACACACACAGTTTGAATATGGATGCATGGTTCAGTGATCATGGGTGCCTGAAAAAGTGTCATCATTTACATGCTAAGAGAAAGCTTTGGTTAATTTGGAGCTTTGGTCTCCAAATTACCGGAGAGAGACCTTAGGGAAGACAGAGAGAGAGAGTTAGAGAGACAGAGAGAGAGAGAGAGATAAAGAGTTAGAGAGACAGACAGAGAGAGAGAGAGAGAGAGAGAGAGAGAAAGAGTTAGAGAGACAGAGAGAGAGAGAGAGAGAGAGAGAGAGAGAGTTAGAGAGACAGAGAGAGAGAGAGAGAGAGAGAGAGAGAGAGAGAGAGAGAGAGAGAGAGAGAGAGAGGTGAGGGCCGAGGTTTTCTCAGAAGGAGAGATGAACGTACCAGTAAATTGATTAGGGTCTGAGGGGGACATAAAATGATGTTCTGTTGAGGAGGAGAGTTTGGGACCAACAAGTCAAAACAGCAGCTTGTTGTGATGTCAATACTTCCAGCGGGATCACGGTTTCATCACCATGACACCTGAGAGACAACTGTGAACCAAGAACAGCATTCATGGCAGAAACAAAAGTGTCTATCAAATGATTCTGTATTGCCTGAGATGAAAAGAAGAGGCTGGCTTTAAGGTTGTCACACTTTACAACTACATTAAAATCCTAGCTACATCATGATTGATGCAGTTTCAATGTGATTATACAATATAAGATATATATATATATATATATATATATATATATATATATATATATATATATATATTTTTTTTTTTTTTTTTATTATTATTATTTTTTTTTTTTGCAACATATTTTATTGAGATCAGAATCAACTTTTGAAAGTAGACAGTGTGGTATCTTTAGTTTCGTTGCTGTGATGCTGTATGGAAGAAGAATTTGCCCCACACTGATCTTGATTATAAAAGGTTTATTACATCAAAGATTTCAGCATCAATTTACAGACTCCACGGAAAGTCCGGAGAGCTCCTCAGTCAATATGCCTACTCTAAGGATTTTCTGTTCAAACGTGGATATATACTGTTCTGTGTAACATGAGACGTGGTGATGGGGGGTAGGTCCTGGGGCCAATCAGTCAGTGGTCCCCATTTTCTCCAGGAAAGTCACTTCCTCTAGAAGGTGACCTCTAACCATATGTCCCAGCCAAATGGCACCATGTGTGTAAGTAAATCATATACTACATATTTCCCCCCTTTGAGACTTAATAAAGTCTCAAAAAACCAAAAGAGTAAGATATTACAACAGAAGAACAATTTCTCCGACACATATTCCTTGTAGTATGATTTTAACAATAAAACAACTTTATGGAGTGTGAGAGTGAAAAACCTGTCTGGCAGCTGTCTTTCCAAATTATCCATCAAAACAATTGAGACAGGAAAATCTCTCACGGCCCCATCTGCCCAGGCGACCACGCACTGTACTCCAGATCAATTAGAAAATAATTTTTTATCAATTTATGTAGAGTTATGGTTTAAGCAAATACATGTGAAAACCTCAGGAAATGAAATAAAATCAAAACAATGTCCAAATTCAGGCTGGTCGACCCATCGTACCGTCCAATGGACCTAGACCCCATATCCCTAAGCGTCAAGAAAAAACGAAAAAAACAAACACCTGAGGTCCCCATATATTTACTCCATGATAGAAAACATAATTCTCCAAACAATTAATACAAAAATAATATGACACAAATTATATCAGAACAAACACAGGAATGTATTCCGCTACACTGCAGCTTCTCAGCAGTGTCGATTATCAATGCAGTGTTGGTGTGATGAAATCTGAACAGATCCACACCGTCCTGGTTCAGAGTTCTCCTAGTTCATTCATATTGTCCATATTTGTATCTGTATCCCCTCTGCACATTCTCCCATATGCTCTGGAAGAAAAGAAAACACCAACCAGTATCTTTTGCAAAACAACACATGAAAATTAAAACATCAAATGAGAATCAAAAAATGAATAATATTGAAAATAATATGAAGCACATTCCATTTAGAATCACATTCTATTTCCCCCCTTTGATCAATAAACACCAAACATCACAACAACACTCAAAAAATGTGAAAATCATACTCCATCTAGTATCACTTCTTCATCTCCATCCAAATCAGTCACATTCAACAATGGCATCTGAGTGTAATCTCCAGGCATCACAACTCCAACCCATCTCAATATCATAACTATCACAAAAGTCAATAACAAAGTACAAAAGCAAAACATCACACATAGCGCTAAAAGAGCTACTACTAAAATCTGAACCACCACTACTCCCACTGGTCCTAATTGATCCTGGAACCAAGCATTTGCAGACCATCCAGCTCCTTCAGCTTGACCAAACCCATCCCTAATACTCTTCAATGCATCTATAACACTAGTGATATTATCAGAACTATCAGGAATCAAAGTATAACAATCATCCCCTGTCAAGTTCATAGCCACACATAAGCCCCCTTGTTTGGCTAAAATATAGTCAAGAGCCATGTCATGTTTCAACAGCGTCAGCCCGTGACTTCTTTGAGTATTTGACAAATAGTTAAACCCTTGTATAGTTTCATTTGCAAAGCCCTGCCAAGTATAGGTAATATTGTCAAAGTGATCTGCCAAAAATGTTACTCCATACCACGGAAAGAGTCCAATTCCCCACTTCTCTCCTAGACTTATTCTCCAATGATAGGAATCCAAATTATGAAATTGTGCCATGTCGCTCTTCACCCTACTTCCAGAACTAGGATCAGATTGAGCTGTATCAAGTGCTTCCCTCCTTTTGCAACACAAGCTAACCCATGTGCTTCCTAAATCCCTACATGCAAAAAGCATACAGTAAAAACATAAACCATAATACAATTAAACCAAACCCTCACTTTAAATGAAATTTCCAATTCCCTCTTTGCCGACCATTGATAGTCAGCAACAAAAGTTATATCATTTAAAAAATAACTCTTATCCTGATGCATCAATCACACCTTCAACAAATTAAATCAAACAAATCGACCAAATCATAAACATCCCTTTTTTTAAACACGTAAGGATATAGCCAATTGGGGATAGAGAAGACCAAATTTATTTTAAGAGCCAATCATTTTGTAGCATGTAATTACTCACTTTCTACAAAGTACCACACAAAAGTCTCTCTTCACTGTTTGCATACCGGATAGTGGGTGTAATGAAGCTCCTTATGTTCAACACCCCCTCTCTCAACCTCATCTATTTGACATTCCTGTATAAACTGAACAGAGGCTGAAAAATAACATGACACACAGCAATATACTAACATAAAGCAATGCAGCCACTTTGCCACATTTTAAAATTATAACCATGCATATCTTAGTCAATACTGAATTCTCAATTGCCCAATGCAAGCATTCATTGAAATTTAAACTGATACTTAAATTAACATCTCAACACAGCAGAGTAACATCTTGAACTGTGAAAATTATCCTAAACTCTTCACATTTAATATCTTTTACATTTTCATCCTGAACACAAGACAAATCAAGTCTACTTGCTAATGTAATGTGCAGAACAATCGTTCCTCTCCATTAAGTTGTTTCTGTAATTAATAAGCCAAAATTGTAATCACTATCAAAATTCAATGAATTGCACAGCTTCACGCTGGAGTCTTTGTAAATTATTTTACCCTTTAACATTTACAGACTTCAATAACACCACTGCAACTTATGCAGAATAGTGAAATTCAAATCAGATGTCTAAACCTCTATATACGTATAAACAGCACTCTCAATCTGCTGTTTGTAACAACTTTACATCAGTCCAATTCAAATTTGTACCTGAGATCACTTCCCAATAAATTATCTAGGCAGCACTCAAATAATAGAAGCCTGTTCAAAAGTTGCCTGTCATTAGAGCACAAAAATAAAACAGTGAAATGTTCCTTTAACATTTACTGACACACCAGCTGAAGTAACATATTTGTCACTAGTCTTGTTAGAAGCTGTCACAGGAAAGTCATTACAAATTTACAGAATGTATATCACCAGGTATTGACAAAATGGAAGGTTTTTATACCAAGTTGCTTAATTTAGATGCATGTCTTAACCCTTCATATAGGTGTATTCACATATGAATAACTCTAGAAGGTTCTCTAACCTCTAACCATATGTCCCAGCCAAATGGCACCATGTGTGTAAGTAAATCATATACTACAACACATCTTGTACAGTTTAGATTTTAAACAGAAAAATACACAGAAGACGGCATTGCAGAGCAAACCAAATTATACATAAAAGGCAAGGAAAAAGAAAAAGAAACAAAGAGTAAATAAATAAAATAAGGCACAAAACTCACCCACCCCACCCCACCCCACCTGGTTTAATTGGAATAATATGTATACATACAAAAGATAACAGAACTTAGTCTGGTAAGACTTGTAAGTCTGCGAAATATGATAGAAAAGGCTGCCATGTACGAAAAAATGTATCAGTGTCACCTCTCATCGTGTACTTAATTTTCTCTTACTTAAGTTTCAAGAAAAACATAACATCTTTGAGCCACTGTGAAAAGATGGTTATTTTCAACAAACAACACTAGAGTATCAAACTGAAAGGCTTTCAGGTGCCATGAATTACAAATATGATGTTTTTCAATTTAAAATGATAAGTATGCAAGTCAACAAAGTCTCAGTTTGTGGTTTGTCATAGTATCATTTAGTTTTGTGTGAGTATATCTTGGTACAGAACACACAGGCACCATAGCTTTAGCGAGAGAGAAAGCTAGGACGTCACGTCACTTATGTGACTTTTCGGCGTGTAGTCTTTCGAATGATGTGTTTTCACAGTCTTCAACAGTTTCAAGACAATCTGAGATTTCTTGGGCAAAATTATCTTTTAAATTGTCAAACATCATATGTGTAAATCATGGCTCCATTTAAACGGATCAATAAATTATTTATGAAAAATGACTTGTCTTGCCAAGGTGGTTCAACAGAAGGGGAGGGGCTTCTCCTCTCTATTGCAAACTACTCCGCTGCAATTCTTTATGACACTAATTGTGTTCTTGCACTTGAGATGTGGGTTTGATGTACAGTTCATTCAAATGTAGTCAGATGCCTTCATGCTTCTTTTTTCTACATTATGTTATGCTGCAGCTTGTAATGGAGGGCAATCTTGGTTTCATCAGACCAGAGAATCTTGTTTCTCACAGGCTGAGAGTCCTTTAGGTGCTGTCATGTGTCTTCCACTGAGTAGTCTCGCATTGCCAGACCTTCCTCCACAGCGCTGCGGAGGAAGAGGTCTGGCTAGTCCACACAGCATTCTGGGGTGGTAAAAAAAGGTGCTCTGGTTTATTGGCATTTCTTTAAACCAGTTACAATTGTCTTGGGCGGCGCTATGTGCCGGACAGAGCCACGGTGCCTCTACAAAATAGCCTCGGGAAGGAACTAGTTTTGGTGAAACATGTACATTCAAAGCTTGTTTTAGTTATGCAACAGAAAACTCAGACTGGACATGAAAGCGGAAGGAAAACGGACATCCGGCCGAAAAGAGGGACATTCGGCGGAATTTTCGGCGGCACCGGTCCAATCCCGGAAGTGGAACGTCGTGGATATGGACTACATCTAAGAAGAGGCTTCCGTCTGGCCATTGGCATAAAGCCCAGATAGATGGAGTGTTGCAGTGATGGTGGTCCTTCTGGAAGTTTCTCCGATCTCCATACAAGACCTCATTAGCTTCGTCATAGTAACCATTGAGTTCTTGGTCACCTCTCTTGTCGTTAAAGGTCCCATGACATGGCGCTCTTTGATGCTTTTATATAGACCTTAGTGGTCCCCTAATACTGTATCTGAAGTCTCTTTTATATAGGCCTTAGTGGTCCCCTAATACTGTATCTGAAGTCTCTTTTATGTAGGCCTTAGTGGTCCCCTAATACTGTATCTGAAGTCTCTTTTATATAGGCCTTAGTGGTCCCCTAATACTGTATCTGAAGTCTCTTTTATATAGACCATAGTGGTCCCTAATACTGTATCTGAAGTCTCTTTATATAGGCCTCAGTGGTCCCCTAATACTGTATCTGAAGTCTCTTTTATATAGGCCTTAGTGGTCCCCTAATACTGTATCTGAAGTCTCTTTTATATAGGCCTTAGTGGTCCCCTAATACTGTATCTGAAGTCTCTTTTATATAGACCTTAGTGGTCCCCTAATACTGTATCTGAAGTCTCTTTTATATAGGCCTTAGTGGTCCCCTAATACTGTATCTGAAGTCTCTTTTATATAGACCTTAGTGGTCCCCTAATACTGTATCTGAAGTCTCTTTTATATAGGCCTTAGTGGTCCCCTAATACTGTATCTGAAGTCTCTTTTATATAAGCCTTAGTGGTCCCCTAATAGGAGATTCCTGATTGGCCCATCTGAGCTTTCATTTTCTCAAAGGCAGAGCAGGATACCCAGGGCTCGGTTTACACCTATCACCATTTCTAGCCACTGGGGGACCATAGGCAGGCTGGGGGAACGCATATTAATGTTAAAAAACCTCATAATGTGAAATTTTCATGCCATGGGACCTTTAAGGAAAAACTCAGGAGCAGCACGACTCATTTCACTCAGGTGAAGAAAGTTCAGGAGACCTTGAAACATTACACAGAAGCATTTAATGAACTCTGAATTGAGGAAAGAATTTAGACAGGCATAATGACAAGCAATTCAATAAGCACTTAACTTTCTTTTAAATGTGATTTAAAGTCCTAATGATTGTAATCTTAATAAAGTGATCATTGCTTGAATTGATTTTCATATTGATAAACCAGGGTATTTATATATATATATATATATAACTCCTGCTGACCGTCCTATCAAGTGGCTCTTTTAATGTGCTTTCTTTTGGGCGGCATTTCTGCCTTTATTTGATAGGAAAGCTGAGACATGAAAGGGGAGAGAGGGGAAGACATGCAGGAAAACCGTCACAGGTCGGAGTCGAACCCTGGACCTTCTGCGTCGAGGAATAAACCTCTGCGTATGTGCACCCGTTCTACCAATTGAGCTAAACCGCCACTTTTAATGTGCTTTTAACCACCTGTTTCCCTTTTAAATTGCTTTTTAGACCTGGTTTTCTAAGAGTCCACATCAGTACCCTTGTGCCCATGCCCATCTCAGACGCTACTATCTTAACCCTAACCCTTGTCTCCTAACCCTAACCCTAATGCAGGCAGTACAGTTTAACCATGATATGTTATCATGTAGTGCTGTAACTCTGAAGTTCCTGTCTTCCTGAAGGAGTATTTAAACTCACGCTGGAGGCATTATAAAGATATTGCGCGTGCCGTAAACACAGATGGCTTAACTAAAGCCTAGTTTTCACTGACCTCCAAAAGGATCATATCATGCAGCTGCCTAGATTCCCTGAATTTGTAGAGACATGTATATATTTATATATGAAGAGGTTTGGTTATTACAGACTGGCTGAATATTCTTGTGCCTTTGGCTCTCACCACCAAATTCAATACTTTTTAGGCACCGATCGAATTGCCTCTGAAGTATCGAAAAAATGCCTTGTCATTCAATACCCAATTCTAATACCTAAGGAGTAAATCTCAACAGTGTTACTGAGCCAATAAGCCCGCAGCATGCTTCTACCAAGATCTAATAATGTCAGTGATTGGCTGTCTAACGTTACATGTTGTAAGAGACGCAGGAAAAACTCTACGTTATTTGCGACACTTTGCTTTTCCAAGTATGTACAGTATAGTGTACTTTTTTGTATACTGTGGCCTTAAAGAAAATGTACATGCAGAAAACCTGCTTTTCTGCAAGTAAAAATAAAAATTTGAATTTTTTTTTTTTATAGCTACATTTCAAGCCAAGGGAGGAGTGTTTGATACTCAAAAGATAGATTTTGGGAGAGTGATTGAAAGGGAGACGGAGGGACAGGTATGAAGGGTGTTCAAGAACGTGACCACCCAAAGAGTAACAGTCCTGTCCACTTTATTAATGGCCTGCCGCCCCTGGCTCGGACTAACTGTGATTGCTTCAGCAGCTCCCAGTCAGTCTCTTCTCTGACATCCATCCTCATGAAGGATAGGCAGACAACACACCAACCTGGAGCAAAGCTCCACCAGACGCTTTGTGGACAGCGGCGGGGCTAGAAGGGGGAGATGGCACCGCCCCCCCCAAAATATAATTGCCCCAATGCATCACGTGGGTCTGGCTTCTCCTGCCGATAGTAATGGCGGCTTGTTCAAAATACGATCTCGTATTTTACGAAAATAGTTCACTGAAACGTGTTTCTGAAAACATTTGAAACGAGAAATAGGCCATGAAGTTGCTGAATCTGTCTTCATTTCAGATCAATCTGATTGGTGGAGTGAGTCCGACTGCCTGCCCTCCGACCCAGCAAGTCAGGTCGGCCGATTATCAGGTTGGTGTGTCAGGGCCAATACATTATGTTGTTCTATTCTATCCAATATTTCTTATATTTCTAAGCAGATAGTCTATGCTGTATTCTGATAAAATTATTATTGAGAGGAACATTTTTACCGTGTAAAGCAAATTATGTTTTTTTATATCAACATAAGCCAGTTAACTCTGTCCATGGTCATGACAATCACTCAACGCTATAAAGAGTGTTTTTAAGTTACAACTTGTTTACATATTTGCTAATCATAATAATAATAATAATAATAATAATAATAATAATAATAATAATAATAACCTTTGAATGTATTTTATTTTTCCAAAAGTCCCTTCTATATTTAAAAAATGTCAATCTCTTTGTTTAGAGCAGACTGAACAGCAGCTGTACATCACTGAAACCACAAACAAACAAAATCACAAAACCTATATGTATATATATATATATATATATATATATATATATATATATATATATATATATATATGTATTAGTTTCATAGAGTCATGAGTTTCCCCAACTATGATTGTGTAAGGAGAAAAGCACTCTCACTATTGGTGCAGTAGAACATTTTAACATAATATAATCAATATAAGCAAATTGGTCTACAATTTTGTTACGCTCAAAGAGAGGCATTCGGGAAAGTAAAACCTTATTTTGTGGACTGCAGCTTTTTCTCCATTAGATTCCCAAATGCTCTGATTGACATCAGAATTGGATAAGAGACATTCCATTATCCCTGTTTTGAGAAAGTGTGACAGTTATAACTGATGTATTTAGATTGTCCCTGTGTTGAAGCAGCACTGGCTGTTATTGGTATTATTATAGCTTGCACTGCAAATAGAAAACGCTGTGTTAAATGTATCTAAAGACAAAGAACCACAAGCAAAAACTGCAAAGACACAATATTTGAGACTTGAAGGTTTTAGCCACGCTGCTGCTGGCGCTGTCAGTTGATCCACCACTTTGGTCCAGACTGAAACATCTCTGAGGATGAATTATACTGATCATGGTGATCCCATGATTTTTCTTCTAGAACAGGGGTCTTCAGTGTGAATTTTACCATTGTGGGATTAATAAAGGATTTTGAATCTTGAATATTAAATCTTGGATGCTCGCTCCTTGGTCCTTGGGGCAGAAATAAGAGCTTTGAGACGGCCTTTATCGAGGAGGGAGAGAACAACTTCTGGTTCAGCCGAGGACCGAGGAGTTGAGGAGCTATCAGATCAGGGCCATGAGATGCAGCCACAGTCTGAATTCACAAGTTAATGAGGGTAGAAACGAGGGACAAGGTGACATGAGGGCTGAGGAACAGGTGGAACACATCAGGGCAGGGCAGACAATCACAGAGGCGGAAAAACACAAGGCAGGAAGTAAAGCAAGACAAGACACAGAACGGAAGGTAAAAACAGGGTTAAAGACAACAGAGAATACAGGAACACATGAGACAGGAAACAACAAGGAAACAGGGAATCAATTACTAAAATAGACGCCATGAGAGTAATGGTATTAAAGTATCATATTATGCTTTTCCCCTTTCCTTTATTGTGTCATATATCTTTTTTGTACATGTTATAGGTTTACAAAGTGAAAAAGCCCAAAGTCCCCCCCAAAGGGACTTACCATCTCCAACAGAGAACACTGTTCACAAACTGCTCCAAACAGCTCTATTGTAGTCCAGCCTTTACTTCAGAGACAAACGTGGTCACTTTGGAACACACGTTATAATGCTCACCTAGCTGCTAGCATGGCACGCCCTCATACTCTGCTTCTGACTGGCTAGTAGTCCTTACCTAGGTACTGTCAGGGCACGCCCTCCTACTCTGCTTCTGACTGGCTAGTAGTCCTTACCGAGGTACTGTCAAGGCACGCCCTCATACTCTGCTTCTGACTGGCTAGTAGTCCTTACCTAGGTACTGTCAGGGCACGCCCTCATACTCTGCTTCTGACTGGCTAGTAGTCCTTACCTAGCTACTGTCAGGGCACGCCCTCCTATTCTGCTTCTGACTGGCTAGTAGTCCTTACCTAGGTACTGTCAGGGCACGCCCTCATACTCTGCTTCTGACTGGCTAGTAGTCCTTACCTAGGTACTGTCAGGGCACGCCCTCATACTCTGCTTCTGACTGGCTAGTAGTCCTTACCGAGGTACTGTCAGGGCACGCCCTCATACTCTGCTTCTGACTGGCTAGTAGTCCTTACCTAGGTACTGTCAGGGCACGCCCTCATACTCTGCTTCTGACTGGCTAGTAGTCCTTACCTAGGTACTGTCAGGGCACGCCCTCATACTCTGCTTCTGACTGGCTAGTAGTCCTTACCTAGGTACTGTCAAGGCACGCCCTCATACTCTGCTTCTGACTGGCTAGTAGTCCTTACCTAGGTACTGTCAAGGCACGCCCTCATACTCTGCTTCTGACTGGCTAGTAGTCCTTACCTAGCTACTGCGCATGTGCGACTCCCAACAAAGATGGAACAGAAGTGCGATGCCTCACTGTAGCTAAAACATGTGCATATATTTGTTGTAACAAATATATGGTAACATGAAACCATGTAAACCTATTCTGATATAACCTCTAAATACAATTATGAACCTGAAAATTAGCATAATATGAGCACTTTAATATATCTCGATGTATAATGAACACATAGTTAATCTGAAGTCGTATCCACATTGTAGTGCGGTGGACAGCCATGGACAGAGCTGCCTGTGTGGAGTGTTTCACCGCAACAAGGCAGGCTGCACTATTTAACTGAGGTCACCGCACAAAATGATGATATTACATATCTCTCCTATGCACTCCACAGTCTATTGTCCTCTCACTTCCCCTCCCTCTCTCGCTCTCTCTTTCTCACTTTTTGGTTTGGTACGCTGTATAATGGTTTTCCCAGATGCAGCACATTTGCCCACATCGTTTTCCTTTTATTCATTATCCTCACAGTGAACTGAAACACAGCACCTCGTTAGCCATGTTTGAAAGGAACGGTGGAACGGCCACTAATCAGATCAGACAGCAAGAAAATATCAGGGCATACACACATACCAGGGTGTATATTCAACACACACACACACACACACACACACACACACACACACACACACACACACACACACACACACGCATGCATGCACACACACACACACACACACACACACACCCACACACACACACACACACACACACACACACACACACGCATGCATGCACACACACACACACACACACACACACACACACACACACACACACACACACACACGCATGCATGCACACACACACACACACACACACACACACACACACACACACACACACACACACACACACACACACACACACACTCCCCCGTCTGCTGGGTTTTGATATAATTAAATTGTGTTAGTCAAAGAGGCTGAGAACACCCAGAAGAGAGAGGAGAGGAGACAGAGTTAGATGCAGAGGTTGTTCGCACAAAGCCATGATACCCAAAGAGGATCTGGGAGTGGAGTGATGGATGGATGTTTTTATTTTTTTCTGGTACAGGATATAAAATCCTCTATTCCAGACTCAAAAAACACAAAAATGATGATGAAATTTATAAATGACTTACATTTCATAAATAAGTTACATAAATTACATACCAGCTTATAGTACATTACCTCTTTTATGTATCCAACCTATTCTTGAAAGAGTTAACTGAAAGGGAACACACAACTTCTTCTGGAAGCTCGTTCCATGCTTTTACCGCACAAAAATGTGAAGAAATGTCTTATCTTTTCAGACAAGCATGTTCTGGGGTAAAGCTTTAAGGAATTCCCTCGTAAATCATACTCAAAGATAGACTTAACCAATTTTATATACCTGAATTATATCTCCTCTGTATCTCCTGCATCGGTAAACTTAATTTTTCTCAATCTATCTTCATAAGACATATATATTTCGTTCCTGGGATTCATTTGGATGGAGGAGAGAAGAATGAAGAGCAGCAGAGAGGGACAGAGCATTTCTAAGTATGGGGAGAGAAAACACTAGCTTTTGTGAAAACTTAAAAATCCTGCCTTATGTGTTTTATTCCCCCACAAATCCATTCTGGTTTCGTCTTTGATTTGTCATTCAAAGCCTAGAGGTCTAAAACGTTTTACAGGTGTTGACAAGTAGTAGAAGGTATGTTTGATGATTTGCATAGTGTGGCACAATGGTGGTATTATTGTTATTTAAATATGACTTAGTATAGCTGAGGACCAAAAAAAACTGTTGAACCATGTTTGAGCTGATGTAGTGTAGGTTGTCTTTTAATCACATGCTAAATAAGCACATTTCCAGAAACTGGAAGAATTCAGGTTTCAAATGAAGCCTCATACATGCAATCTGGGAGGGTCCGGCTAGTCCACACAGCATTCCTGGATGGGAGAAAAACGTACTCTGCTTTATTGACATTTCTTTAAACCAATCACAATCGTCTTAGGCCGGACGGAGCAACGGTGCCTCTGCAAAATAGCCTCGGAAAGGAACTTGTTTTGGTGGAATGGGTACATTCAAAAGTTGTTTTAGTTGTGCAACAGAAAACTCAGATTGGACAGATAGTCTAACTAGCGTAACCCACGGTGGCAGTGAGTCCTGCTGCACTAGTTTGTCGAGTTAATAACTTAATTCGGGTCTCACCATCTTTGCATCTTTTGCACGCTCAGCAGTCTTACAGACAAAATCTGTCGTTTTCTTCATCATCAATAGACTCAGTAGACCAACATGCAATTCTGTCACAAACATTTTGAGTCACAGGTGATAACATTGGTCTTACTATGCTATGAAATTGCTCTTATCGCTTACATGCTTGATGTGTAACGCACAAAACGCCATGCAACAAAGAACTGTAGTACTTAGCACTATCTGAAACAGAAATTAAAGGTGGAGGCGGAAGCAAATTCATATAAATTAATGCACAAATCATGTAACAAATCATGACACAAAATAACACCTGCAACCTTTGAATAGCGAAATGGTTAACTGTAGACTAGATGTAAAAGTTGCAGGGAAATGTCTCTCTCTCCACACACCCTGCAATGTTTTGTTGTATCCGTCCATTTTTATGACTCTATGCAGCAGCATCCATTGGGGACACATACATGTGACGTCATCCCCGACTGTTTCTGGTCAAACAGGGAGGGCAGAGAGAGTGGAGGCGTTGTAGGAATGGGAACATTATGCATTGGGTCGAACTCTGGCAGAGTGAGAGCTTAAGTGAAATGGTTCCCCATGGGAGAGAGATGGGGGTGGGGGGGTAATGGAGTGGGACTCCTTGCCAGTCTGATTTGTCTCCTAAATGGAAAAAGAAGAGTATGAGGAGGACATGAGAGATGGTGCAACTGAAAAAAGTGAAGGGCACACAGGAAAGAGATGATAGTGTGACTGGGCTGGTTCTGGTTCTGGAGAGGAGGATGAGGAGGAGGTTGTAGTGAGAGAAGGGCTGTCACTACCGAATTCAACACTTTTTACGCACTGACCGAATTGCCTCCAAAGTATAGAGAGTATCGATAAATGCCTCATCATTAAATACCAAATGGCAATATACCTAAGGAGTGAATCTAATCAGCGTCAGTGAGCCAATAAGCATGCAGCATGCTTCTACCCAGATCTAATAATGTCTGTGATTGGCTGTTTAACGTTACACGTCGTAGAGACACGCGTAGAGCCGTCATGTTACACAGAGACGGCTCACATAGTAGGAGCTGAAAAAATAAAAAGACATTTTGCCATAATGTTGTAATTTCTTTTTGTTTCATTAAATTGGCATAAAAACAAGTATCGTTTAGGAACCGCTATCAAAGTCACGGTATTGGTATCGGTATCAAGAATTTTTTAACGATACCCAGCCCTAGTTGAGAGAAGATGACTTTTCACCAGAATGGCCCTTGCTTAGCCTGCGCTGGCAGACTTGTAGTCCTGAAGGCTTGAATGATTTATTAAAGTGAGGAGTGGCAGAGGAGAGGGCAGCCAGCCGAGCTCTGATTAACTAGGGGAGCGAGGGAGGACAAGCACTCCTCTATTATTCATTACACCACAGGAGCACAGAGTGGCAGCACGGCTAGAAAAGCTGAAGCTGGGAAAGAAAGAAACAGAAGTGGAGTGGACATTTTTGCAGGCTGGGTCCCCCCCTTTTTTTGGGGAAAAATAAATAAAAAATATTGTTGAGTTTGTTTATTTCCCAGTTTTAAGTGTGTGCCCAGTGCCCTTGGTGAATGTCTTGCTGGGTTCAGTAAAGCTCTGTTTCTGCAGGGTTGCCGATCTGTCCACCCACCTCAGTGTCTGAGTGAGAGTAGAGCATGAAGCATGCATGTAAAAATGTAGACACACGCACAGACACACACACACACACAGACACACACACACACACACACACACACACACACACACACACACACACACACACACACACACACAGACACACAGACAATCACGCGGTCTCCCTTCGAGGCAGTTTGCTGGCTGTCACATGTAATACTCTCAAATAAAGCGAGGCATCAGTCCAGTTCTGGTCTGGACTTTTGGGAAACATGGCATTCGGTATGTTTGCATCTGTCACCCAACCATTGTCGCAGCCATGTGGAGCCACAAAAACACACACAAATACACACTTGTTTGTTGTCCCTAAATAATGAAGCATGGATCTTGCTGAGATCACATTATAAGAACTTTCCTGCTGCCGGTCTGACAGAACCAATCTCTTCAGAGGTATAACTGAGAGGGGCGTCTGTTCAATACTTAAAGGGCAAAAACATACAACTTTGATGACTTGTGGGTCAACTGGTTGCCATCTTAAGACAGAGGCATCGTATACCCCAATCAAGTCTGCAACAAGGTCTGTGTGCGTGAATACGAGTGTGTTTTAACTTTTTAATTTCCCCTTCATACTCAGAAACAAAAATATGAAATGAACGCTTCTTTCTCTGGTTTTTTTAAGCATCTTTTTATTTGCAAAAAAGAACAGCAATCTTTCTCTGTCTTTTTGATTCTACATCCACACTACTATATTTTCATTTTGAAACACCATTAACATACACAGTGGATGTAGCCTTGCTGTCAGTCAGAGCAGGTGTAATGGAGCACATTTGACATATAGTTGAGTGGTTTATAGATTTCCAATACATTCCTCTGGCATGTCTCCCATCAAACAGAAAATTGTGTGGTACGCTCAGAAAGGTATTCTATTCCCTCTATCACACTCTTTATTTCTCGTCATTTCAGTTTCCCATCCTGCTTTGTCAGGGTTTCAGCCCTCTTATTTCTCCGTAGAGCCTCCCCAGCTCTGTTCTTCATTTCATGCCTGTAAAGCTCTTTTTCTCGTATGTGTTTATTTGACCACAGCAGATGAGGGCTGGCCTGTCGTGTCAAGTGGGGATGTCAGACCCTGATGGGTCCAAAGCGGCTGGCTCCCATAATGGCCACAGTGTGCATGTGTGTGTGTGTGTGTAGGTGGGGGGGCGGTGGGGGCAGCGAGGAGAATAAGAATAAGATGAGAATAAAAATGTGCAAACACGGCGCAGACCAGACGGCGCGCTCCTCTGCCACGCCAAACCAGCTGGCTGCAGACCACGTCAATAACAGTTCATTTTTGCTCCATCGTGGGGCTTCAATGAGGCATCAAATGAGTTCTGCTTGAACGGAATCACTGTTCAGCACAAAACTCTTCACTGCTGCAGATACAATTCTTTCTCCAGCGCAGCACTGTCTGTCAGAGAGGGGCCCAAGGAAAATGTGCGTTTGTGTAAACTCCTGCATACGATGTCAAGCAATGTAATCCAACAGCTCTGCAGTAGAGAAATGTTAGAGAAAAGCAATGTTTAACTTCCAGTTTCAACAATAACAGTTATTATGGGACTGTATTCCATTCAATTCTGTTTTATGCAGCAAATATTCAAATAGGATAGCAGTCATTTAAATTAAATGATTTAAACCCTTTAAACCAGAGATCTCAACAGGGGGTAGTCATCCACAGATACAGTTACTGTTCCACATTTTAACATTAAAACATGATGTATAAATATATGAATATGTCAACAATTATTATTTTCACACCTTAGTGTTGAATGCACCATAAAAAAGTGATATCTAAAGTAAAGACTCTAGCCCAGGGGTCTTCAACGATTTTAGGCCAAAGACCCCTTAGCTGAAAAAGAGACGGAGCCCCGTACTACATATATTGTATCAAATTGAGTTGCATATTAAACTGGGCCTACAGTAACATGTAAGGCGGCCTAAAGCCTAGATATACTGTACCTTGTTATGGTATTTAAGACCCCTGCTTCAAACCATATTGAAGACCCCTGCTTTAAACCAACGCAATGTCTACTGTCCACCACTTGCCGTAGGTTGCATGTCTAGGACTGTGGCAAGCACTCAGAATAATTTTATTATAATAGTTCTGAAGAGGCAAAACCTTCCAGTTTTTTCACAATAAAAGATTACAGAAAAGTCAGAAAACATGGGCATAATTTGTAAAGCACAAACATGTTGGTTTAAAAACAAAAAATCTTTTATCCTGGTGCAACCCCCATGTTGGGAACCACTGATTTAAATGACTGCGACTCATCTTTTTTTTTTAATCATCTAAACCAAAGAGTTACTTTACAGAAAATAGGGAAAAACCTATGATGAAAATAAAAGAAATGTAATTCTCTCCATGCAAATAATAACTCTCATGCTGAAGAAATGACTCCAATTATTCATCCTCTCTTCATGTTTGTGTTTTCTTCCTAGAAACCTGCTGAGTACAATTACAGCGGCATAAGTCGCATTATCTCACCTCCTTGGTTGAGTTGTTGATGAAATGTGTTTTATGAATAAAGATGAGACTTAATGTTGGCATTTTGCAGTGTATGCTCCTTTTTCTTCGCCTTAGTCAAGACCAAGAAGAGATCTGTTTCAGCCAAACATTACGCATGCTGCCGAGGGTCAGTGGACAGTTCAGTCCTCTTAAATCATCTGAATTATTCAACAGAAAACCTGAACACACTGTATTAGCTCGCCAGTGTTTGGGAGAACATTGTGTATGTGTCTCAGTGTATGTCATCATCATCACCATATGATTTTATAATCTACATACAATTTAACATGAAAAAACATGAAACAGCAGTCAGCTTCAAACACTGCTGGCACCTATCTTCCTCAGGGTCAGGGTTGTGATGAAGCATACAGGCGTTGGGGTTTTCTTAACACCAGTGGGGTAGAGATAGTCTGCAGATCAAAAGGTTTCCAGTCAGGCTTCATTAAAACAATATTAATCATGAGTGTAGTTTTTTTGTTTTTAATCACCCTTGTGCATAATAGTGCAGCTAATTGATTCATTAAGAATCAGAGTAGTTGCTTGGGGGCAAAAGAAGGGGAGCGGGAGAAAGAACACGAGAATAAATATAACTTCAAAGAAGAAACAAAGTACTTACAAGGTTTAGTATAATGCACAGCATAGCAGACAAGATGAAGATAAATTAATATATATATATATATATATATATATATATATATATATATATATATATATATATATATATATATATATATATAGGTCTTTTACTATATATGACTTTATATTTGCTGGTATTAACAAAATGCAAATGTTCTGAGAGTGCTGAATATATATTTGATCAGACAGTGTCATCTGCTGTTCAGTAGAGGACATTTCACATTCCTTATTTTGAAGCCACAAACACACGACTGTAACAAACCATTTCAACGGAAACCAAAAATATGTGACTCGTGTATTTATTGAGTATTTCAACATTTGGTTGCTGTGTGTCCCTTGGGAGGGGATTACAGGTTGTAAGTGCACAGCAGTATAGCAACTAGTGTTACACGGAAAACTGAATAAAACAAGAAAACAAATGCATCGCCAAACATTCATTCTACCACTGGAAATACAGACACATAAACAAAAAAAAACACTTTCATTGTCACAGACAAACGTTCTCTTCCAAAGACATTAATTTATAAAGGCAGCCATGGGCGTACATTTCATCCTACAGTTCAGGGGGCAATAAACATACAATTTCTCAATTACAGCCAAAATTGTCCTTGTATAGGTTTAGTGTACACAGAAGAAAGCCTTACTACTATTATTAATGTAGCAGTAGTCTCGCATTGCCAGATCTTACACCACAGCGCCGTGGAGGAGGGTCTGGCTAGTCCACACAGCATTCCTGGATAAAAGGAAAATGTGCTCTGGTTTATTGGCATTTCTTTAAAACAATCACAACCATTTTGGGCGGTGCGCCGGACGGAGCCCCGGTGCCTCTGCAAAATAGCCTCGGGAAGGACCTTGTTTTGGTGTACGTTTTGGTGTTTGTGTACGTTCAAAAGTAGTTTTAGTCGTGCAACAGAAAACTCCAATTGGACAGATAGTCTAGCTAGCTGTCTGGATTTACCCTGCAGAGATCTGAGGAGAGGTTAGACCGGCTACACACTGGCTGCGTGGCGTGAGTGTGGCGTTTCTGTTGCATGTCAGTTGCGTGGCAGCTGCGTGGATTTTCTCTGAATCTATGTCTTTACACACCAGAAAGGTGTCTGATGCGGCGCTGCTGCTGCTAGCCTTGTCTGTACACATGGATGTTTCCCACTGATAAAATGTACTCAAGCAGCAGGATACTTCATGTTAAACATAAATATATACTGATTTGATTACAGCAAAGACAACGTCGGCAGTATAGATGGCAAAAATAGGCTACAGAATATTTCGTTCTGTATTGACAGGTGCAATATTTGAAAATCGATAATTATTTTTAATTTTTTTCAATTACATTTATATCTGCATTTATGTCAAAACCTAGAGACTTTCCAACTTTTCGTATTCTATTTTGCCTGGAAACGCTTCCATGTCGCTTGAAAAATAGGCGTCGGTTCTATTTCTAGCATGCACACGTTTTTGGCGCGGTTCGAGCTGCGCCTGAGACGTGCGTGTCACGCAGGCAGTGTGCAAGCTCTAACCTGTTACCATGGGAGCTGAAATAAAAACGGACATGCCACGCAGCTGACACACTCACGCCACGCAGCCAGAGTGTAGCCGGCCTTAACCGTAGTCCTAATAAATCCACCGGAGCTTAAAATACCAACAGAAAGAAAGAGGAAGGTGATGGACATCCAGCCAAAAAGAGGGACATCCAAAGGAATTTCCGGCGGCACCGGAGCAATCCTGGAAGTGGAACGTCGTAGATATAGACTACTATAGCATGTACTACTTAAGTGGGCCATGTTTTGACCCAAACCACATATTTTTAAAATCTTAACTAGCAGTACAGGCATTGTGCAACATGACCCCACACAAACAGAAACTCTTTCAACTGATCTAGTCTCATAAAAGTCTCCTCTGGGGAAGGTTCGTGGTTAAAATATGTTCCCTATTCATCTGCAGTGTCTCTTCTTAACATGGGCTGCAATGGGAAATTTGTAAGATTTTCTGTCGCTTTTGTGGGAAATTCACCCCTTTTTTCTCACAAAATGCTTGTACTATAGTCGTTTTGGTGCCTAAACTTAACTGTCGTCGCCGCAGGACAGTCATCTTTTAAAGGCTATAGTAGACTACAACGTCCGATGAAGACCGCCCCCTCACGGTGCTCTGTACCCGGCACACAGTCACCTTTTATCGGCTGAAGTCAACCGAGACGGCTGCTGAAAGTAAAGGGGGAAAGCAGGCCAAACCACCGTGAGGCAAGGGAGGGGGGACTCAAAATGTTTTAAAACTTAAAACGCATATTATTGCCCTGTTTGCATTTGTATTGTTTTTACACAATTATTTTAAGTATATATCATTATAGTATTTACAACACACATCATGGTTTATTTTAAGGGGGGGTGGGGGGTGATGTGACAACCCTCAGATGAGGTAGGTCCTGACCCCCCTCCCCCCTGCCCCTGCGATTTCCGCCTATGAAGGCAGCATGAAGGACCCATAAAGACTAGAGCCAAGTAGAAATCAGCCAGATGCAGTTAAGTTTCAATTGTGGCTGGCTAAAAATATTTAAAGTCTGCAGCCACATTGGTAGAATGTCTAACAATTTGGGCTTGTACAAATCACAGGCTCCATCACATAAACTATTTGCAAAAACAGTGATATGTACAAAGAGTACATTTTAGAAATATCGTAACAGAAATAAAAGCTCAATATCAACTCCTGACCACTCTCTTTCACTTTACACTTGGATGTAGCAGCAGACAGCTCTGCTCCAGTAATGACCAGGTTGATAATGCTCTGACGGAGGCGGCCCTTTTCTAAATTGAGCAATCATGGCTCATATTTGTTGACAGCATACAGTTACATTGACCTCACTGACGAGTTGACTGAACACAAACAGCCACTGTGAGCATTGGGGTTACTAACCAGCCGATGAGTCAGAAATGTCAGTGTGTGACTGGAACACCGCTGAGTAAAAACAGCAGGGAATATGGCCCTTTTGTAACCTTTGGATAGACAGCCATAGCTTGACAGAAGAGGTTTAGCACAGTACAGAGTTGTAGCTTTTACCAGAAAAACAAATCCTACAGCAGAGCCAGTACAAATGATGTCTTCTAGAAAGATTGTCAGTGAAGCCAAAATGAATACTGAGACTTCTCCTTCAACTCTCCTCGACTGACAGATCAAAACCATTTGTCATGTCCTACAGCGTTGCAGCCTTTTCGTGCTACAGATGCAGTCCAGTCAAACAACAGTTTGAAGCTGTAAAGCACAGTTTCTGAGGCAGTCCTCTGCACCAGTTTGACCAGCATCAAGAGACCACTCAGCAGAGAGATTTGGGTCGAACCTTTGGGAAAAGCTGGGGGGAAAATAAACAAAAAGACATTAACATTCATGTTTATTTCTGCATTCAGGCCTCAGAGTTTCATTTTGAATGGGGTTAGTGTGTTTAGGCTGCGGCGGGGTTTGCCGCAGGGGGGACACGCAAAAAGAAATGCAGCGGGCCTGCAGCGAAAACTTGAGACCAACTTAGTCTCGCTTTGCCGGACCTTCCTCCACAGCTCTGCGGAGGAGGGTCAGGCTAGTCCACACAGCATTCTGGGATGGGAGAAAAACGTGCTCTGGTTTATTGGCATTTCTTTAAACCAATCACAATCGTCTTGGGCGGGACTAAGCGCCGGACGGAGCCCTGGTGCCTCTGCTAAATAGTTTCAGGAAGGAACTTGTTTTTGTGGAACATGTGTACGTTCAAAAGTAGTTCTAGTCGTGCAACATAAAACTCAGATTGGACAGATAGTCTAGCTAGCTGTCTGGATTTACCCTGCAGAGATCTGAGGAGCAGTTAACCATAGTCCTCACACATCCACCAGAGGTTAGAACGCCAACACAAAGGAAGCCCAAGGCAACGGTTATCAGGCCTTAATGAGTGAATTGCACCGGAATTACTGTCAGCAACGGAGCAATCCCGGAAGTGGAATGTTGTGGATATAGACTAAGATCGACTCAACTTTTGGAGAAACGCAACCCGATGTCATGCTGCGGTGGCCAATCATTAAACCTGAGATCAGACTAGTCAGTGTGTTTTGAGGCGGTGTGAGAGTCCCATACAGGAAACAGGAAACATCACTGCCTCTATCACTGCCACAAGAAAGTTTTAAAACACTGTGAGTGGAAAAAAATGGCCATGCACTGAATTGCCTGGGAGTACAAGCTGAATGTTTTCTGCAACAACAAAGCACTCGCTATGTCTCACTCCTCTCTTTTCTTTCTCTCTCTCCCCTGTGAAATTAAGCTGCCTTTAAGTGCGGTCGGAAAAGTCAAGATCTATAAACGATCTGACGGACAACAGTAGTCGTGAAATATAAAGTCTACTTCTGCTACATTGGGGGGGGGGGGTTAAAGAACACAACAGGACATCACACAAATGGGCCGTGTTAATTGACACTCCCGCCGCCGCATAACCCTGCAGGAATTCTTTGGCGAAATTGGTATCTTACCCCAAAGTAGTTGTTTGGAACTAAGCCCTCCCTGCCGCAGAGCGAGGCCCACCACCAGTCCGAGCCTTCAGCTTTCTGCAGGATGGTGACCATGTCTCCCTCTCTGAAGCTCAGCTCGTCGGCTGCCTGAGCCGGGTAGCTCCACAAAGCATACAGCACCCCACTGTTCTCCGTCCCCATGGCAACCTCCACCCCTGGTGTTACAAACAAGAAAGGAGAAATATTCAAGTTTAGCACTCACAGTCCCAGAGAGGAATAGCTTAAATTCATGATAAGGGAGACCAGTGGTATTTCTTAACTATGTTTGGTCTCCCTTATTGTCTGAACTATGAGCTGAGTCATAATAATAATAATAATTAATACTGTTATACACTCTGTTGTTAGAACACACATTACACACAGGCCTGAATTACACACACATGCTGGTGTGAGTTAGAAAGAGCAGACAACAACCACCAGGCTACAGGGTCTTGTCCTGAACGATAGACTAGCAGAGCCAGTGTAATGTGTTTACTAGCGATCACGTGCCGTCAGTGAATGGTTACGTCCGTTTTGGTGAGCCCAGAGGGAAAAAATGCCATTTTAAAAATAGCCTACATTAACGGTAGCTAGCTAACGGGAGACTACAGAGAAAGTGTGATATTTTTATGTCCGTTTTGGAGCATGTACAAAAAGCCTCAGTGATTGTAGAGTGCATGTCCGCTCGTGGTGTGAACCGCGAGCGGACATGTGCGCCACTCGGCAGAAAAGGGAGAAAGAAAAAAAGAGTCTGCCGCTGTCCAGAGCAACAGAGGGCAAATATTTCAGTCGGAACCAAAATTTGCATTCTAATCCGGTCCGAATACTACCGTTTGCGCAGGAACCGGTTCTATAGAGGAACCAGGTTTCGGTACCCAACCCTCAGCCGAGGAAAGTAACTATGCCGTACTTCAATACAACTGTAAGCTTACAAAAATACTCAATTAAAAGTACCTAGGTACTTTTATGTCCTAGTATTTACATTTTCTCCTACTTGCCTACGTTGTACTTCTCTATTTGTATAGCTTTAGTTACTTTGCATAGTCATATTAATTATACAAAGTATTATGAATAATCTATGATGTATTAGTGGATAAAGACATTATTGATCCAGTGGTGAAATTCACAAGCTACCTGCCAAGTCAAACTTCTGCTGTTATTTTGGTGAAAGTAACTCAAAAGTAATGCAAAAGTAGTGTAAAGCATTACAATTCAGAGTCAGTAATATTGTAATATAACTAATTACTATCCAATGACAGTAGCTAGTAATCTATAATGTATTATATTTTGGAAGTAACTTGCCCAACACTGACTGTGAGTAGCCTAAGATATTTTATCTGTGGGAAATTAGCCGGGGTGCACACAATGTAGCTATATACAGAGTGGAATTTTATTCATTTTACGCGCTCATGTTTAACAGAAGTTATTAAGTAGCCTGCAAATTAAACATTTAATAGCATTTCAGTTTGGGTTTTGACCTTTCGATGTGAAACATTATCCACATAAATGTTAAAATAAATTATATGGTGTATCAGCGGATATACATATTTTTTCATAATCACAGTCATAGACGTACGACAGTAACTGAAGTGGAAACTTTTGGTGAGTTTTGGCACTTTTCAGTAAGAATTCGCCACGTCGAGCCAGACAAGACACTCTCACGTCAAGTTCATTTTTATACATCACATCGTGTGTGTGCATCTATTCCCTTAAGTTACTTTGAATGACAATATTGGCCAAGAGCCATACATGTAAACTTGAGTTTTACGATGGGTATTTCAGCATCAGCTACATTATGTGCATGTGTGTGAGTTACTGATGGAAGACTAAGCTCAAACCCATCACATTTAACATTTAGAACAGCTGAAAGAGCAAAGGTCAGAGCAACTGTCAAATGGTGTCATTTTATGATTCATTCTATTATGTTTGACTTTTAGCATTTAATAGGACAGTGTCATAGGGTGTGTGTGCGTGTGTGTGTGTGTGTGTGTGTGTGTGTGTGTGTGTGTGTGTGTGTGTGTGTAATGCCTCACCTCTAAGGAAGTTCTCACATTCCTCAAACCCGACAGCGTAAGGATCACACTTCTGGGAGGCGGTAGCGCCGTCGCTCTCCGTCATGGCCATGACAGCAGCTCCGTTCCTCACCAGAAACTCACACAGAGGACGGTCGTTACACGAGGCTGCACAATGCAGCGGCGTCCTGGGGGCCAAACAACAGCAGTTAACACATGTAGGAGTACCGACGATTTTTTATCATTGTCGCGATATCAACTGCCGCAATAAACCCATCGTGAAAGGCTTTGACATATGGTGAAAGAAAATGTAAATGGGAACACTTTAATATCTCTTTATTTATCACAAGTAGTGTCATTATCATGATATTCAACAACGTTATTGCATATTTTCCTCATATAGTGCAGCCCTAACTAGTGCCACAATGCCAGTAAAAAAACCCTAATATTTCCCAAACAGTGACGCTAACTATGAATAAATAATGCATGGTTCTGCTGCACTGCTAGCAAAACATGGACAGGTCTGTGAAAGGACGGCCATGTTTAGCGTAAAGCAGACGAAGAAGCGACACCAAACACCTCAACTACCACAAAAAAGGCAAAAAACAATATGTTGTGGTGACCACAATTCAATCTAAAAAATGAAAATATTGCTATCTACAAAACGGGAGTCCTGCAGAAAAAGTTTGGAAACTACTGGCTTAAATTAACATGACACCATTTATGTACTGAGTTATACAAAACCTTCAGAGGAGGCCAAAGACAATGAGGGAGGCATCGGTGGAAGAAGATCCTTTACTAAAGTAAAGTACTAAAAACACACTGTCATACTACAAGTAAAAGCCCTGCATTTCAAACCATTACTTAAGTAATAATATCTAAATATCAGCAAAATGTACTTAAAGTATCAAAAGTAAAAGTACTGCAGTAAAATGTGCCCTGTGTTTAATATATGATGGTTCTGGATTCAAATTCCTGCATTAATGTGAATGTTGTATTTGACTGCTGTTGTTATTTAAAAGGGGCTGTTCCCGGCATTCAGCACCATAAAATAACAGCAGGCAAATATTATGCTAAATATTATTCTATGTAAAGAAATAGTGGACTAATGGCGTCCTGAGCAGAGAATAAAGTCACACTCCGTCTGTGTGGGCTGGCGCGCTCTGCTGCGACTCGGGCTACCTCGTGCTGTTGCCTCATTGTTTTTGTTCATTTTGTGTGGTTGTATGTGGCTTCTAATGAACTTTTGGTGTTTTTATCCCAACACAATGCTGTTTTTACTGAGAGGACTGCTTGTGATCCCAATTGTTTGGCTTGTATGCCACTCCACGGCAGCGGGCCAGGGCACTATGCCGACCGTGCTCCTGAGCTACACCCAGGACCAGCTCCTGCTTCTGTGGCCCAGTCACACGCCTGCCCCTCAGCTACCGAGGGAGCTGCTTGCCCGAAGTCCGACGGCAGGTTGCAGTGGACGGACGCGGAAGAGGGGGAAACGCGGCGGACAGCTAGATGTAAGGAGAGGGAACATTTTGAATCCCACTGCTTGACTATGAACAATAACAAACTCTGGGACTCTGTAAAAGCTATGACAAACATAGCACCAACTAAGATGTGTATTAATGTGATAAATGAGAGGGATAAAGCAAATGAGTTGAATAATTTTTTCTGTACATTCGAAAAACAAGAGACTTCTCTCAAGAGCAAAAAGCAGCTCTAGATGGTGTACCTGCATTGAACTCTGTGAAAATCTCCATTGACCAGCATGTTGTGGAAAGACTTTTTTCATGCATCTGCCCCAGGAAGGCCTCTGGACCAGATGGCATCTCTGGGCACCTATTGAAATCTTGCAGCAAAGAGCTGGCAGAGGCATGGTGCCCCATCTTCCAGAAGTCTCTAGATGTTCACTCTGTTCCCTCTATCTGGAAAAACTCTACTATTATTCCAGTACGTAAAAAAGCAAGCTGCAAAGACAATAATGACTACTGTCCTGTAGCACTTACGTCACTTGTGATTACGTGTTTTGAGAAAATGATCATACAGTCTTTTAGATCCCTTTCAGTTTGCATATAAGAGTAACTGAAGCACAGATGACGCTATCATTGCTGTGACACATAGTATTAACAGACATTTAGAGGATTCTACCTCATACCCACGCCTCCTTTTCATTGATTTTAGCTCAGCTTTTAATACGCTGCAACCACATCTGTTAATTAAGAGGCTGAATGATTAGTGATTAGATAAGTACACCCCCTTTTTATCAAATGGTATCATTCGTTCTTAACCAGTTGTAGACAGCAGGTCAGCGTTAATGGGACTCTATCTGAACCTAAAATGTTGAGCACAGAAGCCCCCCAGGGCTGCGTCAGCTCACCTGTCCTTTTCACTTTATACACAGATGAGTGTAGAAGTTTTTATCCAAATAATCATGTAATTAAATTTTCTGACGACACTGCAATTTTATTAGTCTGACGTCGTCATACTCAGATTCTATGTAGTCAGAATCTGAGTCTGATACTGCTCCATAGGACTGTGATTATGGGGCGTGTTTCAACCCAACCAGGAAAGAAAATGCCTCTGCACTCAATTGGATAGACCTCCAACCAATCAGAGCAACGGAGTATGCTTCTTAGCGACCATTGGGGCCAGCTGATAAATTAAACTTTTGCCGAATCCCGTAGCAAGGACGGCAAAAACATCTTTCCGATCGACAAATGCCTCGTTCGCGGTTCTCTGTTCCTCTTTTAAAATGAATGCGTTGTCGATATCTTCTATAACAGTCGCGATGGCGGAATCTACACATCTCAATTCTCCAGCGGCAGCCATCTTTGTTGTAAACAAATTCAACCCAAGCGCTCTTTGGTGACGTGGTTGATTACGTTACTGTTGATCATCTGTCCGTCATCGTATAAAGCCCACCCTGACAATTTGATTGGTCCGAACAGCTCTGCTTGGAGCATAGGTGCTCCACAACGGATCAAGTCCAGACCGAACTTCCCGACCTCAAATGTTGTGGGCGGGGCTAAGTTTGGCTGGCAACCAGGCTACAATTTTTTCTCTGCTGAAAAAGAACTGTGACCCGTCTGATTATTTTATGGAAATCCAAAAGTTTGTGAATTGGTGCGATGATAACCACCTTGTTCTAAACGTTTCCAAGACTGAAGAGATGGTGTTTGACCCTCGGGGAGTTGGTGACCACAGGCCTGTGGTCATCCACAACCAAACCATCACTCAGGCACACTCATACAAATATCTTGGTGTTTATATTGACAAGTCACTAACCTGGAGCACACATGTCGACAGACGGTTGCATTTCTTACATCGTTTGCGAATTCATGGCTTCAATAAAAAATGTATGTTGATATTTTATCAAGCAGTCCTGGAGAGCCTGGTCAGGTACAGTATTACAGCTAGGTTTGGCAACCTCCCTGTGCAGTTGAAAACTAAACTGTTACAACTGATTGATACTGCCTGGAAGATCATCGGTGTTAAAGAGCACTTATCCATGCAAAGTATTTATGAACAGGCTTCTTTGCGACAAGCAAATAGAATTGTTAGCGACACATCTCACGTTCTGTACACACAATATGAGCTGCTTCCATCCGGTAGGAGGTTTAGAGTTCCTCGCTGCAGACTTAACTGTTTCAAAAACTCATTTATCCCAGTGTCTGTTAAGCTCCTAAATAGCCGCAAGTAAAAGGCAGAACAGGCCTGCATGACAATGACGATTTGTAATTGTTGTACTTGTGATCTCTCAAGTACTCTTTTTATATTTATTTTATTTATTTATTTTGAGTAATGTTTAACTAATGCATTGCATGACACCATGTTGGGTTTTATACACCATCAGGACCATAGTACGGTCTGTTGTATGGCAGTGTACAGTATCTGTTGTTTGTACATGCTGTCTGTGTTTATTTGATTTTACTATAGTTTGGGTTAAGTGCCCAAGACAAATTTCCCATGATGTAGGACAATAAAGTTAATCTTAATCTTGTGTGGTAATCTGAGTTTCTCTGTTCTTTCTTTCGAACGCCAGCCCAGCCGCGTTTGCATGTGAGTGCACGTGGCCGCGAAAAGACGTAGGTATGTCACGTATTGGAGAATGGTCTGTGAGAGCCATAGAGAGGCAATCCTAGTCACTGTTTTTTTCAGTATTTCCAGTACAGCCTATGTAAGTTTATTTTTTTAGATAATTTTTTGGGCATTTCTGCCTTGAATCATCAGCACAGCTTAGATATGAAAGGGGAGAGAGAAGGGGAAGACATGCAGAAAATTGCCACAGGTTGGTTTCAAATCCTGGGCCTCTGCATCAAGGAATAAACCTCTACACATGGGCACGCGCTCTACCAACTGAGCTACCCAGCTAAAGGTCCCACCTTTAAAGTTGTTCTAATCTGAACTCGTTTATGTTCTGTTGACTAGTTTAATCTACAGCAATACATCATGACGTGCGCTAGCTTGAGTTATAGTTCCGTAATGGCGGCGGAGAAAGATGCGGTCTGTTGTGGCAACGCTGCCGAATATCCAGAAGTTAAAGCCCGAGCTAGAACAATATTTGCTGAGTTGTGTTGGTGGCCGTGATGTTGTGGCCCTCCTCCCCATGGGGTTCGGGAAAAGTTTGATTTACCAGCTCGCTCCGTTAGTGGTGAAGGAGTTGGCTAAGGCTAACGCTAGCGATGCTAAGCCGATTGTTGTTGTCGTCTCCCCTCTTGTAGCCTGGTCCTACCAGACAGTACGTAGGAGGGCGGAGCCATGCTACCAAAGTGGCTCTGGGCAGATCCAATAGTTTTAAACTTCAACAGAGTACCCGCCTTCAAGGAAGTTAACACTTGTCAATGGAGAGTGGCCAGACTCTCTGGACAGATGACATGTATGAGAGTCTGGCATAATCTATGTGATACGAGATTATTTTAAAAGACTTTATTTAGCTTAAGAAGGAGGAGAACTTTCTCAACACTTCATCTTTCAGTTTATCACAAACATTCAAAATCCAAATCACCATATTTGGAGATACATGGTTTTAGGGCATAAATATTGTAGAAGCAGATATTTACCAGCCGTGGCTGTCTGGTGCGCTGACATTGGCTCCAATGCGAACCAGGAAGTCCACCACATTGTAATGGCCGCCACAGATGGCATTGTGAAGGGCAGTGATGCCTTCATCATTGGGTTGGCTGGGGTCGTTCATCTATGAATCAGAATCAAAACAAATACTTTATTCATCCCCTCAGGGGAATTGTTTAGTTGCAGTTGCTCACAGTCAACTTCAAGGTAAAAATAAGAGTAAGAAAAGAGCTAGTCAATCAGTGTATAAAGTAACAAAGTAGTCTCGCATTGCCAGACCTTCCTCCACAGCGAGGAGGAGGGTCTGGCTAGTCCACACAGCATCATGGGAGAACAATGTGAAAGAAAGAGGAAGGTAACGGACATCCGGCCAAAAATGAGGGACATACGGCGCAATTTCACCGGAGCAATCCCGGAAGTGGAACGTCATGGATATAGACTAAACATAAAGTTACATAAAGTTACATAGCTACAGTGCAGTCCAGTCCAGTTTTGCAACACTAAGAGTGCAACACTCAGAGGAAGGAGTTATATAGAAAGATATGTTACACAGAGTGGATTCATCATTAATTATGTTACAAGCATTTCTGTTCTCAGATATTTTTACACTGTTACATAATCAAGGAAGTGTGTGATGTTAAATGAATATGATTCTCTGTCTATGTCTATTGTAACTGGCTTATCCACTTTATCCTTCTTTCCAAACTACTGTCAGGATCACCTTTAGCCAGCTCTTAACCCCTAAAATGGAAGCTGTTGTACGTGCATGAGCAACTTCAGAAATGAGTTTCCAATAAAGGAAAGCAGGCTCAGCAAACCTTCCCAGAGGGAATGAAAGGTAAATATGTTATATAATATATTTTTCAGTGATTCCTAAAGTCTGAATCCATAATTGGAGCACCAGCTTTGGCACTACACTTTACTGTATCAGCAGAGTTTGCAGTTTTGTGCATTGTATCGGAGAGCTGCAGCAGGAGAAGTTAACAATAACTGTTTTCAAGTGCGTTCTCGACGTGGAACATGATACACCAAGTATACTCCTCTACTGGCAGGGGTGAATCAGCTATTTTTAGCAGATTTACTGGCAGGGTTCAAAACGACCAGCTACTCAATAGATTACCATTGTTTGTTTGGCTGGTGGGTGAAGCAAATCTACCAGCCACTTCTATATATTTCACCAGCATTTGGCTGGTAGATGGTGCTAATTTTTTTGTTTACTGGTGTTTAAAGAACTTGCATATACACGCAAATTTTGGTGGAAAAAGGGTATTAGTTCAGACTGAGAATGCACATCACATGTCAGTCAGTCAGTGTGACATTTATTTCATTGGTAAAGAAGAACATAACATGGATTTTGGACATTTTCTGCTTTCGCTCCGTTTTGCTGGAAACGGATATGATGTAGTTGCAGTTGGCAGTACCGTAGAAACAGAAAATATTGAGGTGAACAATTGGTAAAAAAACAAATATAAAAATGTGTAATGTGTACAGTAGGATGTTCCAGGCAGGTGATTGGTCCCAGCTTCCCACACCGTGGTTTAAAAGGCAAGCTTCTCCCAGTTCCCACGGACTCTCCTCTCTTTACTCCCATGTGAAAATGTTCATTCATATACTGTACCAGCCCAGTTTCGGTAAAGGTGGGTAGCATTTCGATTTAACCCTTTTTTATTTTTTTTATTTGGTTGGTGAATTATCTTTTGGTTTCTCTTATTTTGGGTAGGTAAGTTTAGGTTGTTGCACTTAGTTCCTGTTCTTTATTGTTTTGCTGTTAACCCAGAAGCCTGAAATGGAAGTGGGAGTCTCATACTTCCCCTACAGGCTCGTAACAATTTCCCAAAAATGAATTACAAAACCCTTTTTATGAGAAAAGGGGTACATCTGGGAAACAATGTAACCAAAAGGACAAATGAAACGTGCATTATTGCCTTTATTCAATGAGTTAATTCATCTTTATCTTTTAATAAATCTTTATCCTCAACAAATTTTATATAACTCATCTTTACATATTGGATTTGTTTTGGGCAGATTTCTTTGAATCAATTTCACCCTTGATGTTTAAATATGTTATGATGTTGCTTCCCTTACTGAATCAAAAGCTTCATATTTACTAAAGTAAAAATGATTGGTGCAATGTGTTGAGTATTTTAGGTCAATTACTATTACTAGTAAGTAGTAGTAGTTTAGCTTCAGTAGTACAAAGTAGTTGCAGTGACAGTATATATATATATATATATATATATATATATATATATATATATATATATATATATATATATAAATAAATAAAGGAGGGCTGCTCCATCTTAGTCGATTAGTCAAATGTTTTTTTCTTAGTTGACTAAGATTTTCGTTGATTAGTCATCTTTGATGCTTATTCATGCTAAATGATTTATTTCCGAGAAACTTATGAGCACATCTCCGGTAAACACAGGATTTAAAGTGCTGCTTTTGCATATTTTTTTTGTGGAGAAACTCAACTTTACAGATGGTAAATGGACTGCATTTATATTGTGCTTCTCTAGTCTTAACGACCCCTCAGAGCTGTCAGATCTGGTGATTAAATCAACTAATCCATTAGTCGAAAAAATCATATACTGTAGATCACATAGAGTGTCAGTACACACACACACACACACACCTCTTGCACGGCCCGCTGCACTATCTCCAGTTCTCCGACCAGCGCTCCGTCCAGCAGCAGGACCAGCGGGCTGAGTCGCGCTCGCCTCCCAGAAGATGTCTGCTCCCGCTTGGACCGCCGCAGGATGGAATGGTAGCTCTGGAGGGACAAACAGGATGCCAGCTTGAATAAAGAAAAAACGCTTGACTAGAGAGATTGTAATCCAACACAGCAATATACAAATCTGAAATTAGCTGTTTTATAATGAGAATTGTTGCCAGATAATGTCAGGGTTTTTCCTGCATAGAGGGATTTTTGGCGCCCCTCACGTTGACTGTGAGAATTGAGAATTGAGAATAAAAATAGCAATTCAAATCCTCTCTAAATGTGTTTAAGAGCAATTTACCAAACAACTGTTTAAACAAGCAGAACATTAACTTGAATATGAGAGCTAATCCCAGTTTTATCTTCAGAGTCAGGCTGTACCGGTCACTTCTGGTGATTTATTTAAAGTGACTATATGTAACTGTTTAATGTTTCTGAAGCGCTGTCATTTTTCATACAAGGGACTTAAATAACCTGTAACAGCATATGAGACGAACAGTGAAAAGAACGCTATTTTTATTTAGTTTTTATTAAAGGACAATTTCAGTGCAAAAATGAACCTAGGGGTTAATAACATATGTGTACCGAGTCGACAAGGGCGTAAATCCCAGGGGGGTCGGGGGGGTCAGGACCCCCCCCTTCTCAGGGTTGTCCCCCCCTAGAAATATCATTAAAACAATGCTGTGTATTGTAAATAACATAATGATGTATACTTAAAATATCTGTGTAAGTAGTAAAACAATACAAACCCCAAACAATGCTTTTTAAGTTTAGAAACATTTTGAGTCCCCCCTCCCTTGCCTCCCAGTGGTTTGGTCCACTGCCTGCTGTACGTTAGGATCTGCCCTCTGTAACGTTAGCTAGCTTGTTTAATAGCTTGTTGGATAGAAATGCACCCACTACAACTAACGTTACCACGGCGATAAGCCTAACTGACATTAGGGTTAATATTGAAGATCTCCAGTTGTGTTTGAAGTGGCTGATCAGTGGGTTTGCTGCAGTTAAATATATATCCTCTGTCCCAGACCAAACCTAATATTTATGTGGAGAACGCAAGTATTTTTGTGGCTTGGAGGACACGTGTCCTCTACGAGTAGAATTGTGGCTGTATTATTTGTGTCCCTTTCAAAAATTGCTCTTCAGAAATTTTATGTTTATTGTCCCCCCCCTACTGTTAGACCAGATTTACGCCCATGCGAGTCGACTGTTCTCTGGGACATGTTTTCATGAAACAAGCTACCGCAGACCGGTGATTAGCTTGTAACGCTAGTAGTCAGGGCAGAGGGTAAATCACTATTTCTACACCACTAACCAGGCTCAAAATAGCACCACACTTCAACGGTAGCATAATGAGGATCCCCCACAAACCAAAGCACTTTGTAAGTGTACAGACAGTTTATTAAAAAGATAGATTATAAAGACAGTATGTTTACATGCAGGCGCCATCTTGGAAAACAGTCATGACCAGTGGAACCACGAACGCAGTGTTTGAGCTATGTTATTGGTTACTGGTTACACAGCGTTTGTCGCAGCAGTAAACATGCGACAAACATGAACACTACTGTCTTTATAATATATCTTTTTAAAAAACTGTCTGTACACAGTTCTGCTTCGGTTTACATGTAGGGACCCTCATTATGCTACCGTTGAAGTGTGGTGATATATGCCAACCCAAAGGCCCATCCTGAGCCAGGAAAAAAAAACCTGAATAACAGTGGTACAGTGGTAACATAAAGAATTCACCTTTACAGTGCGTTAAATGCATCTCAATTAATTATTAATGCTTAATGTTGCTTCATCACGTTTTCAACCAATCTAAAAGCAATTATTTTGACAGTTTGACACATTTCTGCTTGTCCAGTTGCTCGACGCCCATTCCTTACTCTGAAATCATTGAGCATGGTGGATGTAGGTAGAGGCGCAGGAGGTGTAGCAAAGTCCTCTCCGTCTGAGGAGCTGCTGCTCTCGCTACCTGGCTTCCTGCGAAAAAGCTTGTTGATGAGACTTTTGTACTGGTTGGGCTGGTAGAGGGAGGCCCTCTTCAGGGGCTGGGACTGGTCCACGGAGCCCCGTCTCTTCAGGGCCCGGGGGATCTCTGCCCGCAGGCGGAGCAGCTCCTCCAGGTCCGGGATGTCCTGGCTCTGTGCCTCGGGCCCCACCACCGGCTGCAGCCTGGTGGGGCTGAGGGGCCGGGGGGCAGGGGGGGCACCCTCACTGCTGTCCTCTGGCATGCTGGGATTCTCCGAAATCACAGGCATGTGATGAACATTGACCAGCCGCTCTAACTCTGCCTCTATATCGCCTGAGTTCAGCACTGCAAAGACATATACCAAAGCACATTTTGAACACAACGTTACAAAGAGTGAGTATAGAGAACGTGTGCAGATGTTAAATATTAGGAATGTACTGATGCATCGTGAATTAGTTAGAAAACAACATAAATGTGTTAAGATTACAACCGGCTGAGAAAAAAAACGGCCTAGGGTGTTTGACTTCAGACGTCACTACGTGTTCTTAGTTTGTTTATTTAAAAAGATTTTTTTCTATTTATTTTGTTATGGGATTTGTTTTAAAAATTTAAAAAATAAAATGATCCGTGAGTAACCATATGGTTACTTCTCTCATTAAATCACTCAATAAATGTGTTTTACCGTCAGCGTATACAGCTGGCTGTCTCAGCTCGGGTGGCTGTTGCAGTGGTTGCTGGGGAACAGGTTGGTGGAAGAATTCCCTCGGAATGGGTACAGGCGGTTGGTACGGGGCCATGCCCCCTTCTCCTCCCAGGACTCTGGACATGGCTCCCCAGTGGGGGTTTTGGAGGCGCATGATGACGGAGAGAGGGATGGGCTTGCGCTGGCGGGACTGAGTAGAAGTTGGGGGAATGGAAATACGGGAGATGATGGGCTGAGGGGGGTAAGGGGAGGAAACATCTGGAGGTACTGCTATACGAGTGTTACGGGGCAGAGAACCATGGGGAAATGTGAGAGATGGAGAACGAGGATCCTGGAAAGGAAAAAAAGAAAAGAAAAGAGGGTTACATTCTGATCTAATCCCCATCCAGTGAATCAGGTGACTGCATAAGTGTCTCATAGGACCAAATAAATTTTCTCAGCGAGTCACTCTGGCATTGAGTAATGGTGCTCATTAACTATGCCCTTGTAGCCAAACTACACCAATCACATCAGTGTATCTGATGTAGGCGGGCCAGAGGCGAGCTAAACAGATGACGACAGCGCAACGACGTCAAAGTCATTAGTAAACATTGCAAGATGGCTACGGATGAACACCAGTTTGTTTGAAACGGCTTTGGCCACTACAATGAACGAGTTGGACTTGGCTTTTTTATCTAAAAGAGGAACAGAAGACGGCGCTCCAATCGTTCCTTTGCAAGAAGGAAGTTTTTGCTGTTTTGCCGACCGGATATGGCAAGAGTTTAATCTACCAGTTAGCTGCGCTGGTAGCTAAGAGTTTAATCTACCAGTTAGCTCCGCTGGTAGCTAAGAGTTTAATCTACCAGTTAGCTCCACTGGTAGCTAAGAGTTTAATCTACCAGTTAGCTCCGCTGGTAGCTAAGAGTTTAATCTACCAGTTAGCTCCGCTGGTAGCTAAGAGTTTAATCTACCGCTGGTAGCTAAGAGTTTAATCTACCAGTTAGCTCCGCTGGTAGCTAAGAGTTTAATCTACCAGTTAGCTCCGCTGGTAGCTAAGAGTTTAATCTACCAGTTAGCTCCGCTGGTAGCTAAGAGTTTAATCTACCGCTGGTAGCTAAGAGTTTAATCTACCAGTTAGCTCCGCTGGTAGCTAAGAGTTTAATCTACCAGTTAGCACCACTGGTAGCTAAGAGTTTAATCTACCAGTTAGCTCCGCTGGTAGCTAAGAGTTTAATCTACCAGTTAGCTCCGCTGGTAGCTAAGAGTTTAATCTACCAGTTAGCACCGCTGGTAGCTAAGAGTTTAATCTACCAGTTAGCTCCTCTGGTAGCTAAGAGTTTAATCTACCAGTTAGCACCGCTGGTAGCTAAGAGTTTAATCTACCAGTTAGCTCCGCTGGTAGCTAAGAGTTTAATCTACCAGTTAGCTCCGCTGGTAGCTAAGAGTTTAATCTACCAGTTAGCTCCGCTGGTAGCTAAGAGTTTAATCTACCAGTTAGCTCCGCTGGTAGCTAAGAGTTTAATCTACAGTTAGCTCCGCTGGTAGCTAAGAGTTTAATCTACCAGTTAGCTCCACTGGTAGCTAAGAGTTTAATCTACCGCTGGTAGCTAAGAGTTTAATCTACCACTAGTAGCTAAGAGTTTAATCTACCAGTTAGCTCCTCTGGTAGCTAAGAGTTTAATCTACCAGTTAGCTACGCTGGTAGCTAAGAGTTTAATCTACCAGTTAGCTTCACTGGTAGCTAAGAGTTTAATCTACCAGTTAGCTCCGCTTTCAGATTTGGGTCTGAATTTTCAGGCTATTAGGCAAGGGAAATTTCATCTACAATACCAATTTTGCTTGGATGTAAAAGAGATTCTTGGAATTGTACAAGCAAGAAGCAACCCTCAGATATTTTTTTGTGGTGCACCAGGTTAACGTTTACATTAAGAATTGACCCCCAAAAAGGGCGTAAATTCACCACAACAATGGTGAAAAGGCATATATTAAAAGATAGATGTCTGGATTTTATTAACAGGGTACCCCCAGGTTTCCACAGGTTAAATTTAAGACTTTTTAGGACCTTTTCGAATGAAATTTAATACCAACTTCATGGCCATACTGGCAAAAGTATATAGGATGTTACGGAATTACAGAAAGGATTTAAGGCTATAAAAATAGTTATTTACCATGTACTTTAATTTAATACAACATTTCATTATAGTACATACATGCTTTGTGACGAAACAATGGAGTTATTTAATCATATGAAAAGGACAATACAAATTGAAAACCTTTGTGAACTAAATGTAGGACTTTCTAAAGAAATGTACGACTTGTAAGTCCTTATTTTTGGGGTATTACATTTAATATGTTTACAAAAGACTTTTAAGACCCTGCGGGACCCCTGATCAATCAACATCAGATCCCTCAAACAAAGATCGATTTTAACTGGAGAATCGATTATTTTAAGTCAGCCCTATAGACAGTGTATCACACCGCTTTCAGCAGTTTTTATGTTTTTGAGTTCATGAGGCTAGTGAAACTCCCAACCCAGCACACAGTCTGTTACCCTGATCTTACCTGTGGAGCCCAATGCAAGGTAACTTGCAGTAACTCCCATTCTGCGGATATCTGTAGCTTCTTAAGAACTTAAGGGAATGGCTTTGGGCTATCACAGAAGCCAAACAATTAAATCTCTCACAGTACCTAACTGAAACCCTCTCTGATAACACCACCCACCTTTTTGGGGCTTGGGGCCAGAGGAGGTCCATCCAGGTTGGATTCTCTCCAGCTGCTGTTTGGCACAGACGGCCGTAGCCACTCTGTCTCTTTAACAGGAAAGTGTTGAGTTAGAAAACAGTAGCAGTGCTACTCAGGTCTTCTTCCCAAATGGTTTGTCCTGGACTCATTTTACAATTTCACAGTTTTTCTTTACAACATAAAAGTTGAGAAAGTAGCGGAAATCAACCAACTGTCATAGGCGTGGTGAGGTTTCTTCTCGTAGGACACGTCCAGATTTGTCTCATTCCATTTTCCAGAGCTCTTTTGTTGCTGCACACCCTCATCTGGGGTGAGAGAGATTAAGATAGATTAAGAGAGTGACAGAGAGAGCGAGAGAGAGAGAGAGAGAGAGAGAGAGAGACAGACAGAGAGAGGGGAAATAAGGTCACAAAAAACAGAGGGCCAGAAAGACGGAGTAAATTACAAAAGGAAGCTTCAGTATTGCATTACTTTACAGGCCAGTATTCCTCCAAGACTTTTTATTTGTGGCAGTGATGAATATCCGAAAAAGCACTGTGACTTTAAACCCAGAGTGAGGCAATTCTTTTAGTGGGTTGGCTGGTCTATTTTCATAGTTAAGCTTTGTTTAGATGTTCAAAAATATTTTCTTTGACCGACTGGAGAGACTACTATACTGTATATCTCTAAACAACATTGGCAGCATTTCCTTTTTGTTTTTGCCAAAGTTCAGTTACACCAAAAGTCAGCTTCTGTTTGAGCTTCAGTTTGAGGTTCATTAAGATAACAGCAGACTTACTGGTAGTTATTATTACTACTACTGTGATAGGCAGCATTGCTGACCATGCTCCCCTGACGTGCAGTATCTAAATACGGTGTTTAACAATACAAAAACCTGATTGATCACCAAATTAGAAAAGATCCACACTGACTATGAGTAGCTGTGGTATAACAATGAGGGACGGTTCAGAATTTCAGGTTCAGATGGCTCATTTTCATCCCGTTGACTTAGTAGTACCAGCTTCATGCTGAAACAGCACTTCAATGACATCTGTACCTGAAACATCCACCCCAAGACAATACGTTTTTTGAAACATAACAATGCTGGTCATATTGTAAATATAACTGTTTCTTTTATATACAGATATGTTCATCTTTCAGGTTTCCCAGCTGGCCTGAGATTCAGGGGGCGGAGCCAGACGTTGTAAACATTCGTGGCTCAGCCCAAACCTAGGGGTGGGAGGGTCCGGTGGAATGCTCCATTTACAGCAGCTATAGGCACTATTTCTCAAGCAATTTGATAATAGAATGCCTAAAAATCTGTACAACATGCTGTTTTGTATCTAACTGTTCTCCAACTGTCTTCATCATTCTGAAACCAGAACACAACTAATGTTGAGGATGACTCATTTTAACTCCTGCATTACACTGATCTTTTTTTTTTTTAAAGCTTATTTTTTGGGCATTTTTAGGCCTTTATTGACAGGACAGCTGAAGACATGAAAGGGGAGAGAGAGGGGGGATGACATGCAGCAAAGGGCAGCAGGTCGGAGTCGAACCCGGGCCAGCTGCTGAGCTATCCGGGCTCCCAGCATCACTGATCTTGAAACCTATCTTAAGCAGAGTTCAAAGAATGAACGGCGATATTTCATCAGTAATAGAACTTTTGCTTCGTTAAATTTGCCGCTCCGGTCAGAGAGACTGAAGTTATTTTGAAAACCTAAAATATTTGGGTCTGGAATATATATATATATATATATATATATATATATATATATATATATATATATATATATATATATATATATATATATATATTTCTATTGGTTTTCAGTTGGCCCACAACATCTGTTGTGTTTTAACTGTTTTAACTCTAGTCACTTACCAGGTTGCCTGAAACCGCCAAAGTTGCGAGGCAGCGTATTGGACATTAGGTGATTGAAAGACAAAGGAGAGTGGCTTCTGTCGGAGCGAGGCGACCTGCGACCCATCTGGCTGCTGTCGTACGGGCTCAGCAGGTTGGAGGCCGGGAGGCCCGAGGCGGACCTAGGTGGCTGGTCAAAGGAAGCAGCTGTGGGGTTCGGAGAAGTGCTTCTATCCTTGTAGCTGATGGAGACTTGTGGGCTCCTTTCGTAACTAGAGGGGGAGTAACGCCTCGGGGTATGAGGCGACAGTTTGGGGCTCTGCTGCCCCAACAAGAAGCTGTCAGATCCAGTTGGAGGAAGTGGAGAGTGGGCCTCCCTATGGATCTTGGGAGATGAGAGTGAGCCGGTGGAGAAGACCGGAGCGGAGGTGGTTTTATTGCTGGAGAAAGCAGAGTCCATGGGATAAAAAGTGTTTGTGCTCGGGGAGATAGGCTTAGAGCTGGAGCTGCCATTACTGCTGCCACCTGACTGTCTGGTAGTGAGGGAGGTGTTGGACAGCATGGTGGACTGAGGCTTCTCTCTGGAGACTGAAGAGCTGGTCTGAAGGGTAAAAAGTATCTGTTAGAAATAAATACTATAAGGAATTAGGGCTGCAACTAACGATTATTTTCATTGTCAAATAATCTGTCGATTATTCTCTTGATTATTCGATTGGTTTGGTCTATACAATGTCAGAAAATGATGAAAAATGTGGATCAGTGTTTCCCAAAGCCCAAGATGACATCCTCAAATGTCTTGTTTTGTCTCCAACTCAAAGATATTCAGTTTACTGTCACAGAGGAGAGAAGAAACTATGCAAATTTAAAACCAGGTTTGTTTTCAACTCAAACCAATGAATCAATTATATAAAATAGTTGGCGATTAATTTAATAGTTAAAGCGATTAATCTTCACAGCTTCAAAAGGAATGACTACATTAATGTGCTGGGTAGTAAAAATGCACATATTTTGATTTTAACAAGGATAAAACAACACTTAATTTCTTGGCATTCAACAACTGCTGCGCCAACGGGTCTTTGATAGTCCACCAATGGCTTACCCCCATTTTCCACCAGGAGCGCCTGCGTTACGTTCCGGCTGTGCCACGGTTTCGTTCCGTCCTCTGCCACGCGCCATACCACACTGGGAGTGTCGGAGCGTCTTGCTGCCCGACTCACAGATTATTTTGTCTCTACAAGTACTTTACAGAACAATCAGGTGTTTATTAAACTAGTATCTACTACTGCATTCCATGCAACCCGTAACGCGTGTTTTCACAACCTTCTACCCGTGAAAGTGCCCTGGAACGACCTGTAACTTACTACCCGTGAACTCGTACCAGATCGTTGTACTCCCAGTTACAGTTTTTGACGTCACTCAAACATAAACAATGGCGACCCCTAGTCGCTAGTATCAGCTAGTGCTAGCTAACGTCAACGTTAGGGAGCCGCTAGCTAGAAGGGTTTGTCATGACTTTGCCTGGAACGCTACCAAGTCGTGAGTCGTGACTTCAGGTCGTAACTTACGGGCTACAAATTGTGTCTGGAACACAGCATACCTTCCACTCCAAGCATTCCTGCAATTAAACTCCATGCCTTCTCTTTTCTGGCGTTGTTCTGATAAAAAAGATCTGTGATGTCTATTATGTTTTTCCACCTCCAAGATGAATCTCTCATCGTCCGTGGTGTTGTAGAGAAGACTTCACAATATTGAGGGGGGTCTTTTGGTAAATTGACTTGATGCTCTTGCTTTGTCACATCCTGCCCAGGTGTCTGAACGGCCCACGGCTCGCGTGAAAATAGACCTGACGCGTATCTTTAGCGGAGCGGAGAGCCGCTCCACGCACGCTTCTGGGACACGTTGTGACACAGATGGTGGAATATCAAGCATTGCCTTGAATGGGCGCGATGGCTCGCGGGAGTCTTGGCGCGCTCTGTGGAAAATAGGGGTAAGACTCATAGAATATGTTGTTGTACATAACATAACTGTAACAAGGTGTTTAACTTTTACTGCCCAGTACAGTCGTAGATACACATGTATCTTAGAATATGGACAGATACCCCAGGAACACATTTGAGCTAGTAAAAAAAAAAGAATGATGAAAGAAACCGGCTAATGGAAAACACAGATGCTAGTGGCATGCTAGAGGCTAACTATGACAAGGTGTGGTATTTTTTCTCACTAAAAAGGGACACTCTGGAGAAAAAAAACTGCAACTGGAGGTTTGTGTATGTGTGTTTGTGTGTGTGTGTGTGTGTGTGTGTGTGTGTGTGTGTGTGTGTGTGTGTGTGTGTATGTGTGCGTACCTGAGACCCAGACTTGTTTTCGGAGGAGGCCTCCTTCAGCAGGGAGTTGAACTCTTTGGATAACTCATCCGCTGTAGCCAGCGACGCATTGAGGTCATCATTTATAGTCTGGACTGAATACAAACCACACCACACATCCACCAAAATTAAATTCAGGTACTTCCCAATATCCACTCTCCTACCCTACCCTACTGGACTCAGTGTTAAGTGTTAAAAATGTATCTGGAAGATGGTATAGAACATTGCAATAAAGTATACAAAAAAAAGAAAGAATACAAACCACACCAAGCACCACAGACAATTGGCACAGGATATCACTCCTATGTGCACAAATATACACCGAGCCAAACAAAGACAAATCAAGGGATGAGGAAACTCACACAGCACGCTGCTGCCAAAGCTCGTCTGAGAACTCATGGCTGGGAGGTAGCAGCGTTCGGCCCCTGAAAAAGAAAAACACACCACAGTTGTTAGGAGAAGAATCTCACACCACCTTTAACTGACAACTTTATTACAATCTCATAAGACTGATTTCCCTTCAGCACTTTATGGGACACTGCATGTAATTTACCGTCAACAATAAAACGCAACACACAACAAGATTGGT
Organism: Zingel zingel; assembly: GCA_023566125.1. NCBI lineage: Eukaryota > Metazoa > Chordata > Actinopteri > Perciformes > Percidae > Zingel > Zingel zingel. The sequence goes on from CM042316.1 coordinate 1,457,845, forward strand.
ACAAACCGGCTCTGCTTTCTGCCCTCTAGGTTCCTCTCATTCCATTCGACTGAGACTTTGACTCTTACTATGATGCAATACAATTGGAGTGAGAAAGGAGTGTTAACCCTACCCTCTCTCTCCTGCTGCAGGCTCCCCGCTGTCTCAACCCTTTGGGTGCTTTGACAAAGCGCCAACTTTCTGTGAAAACAACCTGAACGCCCTTCATGCCCAAACAAGTTACAGTTTCCTCAAACTGCAACAAAAAAATAAACACTTGCAGGTATGTTTGAAACAATATATGTGACAGATCACGTCACATAAATCACATCCCACTACTACCATGCGCCTGGCACACAGACCCTTTTGTCTCCCGTCAAACTAGCAAAAGTGGATTTGGACACGCCCTAAACACACTTGCGCCATGTGCTTCACGCTGTGCACTTAGATCGTTAAAATAGAGCCCATATGTGACAACGGCTGTCAAATATGAATACATATTTTTATTGGCTCAGTAAACGAAGTAACAGAGACCTTAAAATAAATTTCAAGGTAACTACTGTATGACACCTTCTTCATGAATTTAAAACACAACATCTGAGTGCATCCCTTCTTTTTTTAAGTAATAGAAAGCCTTAATACTGTGGAGAACCTTTAGTTCATGACATGTTTGAAGAGAACAGCTAGTCCTGATATGATTCATGTACATGTGGAGAAGATGAATGCCATGCTAGTCTGAAGCTAATATGTTATTTCCATTAAACAGAATATGTGCATTTTCGAGCTAACAAAATATGATCAAGTGAAGTTGAATCGTATGTTCAACAAAGTGTGTCGAGTCAGTCTAACACACCTGTCTCCCATTTACACTCCCGCCCCAGTTTATCTAATAATGGCCATGCAAGTATGGTCTAACAGTCAGACAGAAAGTGAGGTCAGTCTCTCAGTCTGACAAACAAGGACTCCACTGTCTCTCAGGCTACATTGACATTGCTACATTTTGGTTTAAAAAGGAATATCTTCTGCTATGTTTCCCCCCTCTCATTCCCCCTGCTCTGGCGTTTCCGAGCCCCTAAACATTAAGACATTTGGAAACACTTCTGACCCGTTTTTGGTTTGGAATCTGCGTGGTTGTGTTGCAGTCTCAACGGCCACAAACGGAGACCTCTGGCAACACCGACGCTGACGCCAATGTTTCTCCGTCTGATTGGGTCATGACGTCTCGGTCTCTGAGACTAAGCTACTAACGTTACCATGGCAACCTCCAGCAGCGGGCGGAGTCTACACGCTGCCTCCTGTTTATGTCCAGTATACCAGAATGTTGATGAGATATGAGGTTTGGGCGTGTTAGTTTAAACAGAGATTAGATCTTCTACTGGAGCTACAAACACTTCAAAACTCCAAATTGTAGGAATGTAAATGTAGCCTGAGGATTCAACCGCTAGGCCTGCTGTGTGATCACATTTCTGTAAGCTACTTTGTAACGTTTCCTACTTCAAAAACCAACCACGGCTGTGCTTAAACTTAAAACTGTACACCTTCAACTTGTTGAGTTTATAGTATTACAGAAATTACTCTGTAAGAAATGTATACATGTTTTATTGTTTTCTTGTACCACTATCCCTAAACATTCCTTCTTCTTCAGGTAGCGATACCACAGTTGTTGGAGGTTGTGCATTTTTTTAGTTGTATGTTGTTTATCTATGTGGAAATACAAAGCAGGATATGATACACAATGGCCACTGTAAGGCAGATTTGAAGTTGCATTAAAAGGTATTATTTCCCTTTCAATGGTGTTTCCTCATGCTTAAACTCTTTGTGTCAAAGGGATAGCTTGGATGTTTTGAAGTGTGATTGTATGAGCAACTTCTCCATAGTCAGTGTGTTATCTACAGTAGACGGCGGTCGGCATGCCCCCAGTTTGGAGAAGCAGACAGGGGTACCGACACGGTAGGAAAGCAATGTCCTGCTGTGGACGGGGGCAGCAGGTAAACACAGTTTAGACACCTACTAACATCAATATCAGTTTAAGTGTACGATATATTTAGAATATTTTCACCGCTATTTTACCCAAAATACTCATTGATATATGTTAGTATCAAAAATATAAATTCATTCAGAAATTCCAAAAAATCGAAATAAATAAGTATATAAAATAAAATAGGGAAGCTGAAAATAAATCTAAATAAACAAACGATATACAAACAATGATAATCAAACACCTTCCTCCCTGTACCCTGTGAGAATAATTTCCTCATATTGAATTATTCAATCAATACTTTTTATTGACACACATGTTACCTGTGTCCAAATTACCTTTATATATTATTATCCACATGAAGGATCCAGCACCCAGTCTTCAATGTTTCAATGTGAGTTGAGTTAAGTCTTATTTTTGATGCAAACAGATATTCAAATAATGTGTTAATGCCAAATCATCACTGTATGTCTAATAATTAAAAGTCAGCATGGAAAATAATTCTTCATAATTAAACATTTCTGATTTGATTTTATATACTCTAAGGGTCCTATCTTGCACCCAGCTCAGGGCAGCGCAAAGCCCAACGCAAGTGTCTTTGCTAGTTTAAGACCGGCCCAGTTGTCAATTTCCCGTCCAGCGCCCACGTCGTTTAAATAACAAATGCACCTGCGCCCATCTGTGCGCCCATGGGCGTGCTGGTCTTACAGGGAGGTGTGTTCAGGTGCATTCTGGGCGTATTGCTATCTTGAGGTAGCCAGACGTGATTGCGCCATTGACCAACAAAAACCTGCTCTAAAGTCAATAGCGCAGCATTTCATTGTTATTTTAACAGCAAATTAGTAAAATGCGCCTAGGTTTATCCGCTTAATCCGCCATCATAATAGCAATGCACCAAGGTACAAACAAGCCTGGCTTTTAAATGGGAGATGACACTCTGATTGGTTTATTGCATCTAACGCCCAAAACACACCTATGAATTAATAAAGACAATAATTACAACCCTTTTGAACCATGCGCCTGAAAAAAAACATGATGGACTCTTCATCATGGTCATTATCTTCACTCCAGTTAATGAGCGGGAAAGTCGCCGGACGCCACAATCTTCTGAACATAGTCATACTGAGAAACACAGAGAGAGTTATGTGGAGCTGATAGTCTTAATTAGCTTTGTAGCAACTCATTTGGCAATGGCTTGAATGTAACGGACGTTCATTAATATCAAAAAGTTACGCACTAAAGCTTTAAAGAAAAAGGATCTTACTCTTTAACAAAAAGCTCTATCTCTGTAGCAATTTCCATAATGTTGTCAGACACTTAGAAGAATAATCTGAGCCTGTCAGTGGCAAAACAAGCACTTTTAGTGGACGGAAACTGACAATGCGCATTTGTCCTATAGGGTTACATTGCAGCCTGGTTTGCGAGTGCCGGTTACAGCGTACTCCATACTGGACCAATTTCAAAGATTTTTGTTCACATTAGTCACGTACACACCAATGCATGGTGAACTATGGTCCAGGTTAAAACAAACAGGAATTACCTTTTAAGCTTCTTTTTTTAATTTGGGCATAAACAGAAATGGGGAGGAGAATTATCTTTGTTGCCACACCAGTTTGTTAACAAGTCTGATGCAATAGGTGCAGGTACACCTATAATGCACCTTTAAAACTAGACCAACCTCGGATAAGCACAGCCAGATAATAGCACATTTCTCCCCACTCCTCCCTGTGAGACATTCACCTCTCTCTCTCTCACACACACACACACACACACACACACACACACACACACACACACACACACACACACACACACACACACACACACACACACACACACACACACACAGTCTGAGACATTATCTCTGTCAAGAGCAGCTCACACAAAAATAGATTACACTCTCACTGACTCACAAAGGTCAGGTCACTCACTACCTCACTTACTCACTCTTGATTCAACCCTTCCTGCCCGGCAATTCATTCACCCCGCCCCTTTCCAGTTCTCTCCACTGATCTACGACAACTTTTACTGTGTTGGTGACTGTTTGGGTAACACTTTCAGTACACCATTAAAACTATATTTTATTTGATTTACTTTTAGATATCAATAGTACATATTTTAAGACTTGAAGTTTATTTTTCTTTTTACTCAAGCGTTAGGTTCTTAGTAAGAGAACATGTGTACCAGCATGTTATTAAAATGAATAACTGTTATTGACTCACAGGATTATAGAGCTCAACCATGACCGCCCACTTTTTGAACCGCTCTGGTTCCAGAAGTGATTTTTCCCGTTCAATTGCTCCATCGACATTGTATTAAATGCTTCTAGAAAGAGTTTTAAGCCTGGAACCAAGCCAACCAGCTACGAGATAAATCGTCACCATGAAACATTTGATTTGGCACAAAAGAACATTTTGGAAATGCCAAAAAAGGCAAAAGGTACAAGACTGTGTACAGAAACTATCATAGACTTCGGTGGTAGCAGCTCGCTATAGCCATTCGCTGCTGCGCTGAACATTTGCATGGTAAAAACGAGCTCCACCAGTCAGAGACGTTGCTGCTACGCGTAGGATTGTGGGTGGTGTAGTACTTCTCCATGTACTTCGCAAATAAAACATGTTTTTCTTAAAACAAGGTTTATTTCATACGGACTTCTATCTTCGACAGGAACAGAAACCTTTGTTTCCCAACCTCACAGCTCGTAGTCAGTCTACCTCGGATGGTTTAGACATTATGGCTAATTATTAAAATCATTATGGAGAAAATAAACTGGGTTTTACCTTCCGGAGCCAAACTGCTGAGCTCTACAGCTCATTGCGTAACTTCCCTTATGACTTTAAACTTTTTGTTCTATAATGTTCCACCATGTTGTGTTCTGTTGTCATTTAGATTGTGGATTTGCATTTTGGTGGTATTGAGGTGATATACATTCTTTTAATAATCTCCTTGTTTTTGTTCTTGTTATTTTCACAGCTTGCGTTGCTAATTTGCATCTTGTCTTCCTTTGCTTTTCTTATCAGCATGTTTCATTACTGTGCAAACTCAGCAGCCTTGGCTTGACTTTGTCAAATGAATGTTTCAACAAAGAAGGCTTTTAGTAAATAAATGATTTTTAGGAACAGGCAGCAGACGTGCAGTTATCACATATCAAGTGATGCAACTGTTACACCTTAAAGTACACACTCAGGAGAAAGCGGGTGCTCGTCTATTAGTGTTGGAGCCCAGAAACATGAATCATCTGACAGTGTGACGTGGACAGACAGCTTGTGGCCACTGCAGCGCTGCATGTCCTCTGTTCCAGGCTTGCTGATCTGTTGCTGCACTTTGGTTGCTTTCTCAAGAGAACTTTCCTGGAAAACTTCATATGCACTTCCTGTCCAGGTCCTTTCCAGTGCTGTGATTACAATGTCAGCTGGTGCTACTATTTTAACATACAACAATTAGCTGTGGTGAAAGCCAAGATGAAAACCACAAGATGAAACCACGAAGGAGTACCGAACTCAGACACGTGGGAAGCAAAAGGGAGACAATAATCATTAGTTTTGCAGAATGCCGGGGTGTGTCTGACCACGACTGTACGCGGCCCCTCCCTCTCCCTTTCCTTTTATGTCCTTCACCAGCAATTCCAGATTACGCATCTAACCGATTCTCTAGTTTCTGCTTAACTACACATTTCCACAGAAGCATCCATTCATTTCCTCCCCCTCCTGTTGGTTCCTCCTTCATATCCTTCCTTCAGATCCTCTGTCCTCTCTTGGCAGGGAACTCGACTGAGACGGAATGATACAAAAAAAAATCCTATGACACAACTAAGTGCTTTCCTTTGTGGCTTGCTTTTCACTTTTCTTTGTAATGGAGTCCTAAAACCTAAATCTGGTTGTATGTCATCATGCAGACAACATAAACCAAAAAAATCACGTCCCACAGGAGAATGAACCTCCTGCCGATGATACACTCTCTCGCACAGCTTTAATATATGGAATATAATTGGTCTGAAGTCCCTCAAAAGCAATTTGATGCCAGAAGTCCAACACAACAACAAAGATAACATCCAAGTCATGTTTACATTGGCTCACCACCATCTCATGATGGGAATCTTTCGAAATGGGCGTTTATTTCTGACAGAAGATAAAGGCCAATTGTGTAAATGCAAGTGGGAGGTATTGTGTAATTACTGTGTAAGGAACCTGTGTCACAGTGCTATAGGAAGGAGCTCATCTGGTAAATTAGTTTTTTTAATCTTCAGTATCTGCCACAGCCACAGAAGAGTTTCCCAAAAAGGTGTATCCAAATATATATCACTTATAGATTAGAAAACTATGACCAAACAGCCAATAAGTAATACGCTGTATTGATGTTGTTTTTTTTACCAAAGCTACATGAGCTGAAATTTCTTTCTTTTTTTAAGATGATTTTTTGGGCATTTTCGGCCTTTATTTTTGACAGGACAGCTGAAGACATGAAAGGGGAGAGAGAGGGGGGAATGCCATGCAGCAAAGGACCGCAGGTCGGAGTCGAACGCGGGCCCGCTGCGTTGAGGACTAAACCTATATATATGGGTGCCTCTACCAACTGAGCTATCCGGGTGCCCACATGAGCTGAAATGTTATGCTGACATACCATAAATGGCTCATAGATTAATCTTCTACTTCGACTTCAACAACTGTAAACTTCTCAGATTCAAAAAGTACATCCACAGTACTTATTTTTATACTGCTTACACCTGCACCTCAAACTAAAGTCATTGAAATGCGTTCTACCTGTTGCACATTATATGCATGACAACAACTGTCATTGCCAAAGACAACAGCCTTTAACGCTAAAGGCGGTAGAAAGCAAAAGACGCCAGGATTTAAAGTAGAGTGAGACCTGTTCCAGCAGCTCTACAGCTCTATCGGACGGGCAATGCATGTGCAGAACAGCCTATAAGAATGCCCTCTCTCTCTCTCAAATGACCTGTTATTGGCCAACGTCTCCCTTGACGGCTAGATTTTCTGAAGTTTAAAAACAGAGCCAAGAGGGGGTGCAGGAGTCTAGTTTTCTCTTATAATATGCTGAAATATTATTATGGATTTGTGCCTACTACAGCTTTAACAAATCAGCTCTATTGAACTTCCCAAGCTTTTGAGGCATTTCTGAGATTATAACAAATCCCTAAAAAAATACAATTTTAATACAGCCTTCATTCTTCTTTTGGTTCCTGGTACTGCAGGCTCCACTTTGGCATAGTGGCATCTAGCACTTACCCAGCTAGAGCTGTACAGATTAACCACTTAGTTGCCAAATATTTTGATAATTGATTTAACAGTCTTTAAAAAAAAAATAATCTCTGATTCCAGTTTTTAAATGTGATTATTTTCTTTGTCTGGCATTGCCAGACCTTCCTCCATAGCTCTGCGGAGGAAGGTCCGGCTAGTCCACACAGCATTCCGGGATGGGAGAAAAACATGCTCTTGTTTATTGGCATTTCTTTAAACCAATCACAAACGTCATGGCGGCACTAAGCTCCGGACAGAGCCACGGTGCCTCTGCTAAATGGCCTCGTCAAGGAACTTGTTTTGGTGGAACATGTGTACGTTCAAAAGTTGTTTTAGTCGTGCAACAGAAAACTCAGATTGGACAGATAGTCTAGCTAGCTGTCTGGATTTACCCTGCAGAGATCTGAGGAGCACTTAACCATAGTCTCACAAATCCACCAGAGGTTAGAACACCAACACAGAGACAGAGGAAGGGGACGGACATCCGGCCGAAAAGAGTGTCATCCGGTTGATTTTCCGGCAGCAACAAAGCAATACAGGAAGTGGAACGTCGTGGATATAGACTATTATTTTCTAGTTTCTTCACTCCCCTGTGACAGTAAACATTTGAGGACATCATCTTGGGCCTTGGGAAACACAATCAACATTCTTTCATCACTTTCTGACATTTTATAGACCAAACAACTAATTGATTAATAGAGAAAATAATCAACAGATTAATCAACAATGAAAATAATCTTTTGTTGCTTTCCTAATCCCATCTATCCCCTTCACTTCTAGAGCAACAATGTTCTCCACAGCATGGGACTCAGGAATCTCTCAGTGCCCCACAACATAACTGACATTTCTAACAAGTTGTGTGACCCGTCTAACGCCTGCAGTGTGTCATGCTCTTGCTGAGGTGCAAGAGCACACAGGGCCATTACTAAGGAATGACAACATTGTGTATCTGCTTGCAAGTGAGAGCATGCATGGGTTTTATTACTGTGAAGAAAGTCAAATTACAGGCGTTCTGAGGACCGTATATGAGCAGTTTGTTTAGGCAACAGGTTACAGCAAGTGAATCACACAATGCAGCCCAGCTTGTTCCTGACTGAGAACCAGAGCAGAGCACACACGTAATGCATGCCATTTAAATCTTGCCTTGACGGGAAGGCTTGGTTTACTTGCAGATTAGCAGCCCGTCAAACAAATAACCGACACATCTACATTTTCCAACTTGCAGTCAGACGAAACAGTGCATGCGGAATTCCAATAATATAATTATTGTTGTTTTTTGGTTTAAAATTGCCATTACTTTAATCAAGGGCTGCACGAAAATACCTAATAGCTATTTGACTGATATTGCGATTGCGATATGATTCACGATATTGGAGGGAATGATCTTTTTTGTATCATTATTCTCATTTTCACTGAAAAATTTCACAATTCAAATGATTATAGTGTGATTTTTCTGAGGATCTGTACCAAGCCACAGATGTTTTCTTTAGTCTGTAGGATAGGATTTGTAGGCCGGGACATCTCTGCAGCACCACAATACTTCCTTCAGAATGGTTTGACAAAAATATTGCCTTTAACTAATATTGCACCCCCCTGCGATTTGGATATTGTACTAGTCCATAATGTGATTTCGATTGAAATTGTGATTATTTGTGCAGCCCTATGATCCACTACCCAATATGGTGAACATCATTAATATCACATGAAGGATCATAAAAATACCCTTCAATCAGATAAGATCCCTATAAATGAAGTCACAATAGCACATAGGGGCCTGTAGATAGTACTCTGGCTCTGTGGTGTAGTCTACGTGATACGCAGGCCCACTAAGAAAGCCCCAGGATTTCCATATACCCACTTAAAAATGCCCAATGACACTCAAAAACATACTTTCTATTATATTTTGGATATATTTTGAATTGTCATCTGTGTTCTTTTTCTTCGCATAGTCTAAATAAAGGTTTTTCCACTGTAAATTGATGCATAAAAGTGTATCCAAATGCAGAAAATGGAGTTGTTGACGCTCAAAACTCCCCCACTATGATATGCCCCCTCCTTGCCCCCCCTTCCTATATATATATATAAATATAAATATATATATATATATATACACCGTACAGTATACCCACTACAATACATAGACTACACCACTATTCTGGCTGTGGACTGTTGGTAAATGGTGCTGTACTGGTGCACAGCAGTCTATCAGTGTCCAGCAGCAGGCTGTAGACTGTGACGCATGCCAGACATGGCAACATCTGATTTTCATTAGTTTGAGAACAAGCTCCTCCTAGCATTAAGACCCCTTACAATGTAAACGGGAACTATGGAAATAACCATTCAAAATAAGAGGAAAAAAGGCTTTTTAATGACTGTACTTAACTAGAACAAACTAGAGTTCCACTAACTTGCACAACACAGACATACGGGATCTTGTAATG